>OZ018308.1:12557377-12930695 GCA_963969455.1 Arge pagana | reverse complement strand
GAGAGAGAGAGAGAGAGAGAGAGAGAGAGAGAGAGAGAGAGAGAGAGAGAGAGAGCGATAGACGTGCTCTTTCTCACGGTGACCAGGAGCGAGGATCTCTAGGATCCTGCTCGCTGACACTTACCTCGAGCAGGCCGGAAAAAAACAGCCCGAGGAACAAAACGAGAACGAATCGATGTTGAATCGGCACGGATACAGCCGCCACGGTCTACCTCTCTAACCATACGTGTAATCCAAAGAGACTAAGACGTCGACACCAGCGCGCGTTCCTTGCCGACGCTTCAAACGACCACTACGCAAGAACTTCTCCTCCACCCGACGTCGATACCTCGTTAGCCTATGCGGATAGTCGGTATAAGTATCTACACGAGAAGCTTACACGCGTGCTATCGCACCGAGGTGTTGCCTTCGACAGCGTTGAGAAGAAGCGCGGGAACATCGTGTGAACTTAGCGAGTCAAGGAGGACGTCGCGAGGGCTACCCATCGCTTTGCCGAGGAGGAGTCTTGGAGTCTTGGTAGCTCGCCGGCTCAGGTGGCGGGTATTCAATGCCCATCCGCGCTCCTCTTCCAACGCGGCCAATCGGAAAAATTCGAAGACAGAGCGACGGCGCCCGCCGGACACGGTCGCTGCTGGACACCGGCGACATGACAGCTCCGCTAGCAACGTCGATTCTCGTTAACCGTAACACCACGCGCGCCTTTGCCGGGCAGGACTCGCGATACTATTATATGCTACCGCCGCGCTGATGCGCACGTGCGCCGATTGCTCCAGCGCGACTTCGCCTGGATCTTGAGAAGTTGAATCAAAAATTTTCGCACTCCGCAGCTTCCAGTTATAAATGGAACCCCCGTACCTGCGTGGAACCGTCACGCATATCGCGCTACGATTGTTCGAAGCGTTCGCCAAAAGTGGTACCTACGGTGCGAAGAGTGTATGGAATGACGAAAAACATGTATATTCCTTGGTCTCGTTAGTCTCTCTGCTAAACGTCTTCGAACAATTAAGATTTTCTTCGAGTTTTTACTTTTCTTCCTGAGAAGGTACCGAGAATTTTTGGGGCACGATGTCCGCCAGCCGATGCATATGCTAACCATCCAATCATAGCTCGTCAAATATCACCAGAAAAACATTGCATCGCGAGTCATTCGTATTATAGGTATATTCAATTCCAATTTCCTGATATACTCTAGGCAACGCCTCATTTCTATGTCTTGATGAGCCCCAACCGTCGTTGTTCTTGCTTAAAAAGTTTGATTGTTTGACGTCTACCTGGATCACCCGAATTTTTCCGGCAATAATGCATGTACCGGTCCGATTCGGTGGCTCTCGTCGCACGCGAGCAGCAACGTTCTTTGGTCGCGGAGCGTAATTTTGACTCGCGTATCGTAGTTTCCTCGTCTATTTTTTACTCTCCGGACTACTCGGCGGTTGGATGTACGCTGATGGGTCGGGTATAGTCGGCAGCTGGCGTGTGCTCGTCACCGTGACGCTCGAGGAACGATGGCGAACGAGGTGAGGATCGTAGTTGTTTAAAAAAATTCGTGATAGCCGACGCGTCGTACGATGGTACTCGGCGACGATTCTCCGAGGCAAATTGAAAATGACACGACATGCAAATCAACGGAACGAGCCGTATTTCTAGTTGATGAGACGAGGCGTTCAGCCGTACGTCGACGAGCACATCCCGGTTACAGTAACCAGAAGATTGTGACGAGGCAGGCGGTTAACGGTACGAACGACGGTGTTGAACGAAGTCGCTAATGGTCAGGTGAAAATCATACAAATCGCCCGTTACATCACGGTAAGCGAATGATCCAAAACGGCGAGGACATCAAAACCGCGAAGACGGTAGTAACCGCGAGGATCGTTAAAGTCAACGATCCGCGACGACGACGACGACGACGACGACTGTTCGACTCGTTGCAAATAATTCGATTGTAACGAGTCGAGTAACACGAGAGGCATTATAGGCTCTGGTCGATGCGTAGGTCTCGCCGTGGTTGGGTCAGAATTAGAATTTAACATAATTCGATCGAACGGATTGCGAGTTAATTGCACCGTTGGCTGAGCAGAGTAGATCGGCTACTTTTGTGGAAAAAGTGAACGGTTCACGTTCAACCATTATATAATTGGTTGGGTGTAGTCTATACGTTAGGTACCCGCGAGTAGTCGATCGCTGAACCGAGTTGCCGCAAGATTGTGCCAATAAACAAAGCAGAGTTACGATTCGGCCGTCGCGACGGTTCGGATACAAGCCTATGAGGGGGGCTGGCTACGCGAGAGGGCTTCGAAAGAACGAGGAGCAGAAGCTGGTAAACGCGGTAGCGAAGACTCATTGTCAGTCCGCGGGACAAAAAATCTCTCGTTAATGAGACGTTAGCATAAATCCGGAGGTGGCAAAAACAGCCACCTACGCACGTATCTCGCAGCCGCGTTCTCCGCAACGGCAATTACGAGCGTGGCTGAAGAAAAGGACTCCGCGTCTCGTGGCGTTGCCCTGATAAATGAATAATAAGAAACCGCGAAGACGCGACCTCGGGGCGGTAAAAAACGGTTCGGCGAGATGATACGCGGATCTACATATGAATTTACATGAGCTCGTATAACTGGAACTCGAGCACGAATGACCCTTGAGCTCCTCTTCGCGCGAGGCATCCGAAGTGATTGTAGTGATTCCCGCGAGTATTCAATCGCGTTAATTAATCCAGAGAAATCTTCGCGAGCTTTCTTCGATGCGAAACGATCCAAAGTCATGTTTCTATGCTAATTATCCGTCTACCTTTCATCTCTGCAGCAGCCGTAGCCCAATGGAGAATACTCGCCAACTACGAATAACAACAACCTCTTGCGCTCGATTTACCCATTATCCAAATACTTCGCCGAGGTTCGTGAAGTTCGCTCGATCGAATCATTATCAAAACCGCGTTTCAGAAAACTCGAAGGACAATGAAAATCTGAGAAATACCTGTTAAATTTCACGTCAGCTGGAAATATCTGTCCAATTGTAACAGCACTGGTGAATCCACGACAGGCTACAGCAAATCTTATTCGATTACTTTTTCACATTACTAGCTTCGCGTAGGTAGAATGTAGAGCAACTCAAAATCCACTTTCTCGTTTCAATTCCTTATTTTTACGGGGGAATAGGAAAATTAAGGGGTAGAAGAAATTTCGCGGTTTGTCACACGCTGTTCATATGACGGCGCACCGATTCTACTGACGATTCTACGATAGTATTTCACGGTGCGTAAATATAGACGGCTGGACTCGTCAAAGCTCAATAAACTTCTTCTACCGCGCGTGTAGAAGTAGGTGGATTGAAACAAGATGAAATAAAGTGAAAGGTGGTTCGCAAATAAGTGAGGCTGGACAGAATGTGAATGATCGAAATTGTCTTTGAATGTTCGGATCAGCGTGATGGATCGTATCGCAGAATAAAAGGAGAGCTGTAAAGACGTCCAAGTGAATTTGCAGTTGCAAATGAATAGCAGATGAATAATGAGATCGGTAGCCGCTCGTTAGTTTGCCGGAAGTATCGAATGACTAAAAAATGTCCGACGTGCGAATAGAATAACAATTATTTTAATTCCACTCTTTTTTTTTTTTTATTTTCGTCCCCGACTCGTCTGATCTCGTACTCGATATGCGTAGTATGAAAATTCGCGTTGGAGTGTTAAAATTCGCGATCCTCATCCTCATCGACGCCGAAGATTAGATTTAGATCCGCGTTCTCCAGTTCGCGACTTTCTATCGAGGCGTGATTTTCCAAATGCTATTCCACATTTTATTCCCTGGTCCGAGCAGCTCGAAAACTTTTTTGGATACTCCAACGAGAGGCGGCACCACGATCGGCGATCGCTACCGCTCGAGGTGAAATATTAAACGTCAGCCGTGTAATTGGCGCGGTGGGAGTGAGACGGCTACGATTAGATCTCAACTGGTCGCTAATGCTGTTAATTGCGATGGATTGTGTAACTGTAACGTGCACGTACACGCGATACACGCGTGTCATTGCGCGTGTTCGTGCGTCTGCGAGAACACGAGCTTGTTTGCGGATAGATTTGTTGGCAAGCGTACGTACACCCGCGCGAGCGTGTACCGTCGCCGTAGGCCCTTGCATCTGTTTGTTAAAAGTATAACAGGTATCGCGCGGCGGGATGTTGAACGGGTAGAAGGTGCAACTGCTCCGGTAACAGTTGGCACAACTACCGGGCACTGGATAATTAGAGGTTTAATAGCTTTGCCACGATGTCTATTTCTGTTGCTCGCGATCGCTGGGATCGTAATAATAATTTTTACCTACCGTCAGTTAAACTTCGATTCGACTCGGGAATCAATCACCTGGTGGTATCACGCAACTGCATCAGCCACTTTGCTGAATCCGAAGAGCGGATTCGCCGTAGCCTCGAAGTCCGTGTGATTCGAAACCGGAGAACTTCTGCCGTTCAGAGCAACGCTGTTGCGCGTAAAAAAAAATTTCGCCCGCCATTTTGGTTCAACGAAACGGAATGAAATGGAATTGGGGTGCGATGGAAATGTCAGACAAAGCGACGAGAAAGTGAGATTTAATCGTGAGAAACTGTAAATGACCAACTCTAGGAATCGGCATAGAGGGAGTTATAAAATCGCGCGTTGCTGTGTGAGAAACTGACCGCGAGAAATGATAATTTTCAAGAGTTTGATTTGCAGAATTCGCGCGAGTGGAGTTTTTCTTCGTAGAATCGTGTATCCGTACACCGATACGTACGAGTTGGTGGGCATTTCGAAGTAATTGGAGATAACAGGATGAAAAAGCATAGCAGATTGATTGGTCGTTCGTAAGAACTAGGCGTTTACCGTCGCTGCGCGGGAAATGAGCTGCAGTAAATCAATCATCGTGTCGTTTTATCCACGTCGCGTATTCCGTCTGCTACGTGACTTTGCTCGAGGATTTTTACTATTCTCGAAAAACGGTGCTGGTAGCCGATGGAAAAATAGAGGAGCGGCAAGAAAACGTTAGCCGTAAAGTGCCGAACGAGGGACGGAGACGCGCAGGTAATAAGCTGCGTTCGATCGTAGTTTTTTGGGGGACGAAATATTGTTTTTCCCATTCCAATGTGCAGAATACTGTGGATCACTCGAATTTACTGGTGGCGATGAGCTTCGCTCGATTCCCAGACCCCGCCCTTGTTATAACCGTGTTCGTATCGCGGTCGTAGACAATGCATCACATTTTTCAATGCACTGGCATTGAAACTTAGATATTAAATTAATTTTTTTACCGGGAAAAATTACCGTTAAATTTATTTTTCGAACGCGAACAATTTCTATCAGCCATTCGATTAACTTTTTCAATGGGAGGAATTTTAATTGACCGTTAAATTGACGTTTTTAAGGGGAGATATGTCCGTTAGAAAATGGAGTTGAATGAATTAGCGTGGTATTGTTTGGTGAAAAATTTCACAATCCTGGTTCGTATTAGCGGATACCTCGGCAATTTGTAACGCCATCTTGGGTACGAGCAGCGGCGTTCTACGCGGCCGTCGTAACGACGGGTGTCTCGCGAGGATGATCACCGCGCGCGGCATCGGCAGCAGTGGCAACGTCTTCGGAGAATAAATGATCCGGCTGGGTCATAAATCAATCATGGCAAAAAGCCTTCGAAGCCTAGAGGGCAGCGGATGACGCGTTAGGTTTGCAGGGCGATGCGAAGGTGTCGCACGCGAGCCTTCTCGCTAGTAGTCGCCCCCGCAAGAACCGCGAAGCTCGCCTCTCCGCTCGGTGTTTGGGACGCTCGTTGGAACGCTGTCGTCCTCTTTTTTATATAGACTTCGCAGGAAAAAAGAACACTCGAGGCGCTGGCAATTTGTGGAGCCTCGAGTTTCTCCGGTGACTCGATGCGAATATCTCTTCCGATCCTCTCCTTTATATATATATATACACGCGCACTCGAGAACGAAGATATGCCGTCACGGCGTACCGGCAAAGATGGAGCTTTCGTTAGCAGCGGTAATGCCTAGCTAATTTAGTTAAATTGAAAAATTCCGATGTCGCGCAAAGAAGATATATTCTACCCGTTTACGGAGCGCAAAGATGCGCTGATACGAAAAAGAGAAATTGTGACACGTGCAGCGATACGAGTATGGAATACCAGGTTATAAGATTTCCACGCTAATTTCATCGCTACGTTGAAAGATCGGTAGAAAACCAGCGACACGAACAAAAAAGCTCTCCGATCCAACAGAAACGTTCAAATGGATCGTTGGGAATTCGTGGAAATAGCAGGGTTAATTCCGCTCCATTCGGAACGAAGGGATTCGAATACGCATATCTTTGTGGAACTTGCGGAAACGCAACGCGACAGAATCGCAAAAAAAAATACAAAAGCATAAATAAAAAAGAATATTATAACATTATTGTTCGAAGTAAAAAATAAAGCAATATCAAACATAAAACATAAAATTCCAAAAACCCGGGAATTTTGAAAGCACGCGGATGGTAAGCCTTCGAGCCGCTGGCAGAAAATAAGTTATAAAGTAATTGAGAACAGATGTTGGGAAAGTACGACGGTGCAGTGTTAACCATTTTTCTGGAAAAATAAGGAGGTCCGATGATTAGTGGATGCGGAAGTTTTAGTCAGAAACTAGCAGGGTAAAGCTGTTTTTTGGTTTTGTCGAGTTCTCTCGGGTTTTCCGGTTCAATTCAATAAATGCCAATAGATTCCCATCAGACTTGTTCGTTTATTAGTTTTTTTGTGCTGTGTATTTATTTCGTCCTTCCGATACCTGATTATTCAATAGTTCTTTTCGTGCTATTCGCAGATTGAGAAAAAGAAATAATGCAACATAATTAATAATATAATTTATTCATTAGTTATTTGTTAATAATGTAAGTATTAAAAAAAAAATGCAAAACAGGGGGAAAAGGAAGAAGAGAAGATGAAAAAAGGCGGCGCAGAAACTGTGGAAATCTTAAAGTTGCGCGAAAGGGAAGACTTTCGTCGGTATCCGGTAAATTAAATGGTATACGAGATACAGAAAAACAAATTTCTCCGGCAAACACGGCGGTCCGTAGGGAAAGGATAATTGAAAGGATCTTTGGCCTCGGTAAAGTACATAAAATTACGAGTGTTTCGCGAATGTTCGGTTCGCGAAGTACATGACGGGGGCTGGGGGCTACGGTATCGCTCGGATATCCCATGATCAAAGATCTGGCGCTGGAGGTGCCGTGAATATTCGTATTTTCGGGCCGAAGAGTCGTTACAGTCGCGCGTACAACGCTTCGGCTTATAAGTGATCAACGGTGGCGATAAATCCGATCGAATCACAACGATTGCCCGCGAAGCACCCCGCGGAGAGGTGTTTATTCGACGAAATCAAGTGGAAGCCCGGAGCTCGACCCGCTCCCATATTTCTGGAAAGGCAGAAATCGTCCCGAGGGATCGACTCCGCCCTGCGCTGCTCTCACCGCGGTTACCCCGTTATCTTCGGATCGTACGCGCGTTAATGAACCGGCCCGGAGGACCAACCTACAGCGAACAGGCACCGCTTCGTGCCCGGCATCGACTTGCTCGACATTCCTTACAAATGTTTCGTTGATCAGATTATTTTTGGATCCTCCTTGGCCAGAGGATCGCGTTGAAATCTGGCAGGCATCGTTTTGTACCTTTTTCCAACAAACGGAAACGATCCCGAAACTCTCGCGTGCACGTACACCGCCGTGTGGGTACGTCGCGTGAAACCTGTTTTCTCGTACCTGTGCGAGATCACCACCTCCGATGCGGATTATCGACGAAAAATGTCCACCGAAAGAGAGCTTTTTCTAGCCAGAAAAAGCGAACGTCGTCGCTCGTCGTTGTGGAAAAACTTCGGAGCAATTTAAGGGTGGACAAGCGAATACAGATACCATGAAAGATGCCAGAGCGAATAGACACGACGCGCATTCCTCTTCCGGGCAAACGGGCACACTCGAAAGCTAGCAAAGTGTCGAGGTAAGAGAAAAAGATGTACATTTCGTCTCGATGCTTCTCAATTCCGAACGGGAAGCGAGTTGTTCGACAGCAAGATCCTGATTAATGACGCGAAGTTGCGGACCTAGAAGGGTGTGGGGATACAGCCAATCGCGAGGCTGCACCGGATGATTAGAACGTTGGCTTGACAAGTCGCCGCGACTGGTCGAGACGTTCGTGGTTACGAGCTATTGTTGTCGCGAAATAACTTCTCGGAAGACGATCAAACGTCTCGTGATCTTCCTCTTGATCGAAATAATCTTCATCGAGAAGGATGAAAACTTCGTATGAGAAATTACGAGAACTGGTTAACGGCGAGTTGGAGGGATGGAGAAGAGAAGGTGGACGACGAAAAGAGACGCGAAGCACGAGGCTGCCTTGAGGAGTGAGAGAAAAAATGAGGAGGGGGAGGGAAGCAGCTCGGGGTGGGATAGAGAATGGAAGGAGAGTCGTGAAGAGAAGGTGGAAGAGCAGAAAACGGGGCAGTCATTATCGTCATTACTCATTACGCTCCATGAGTCTGTGGCTTCTGTGCCTTCGTATTAATTATTACTGGTAGGCGATCAGCGCATTGCCGTAGAGTGATACGCAACGCGCTGCACGGGCTAATGCTCGAGCTCAAACCACACATGCTAGGCCACGGGTTGCGACATTTTCCTATAATTACCATGCTATTAGGAGCAACGGGCGCTAAAGGCGTACCTATCCGGTAATTGCGGACAATGTCGACGATCCGCGCCCGACGATCATAACCTCGCTGACAGGCGTGCAGCAACGGATCACGAATGCCTATATTTCTTATCGATCGTCATTTTTCCAACGATCTAATGACTGACAACGAGGCAACGCGCGCGGACGTACGTGTACGGATATAAGGCCGGGCGAGGAGTAGGCTAGCGTGATCTTGACCACTTCCTCATCTCGAAAGAGAAAAAGAGATACGTACGAAGTCCGTAGATGGGCTTGGTAGTTGCCTTGGGAGGAGACCTCGGCGTAGGCAACGTGCAATTTACGGTGTAGAAAAAGTTGCACTAATTTAAACGCGAGCTCGCCGTGAAGCCGTTTTTAGGGGCGTAAGACAATGCTTGCGCTTATCTAACGATCGTGGCTTCATGGGCGTACACCGCGACCTCGATCAACCAACACTTTTTGTCGAGGCTCCGTTCTCAGGCCGCGATGCGCGCTGCTAGAAAAATCGGCTGGTGCAAAATAATATGATAATTACCGACAGTTCCCACGCGCGGTCCTATCTTGCGCGTCGAGGGTTACGCTCCCGAGAAGGGAGCGAAACTGCGACGTCCCGCGGTACCGAGCTTTAAAGCTCGCATCGTTTCTGTTTGTTCTCCTCCCCTGCTCCCCACCTCCTGCTCCTCATCGTCCTGCTCCTCCTCCTTATCGTGTCCGCGAACATTTTTCTGCGACGCGTCGATTTACATCCGTTTCCGAATCATGATACTTGACGAGCATCGTAAATAAATTCGCGCGATCAACCGTTGCGAAATTCGCGCGGCAAGTTTCGAAGGCAACGAAGGTCCTTAACAAATTTATTACATCCGCAGAGACGGGGACCGGCGATCTCGGACGCAACCGATAAATTGAGAAACCTCCCGTTCCGGAGTGAATCTGACCGTGAGTCGCGCGACTGCCGTGGAACAATAGCGGGCGTTGCTCAAATATCAAACGCGCAGGGCTCGACGATGCCGTGGGAACGCGTTCTCGGACTCGGTTCGTCGCGGCTTGATTTTTCAAATTCGATACTTTTTCGACGTGGCGCAACGCGCCGGCCCCCGACAGCGAAGGTGAAAAAAAGACCCGGAGATACTTATCGGCTACGATTCGCACAAACGAGGCGTCAATTTATCGCGCGTTTGCCGGCTATAATTTCCTAACGAAAATACACCCGACAACGAATGATTTATGGAAACGCGACGAATTTCGATGGGAGATGAAACGCAAAGCTTTAATAACACACGCCGAACGTACGACGCGCATTCGCTCTCGAACGCGACCGGTCGAAAAAGCTCCGTTATAACGCCGAGGAGCGTTATTTGGCTGCAATTATAAATAACGATTGCTCACTGCGAGTAGACGGGCGAGTGGGGATGGGCAGCTGTGTCCGGCACGCGCACAATAATCATCGTTTCTTACGAGTTTCCTTTTTTTTCCTTTCTCGAACCTCCACTTTCCACGAGCCGCCTGCGTGCGTGTGGCGAAACGTACCTGGCAACTTCTGCAAACCCAGAGTTCGAGGATGCTCAAGGTCACACCTGTCTCCGGGCTTAACGAAGCGCGTGGCTCTTCTACCTGCCGACGAAAGTCTATCCTGACCGTTTGGTCTGCTAAACACGGATTTATCCACTTCGACGTAACTCCGTCTCGTATTCAAATTGGCTGTTCTCGAGCAGGTCAACGTCGCGTCGTTGAACTGTCCAACGTCTCCACTCCATCCGCATTGGATAAATAATTATTTATAAAATAATTATAATAGGCTTAATTATAATAATTACGCATTACGTATTAATTGTCTACTAAAATAATTACAAATATTACTATAACATTAATAAGTACCCGATAATTATCTATATTTAGAAAATAATTATTTATTGTTACAATCAAAGTTCATGTCTGTGGGAGTTCCATTCGAATGTCGCTAACGACAAGAGTAGAACTCGCGAAACCTGACGAAGTTTGTTCTTGCAGAGATGAAAGCCATTTGTGCAAGTTGGAAAAGGGGCATACTAACAAAATACTCTTCGTCGTAGAACCTCGAACATTCGTCGACCAAATTTGTCGACGTATCGTAGCGATGAGAGAGAGAGAGAGAGCGAAAAAGATTCAGGTTCGCAAACTCCGCGTTTCGTAGCGGGATGTTTGTCGTTGAATTAGAAAAAGACGTTCGCCGGCGAGCAAACAAACGTAGAAAAATGATATAACGATAAATTGTTGGTTAATAATGATAATGCGAGTAAGTTACGCGCATAATTATACGTTCGTGCCGGGGAATCGCCAGGACCAGACTCCGCGATGCGATGGTGATATTGCGGGGGGAAAATGGGCGTGACATCGTCTCATCAATTCGCAATAATGTCGACACGAGTTTTTACTTACGTTGGCAGCTAATCGTGGGACGACGAGATGAAATCACGGAGGAATAGGCAAACGCGTGCGGTTGGATTGCGTAGAGGTACCCTCGGGCAGGGATCTAATCGACGTTTCAACCTCTTACCCGATCCTACCAGCCTACTCAAGTACACGCTTAACTGCTGACCACGAATCTCCTCCACGCGTACCGAGAGACCAGCCTATTCGAGGCGCAATGGAAAGCGGTGGAAAATCGAAATTGTCTTCTTTCTCGGATATTTTATACCAGCGAATGGGAAGGTTTCGTATTTTTTCAACGATGTTACGGATTAAAAGAATAATCGCGAATGTTTGATCGCTATTTTGCAATAAGTGGTCTTAGGTCCAAGAAAAGCTCGAATCAACGATCTGTTATTTTGTAATCTCCTAAATTGACACTATAAACGTTTGGCTCTGCTAACATCCAGCCTCCCTCCCCTGTGAAACGAGTCGTCCCGCGTGAAGGATCTTTTTTAGGTTTTTTTTTTGGTGCAAATTGAACAAAGTTACGACTGCGAAATTTTTACGACATATTTACTCACATTTCGAGCACAGGTTGCAATTTTTTCAGACCCAGATGCTCGCTCGTTGCTGCGATATACGACAATTTAGCCACTTGTCTTCGAACAACGTTATTTTCTGTGATCACAATTGCGAGCGCTTTGCTTGTCGGGAACAAAAAAACCAATTGGCATTTTGATCTGCGAAGTTTTAGCTAGCTATTGAATTAGGGTTATGACAATATGTTGAACATTTAATTTTTGGCAACTCGTTGAACTCTTACAGTCAATTTTAGTATTTTTTTCACGACTTCTTTGGCATGAAAAAAACAAACGGATCAAAGTTTGTTAATCGTCCAGACGAGTACTGAATTAGATGAACAAATTTCAAAGAGCGCGCAAAAAATGCATTATCCGTTTTTGCTCAACATCTCCGTTTTTTGTACCGCGGAAAAAGCGCGTTTCGTAAGAGAAAAAAAGTTCTATCGGCAAAACGCGAGGCAGTGATTTTTTTCGGCACTGGGAGGTGTTCGAGCGTCGCGGGATGAGTTTGTCGCGAGGTGATCCAAGAGGATGAGATGGCGACGCGAAGGACGAGGTCCGGTGTTACGGAGGAGAGTACCATTGCCAAGTGGCAGAGGTAACGGAGAGCGGCGACTCGGCATTCCCTTGGTCGGTAGTCACACCCGCCAGGCGAACGGCTAACAATCCACATTAACTCCCACTTAAAATTCACAGCTTGCTGCCCCGCTATCGTTTATTTTCCGAGGAGCAAGGTGGCGCGCATGTTCACCGACGGTGTGAGAATTTATCGCACTAATTTTGGGACAATGGAAGAAGAAGAGGAGAGAACCGCGGCGACGGAGCGCGAGGACCAAGTGCGAATCGTTGCGAAACGGCAAAACTGTTCGCGCGCCGCGCGCGGTAGCCGAGGATGGCGAATTACTTGCCATATACGTATCGTCTCGAGGTTAATGTTGGCAGAGCTCCTCGACGATCCCGGGTCTCGAGCCTCCCTTGACCCTGCTAATGCTCGCGGGCCTACAACGCCGTAAATATCCCCTCGACTAATGTGGCCGAGCTTCACAGCCCGCGACTACTGGCTTTCCAACCCAACGACATCCACTACCAGCATCGGGATATCCATACTCTTGGGAAAATGTGAACGACGCCGTCGCCTCTCCGAGGATACGAGGGGCGAGGGGCGAGGACGAGACGGAGGCATGTAATCGCGGTGTTCGCTGCGGGGTGGGAATCGCGACCCGACCAATTAGGAATTCAAATTTACGGCAATCCCGATTTGGTATTTTTCGAAAAACCAAACAGTTCTCGCATCTACGCGTGGGAAGTTCCTACGCTAACACCGAATCGCGGTCTCTTTTTCGCTGTCGTTTTTTTCCTCCAAGCAGTAGCAAAATATTATACAGATCCGACGCGGTGGTCCTCGACCAGCTTGCACCTCTACTCGCGGACCCTGACCCAATTATATCCTAATAGCCACCGAAATCGAAAGGCGAGCACTGTTCTCTCATTCGCAGAGACGTCGTGGCCTATCTGTCCCTAAGATTAATTCCAGATAGGGTAAAAAAAATCTCTACCCTCAGGCTTGATTCTCGACCCGATGTCACCTTCCAACGAATCAATCACAATCGACGCGCAAAAGCCTATGGATCAAGTTCTTGCAAAACCTTGCCAATTCGAGTCGGAGCTATCGACCATAGCTGAAAAAAAGCTGCGCAAGTTGGAGATTAACGAATGACAAAGCCAAACCTGCCGGTCGAGTTGAAAACGTCGATCATAGCCTGAAAAGCATCAATCTGTTCGCGCGACTCGACTGATTCGTTGAAAGGTTTGCGCGACCAATTTTTTGCGACATCTAGGAGTGGATAGTTTTTTTCCCGAACCAGCATTTCGGTATATATTTCACGATCCTTTCGTGATTTCTATCGCGGGGTGGACATCGCGTGCCGTCTTCGTCGAGGTCCGCGGAAAGTGGATTATTCGCGAATTTTTAATTCGTCGTGGGAGTAATTTAATGACTCGGTGGATCGCACGAGCAGCGTGTTTCCATAGCGCGTCGTCGGTGGCAGGTAGTCCGTCGCTTTTCCGTCGTGTTTCGATTCGCGCAACTCCTACTCGATCCCTCCTTCGTATTTCAAGCGCGTTCAAGCCATCAGTTATCGAGGTAGTTTATGCTCAACCCAATTATTGTTATTTATCTCAATAGCGAGACTCATTAATAGGCGACCTTATTCCCGTCTCCCACCGTCGTGCAGTTTGTGCATTTGCATGCCATTTACTTAAATCAGCAGCAACCGCCACTGACAGCCAACCGTTCGCCGCTCTCGCGCGTAGAGGACCGTAAGCCCAGCGAAGGCAATGGTTCAAACTTGCGAGGCAATTCACTCGTGAGAATGTCTCTAACCGCTGTAGCGAATCAACGATCTCGGGCAATTAACGCGCTGAATATATTGCCTGAAAATCAACGCATCCGATACTCGCGCGCCTCGACCTTGACAAGAGATAGGTACCGAAATTAAAGACTACCCCGAACACGGCGACGGAATCGCAAAAACTCAACGCGCTCGACTGAATTCGAACGTATACGAGAACGCTGTAAAAAAAATTGTCCAAACATGTGTTACACAAAATTAGCGTTATTTCAACGCACTCCGTGTGTAGTAATACGGTAACACATCTGTATGTTGAAAATAAAGCAAACCAATGCTAGAGTAGCTTTTAAAAAGTGTTACTTCAGTATCAAGTAAAATTTGGGTGGGTTGAAAAATGGACACTAACGATTGTGTCGAATCAACATACTAGAATGTTAAATATTCTGCGCAAAAACTCGTATACTTTACGCAATGACGATCATTTCTTTACCGCGGAGAACAAGTCAACTCGAGTAGCAAAGACTGTATCGAATATGTTGTGTTTCGTGTTATTTGGATGCCAAAATATCCAAATGTGTGAGAAGAAATGGCATAATATGCACGTAGCCCGATTGTTGTAGCCTGATCAAGAGAAATTCGTGGTCGTGTAGAAGAAGAGATGTAGAGGAAGGCTGTAGTTGATACAGATTCGATTAAAAGAGTGGTGTCTGCCTTGTTAAAATACCGTGCCCTACTCTGCTCCATTCTGTGAACAGTCGTATCTTTTAAAAGCGTCGATCGATCGCGAGATGTGAAATTATACGCTCGTCAACATTTCAACGCTTCGTTATCACGAGTTTCGAGCGGTACCATCGAGATACATAATTCCACCATTGAAGGTATGGAAAAGAATGAAAAGAAGGTGTGCGAATACCGCGATCCAGCTTCGATATAGAAAAATTGTATTCGATACTGAAGTAACACTTTTGGAGTGTATTACTTTTGGGCACGGAGCTGTGTCACTACATCGCTACGTGTGTTGGAATAATGCTGATTTTGTGAGAAAAAAAAATTGGTGACACAAACTTTTGTGTTGAATATGACGAAAACTTGTTTACTGCGTACGCGAGACGAGTTTGTCGAAAAGAACGGAGCGCAGAATTCATACGACTGCCGCTGACGAAGTAACTATAGGTTGAAAAACTCTGCTATCCCGTAGCACGGAAGCGTTACTTTAGCTCCGTAGTTTCATTGGAAAATAGGCGACCCGAGAGGTGTGCGACAGATTCGGACGGCCTTTGCGCTCCGCCGTGCTTTCGAGCCATCGAGGAGAGACGGAATTCCGATAAGAGAGGCAACTTTATGACGTTGGATTCTTGGTGGGTGAACACGCGGGTCGAGGTATGATACGTTCGTTGGTCTCGCTAACGAGCTACGACGAGTGGCGAGGTTGTTCTCCAGTTGTGTCACAGTGGAATATCTCTGGCCACGAGCCCGCGCGCATCTACATCAGCTCACCGCGTAACCAGCAACAGTTCCACTTTAAATAGAACTGACGACTTTGTTAGCGCGTTCGATAGAAGATAGAAGAACGTCTTCGTTGTTGCCGTGGCTCGTCGACGTTGTTCGGCTCGAAGAACAACTCGCGGGCGATCGGCATCGCCACATCCCCCGAGGACTTCGCGACGATGTCTCTTATCGATGAAGGAAAGAGCGTGGTTCGCAAATGATGGGGGAGGAGACTGTGGCAATTTCTGCTGAACGGGTCTTCCCGCGAATCTCTTCGCTATGCGATGTCAGAGTCGATGAAAAACTCGCTCCTCGCAGTGGCAACGCGAGAAAACACTGTTCGCGGGGCGAACTCTTCAAGGTCGCATATTTCGATAGTTAGTGATTTGAGAAACATCGATGAATACGAAATTGTCGCGAAGATCGTAAAGTTCGAAACGTTGCTTCGTCGATGCTCGGGCAGATCCGGGGTCACGCGGAGGGATGTTTGCTCTTCTTCGGTGGAAATCAGAAACCTTCGCATCGAAGAAACGAGAATCGTACGAAGAAGCTTCGTCGAGTCCACGGAAGGAACGGCGTGTTCGTTCCATTTTACGACCCATTCGAGCCGCGAACGGATAAGCCACGACAAAGGTCTGAGAGCACGAAGGGGAGTTGTCGAGTGGTGAGCTTGGTGTCTTCGCGTTCGGAAGTCAGACGGATCTTGTTCTCGAATATTTTCGGTCGTGTGACAGATCGACGCGCGGGATTAACGGATATCAAGCGGGCTTTTAACGAGCTCGTGTAAAACGGCCTGTACAAGGTTGAAGTAGCCATTTCGATCGGGTTAAAAGCGTTAATTAATTATAAATCGAAGAGAAGACGATGAGAGTTTCATGGGACCAGTTTTTGTGTCGCGTCGTCATCTGGCCGCAGCTCAAACGATTCTGATATCGCATACCGGTGGGCAGATACAACGCCGTAAAACGATTCGAAAAGGTTGGGAAAACGTTTTACCCGAAGCAAATGCCGTCCCGATCTGCAGCTGCGTCGTACCCAAACGATAGACACGATGCGTTCCGACGCTCAAGTTCGGACCACAACATTCTTTCACGGGTCAAAACACGACGTTTCGCATGCATGATTGGCCAGCTTTACATTTATATTGAACCGCTTCGCGCAGCAGTTTCTATTTATGACAGGATGAAGCCGAAGTTATGGTCGTTCTCCATATTCACCGGACTCGCGGGTAGAACGGGACTGGCTATTTCTTCGAGTCCCGACAAACCTGCATGTCACAGAAGACGTACTCGTTCGTGGTCGTAAAGTTTACACTTTGATCAACTCGCGACCGTTAGACTGGAGCTGAAAGCGAAACCAGACGACGCTTCCTGAATAACCAGGACCACGAATCGGAGACTCCAACGTTCGAGTCCCGGGAGATATTTTATTTTCACAAATTAGAACGGAGAGCTGGCTTCATCCTGCGTGGATCGAGTAGATTTTCGAAGAAAATCGGTCGAGCAGTTTGAAGCGTCGGAAATCCTGCTCGGGACGACTCGTGAGTTTGTTTGGGGGTCCGAAGAGGAGGTTGAAGAATTCTGCGCGGTAGCAGCTTGTCGATTTGACTGGTAAACTGATCGAGGGCTCGGTCGACTGCATCGAAGAAAAAAGCCCCCCATCACAACGATGGTGAGGCAAGAAGGTAACGAAGATGGTAGTCGCCTCGGTGACCCGAGGTTACGGCGAGTAGCTAACTCGGTCTCGGCGTGGTTGGTGGAAACCTCGGCTCTTGACCTCATTACGCCCGCGGACCGAGCTCATTATAGTGCAGAGACCGCAAACAGACATAGCTGCGGATAAGTGGAGGGCGAGAGAGAGAGAGAGAGAGAGAGAGAGAGAGAGAGAGAGAGAGAGAGAGAGAGAAAGAGAAAGGGCATACAAACTGCTCGTTGGATTATGAAACGTATCGCTCGTTGGACAATAATGTCTTTCGGTAGTTATGCGAAGTTGGTCATTGGATTGACAAACAAGGAAACGACCGGACAAATTCATCCCAACGCGTGCGGATAGTTAGAAGAGGATTTTAACGTACGATTCAAACGTAGTAAATATCCTGTACGTTTGTGCTGTTTCTCAACGTGGAGCCAAAGGAACACCGGACACTGGAGGCCTCCTAGTTGGAATCGACGGAATCACGTGCCTTCGGTTGTTCTTGTTCGATCGGAGACGGTGGGATTCGATTCAACTCGGGGAAGGTCTTCTCGGGTTGAGGTCATCGGTTGAACGTGGCTTGAGCCACGGAAACACCTGCTTCTGACTTCCTTTGATAGTTAGCACCGTCCGCCCTTTGTACCGACGTCGACTCTCTAATTGCCCTACCTTCCTGCCCTATTTCAGCTTCGACTCCGTTTTGCTTAGGCAAAGTCCCGTTGAACCGCCCAACGACTCAGGCGCCATTCGCTACGCCAACGTTGCTCCCGAAATCGACACCCAAATCGCTGACGTTTCGTGAAATGTATGACAATACACTGAGATTTCATACAATACAGCCGTATGAATCGCAATGTCTGTATCATTTGAAAGACGATATAGAACATCAGAGATGTTCAACGAATCTGGCGATGCAAGTTCAGTAATTTTCTTTTTTCTATCAAATGATTCAAATTACCGCGATGGATGTGCATATGATTCTAGCGATCACTAAGCGACCGATTTCGAAAACAATCCGTGTGATTGTTTCTTCGTCTTCGTCGAATCGACACTCCCGGTTCGTTTCCAATAATTTTGGGAGAAACTGACTGCAAAAAAATGTATGTCCCGCAATCAGAAAAAATATTGTACTCGCTGATACCATGGTGATATATATTCTAACGTTTCCCCAGTCATTACTAAATATCTGACTTCAATATGCACTTACATTGTTGTTCCTCAAAAATAATCCCATATCCCGATGCACAGATGTACAGGGTGGACAATTTAACGTCACCACTTCAAATATCTCCGTAGCTTTCGCAGCTACGAAGAAAACGTCAAAAGATAATTTCGAAGGGCTAATACAGTGGTGAAAAATTCATTTTGGTCAAGATAATAGTTTTTGCGTTCTCAAGGTCATGAATGGTTGTTTGAATAGGAACATGTTTTTCAAAAAATTCGATTACTCAACGATTCTCATGATCTTATTGTCAATCCCATCACGATTTCCCATTTTTACGAGCGTATCTTGGCAAAACATCATTTGAAGGTCATAATATTATAAGTCGTTGGATTTGTCTGAATATCAGCTACAACATCTTGATACAAAAAATACATATTCCCGTTTAAAAAAACATTCATGACCTCGAGAACGCAAAAAATATGACTTTGACGGAGATATTTGGGGTGGTCACGTTAAATCGGCCACCCTGTATAAGTGCTTGAAATTAAAAAAAAATTGATTCGGAAAATAATCGCGGACCGTTCTAGTTTTTCATTTAAAAAAAAGTTTCTAGCCACCCGCATCCAGAAGTCAAAGTAGCGCCGCTACGACGATAGAAGAGAGAGAGATAACTTTGGTGTACCGTCAATCCGAGCGAACGGTTTAGCGAATAACGTTTCGGTATTTCCCAAAACTACCGTACAAACGAAGTATATTCTTCGCCCAAGTACCGACGAAGAGGTGAAATAGGCGCAAGTAACGCGGGAAGAGATCGTACGAATGTATTTGGACTTCCCCAAAATCGTACATGGGCGAGATCAACGAACCATCGATCTATCTTCGTCGTCGTTCGACAACGGCAATAACTCAATTTTCACTCGAGAAATCGGGCGCGGATCGCTCGAAGCGCCGGACTTGAATCCGCTTCGTGACTGACTTCGTCAACGGCAGGTATCCGACGCGATAAGTCAACGGGGCGCCCTAGGCGCCATCTACTTCAGCGAGTATCGTGCCGCTAACATTATCACAGCACGCGCCACTTGGGAGAGCAAATGCATACGGGTGCAGCTGCCAGGAAACAGGCATGGGGACGGGGACTCGAGAACACACGGAGAACACACGGAGAACACACGGAGAACACGCGGAGAACACGGGCGAGCGTCGTATCGGCTTCTACATCGACAAGACAGAGAGACACCCACGACAAACGGTGCCGCGAAGCGTCAATCCACGTTCGAGAGCGTGCTATTCAAATATCCGGTGGAAGAGTCGCGCGTACCTACTTCACCAAAGGATTCGGAGGACTCACCTACCGCCGGACACGATCACGATCGCGATTGCCAGCAACGCCCCGCAGCCGAGTGATAATCTTTCGTTTACTCACCTGAAACAAATGAAAGCAAAGTTAGCTATCGACTCGTTTGCGAAACGATTCCAAGACCAGACCGTTGCTTTCACCACATCCCATACTCGCATCGATCGTACATAGAGAGAAAAAATGCCCGAGTTCAAATCCATTTGCCTGTAAAAAAATCGGTTGTCTCGATCGTAGACTATTATGGACTACGAAAGCGGAGTTCTTCTGGCTTCTGTTTTTTATTATTGCGTTTTTTTTTTGTTTCTCGTATTGTTGTTGTTTTTTTTTTTTAATTATTATTATGTGACCGACGTATTTAGCCGCGAGTGTTTGTTCGAATGAACCGCGTCCACTTCTAATCCGTTACGAGAAAACATTAATGATCACGCGCTCGATTCGAGACTTCCAAACCGAAACGTTGCTATCCGGACAGTTCGTTTCATTGACTATCGAAATTCACCGGATCCTCGTCGGGGATACATCCCCTTGAGACAACAGCCAAACACGATGATTTTGGACGGGTGGGCAGGGAAAAATGTTTGAGCTTTTATTCCTACTTCTCTCTTCGATCAAATTTGCTGTTGTCCAATCTCACAGAAACACGAGTGATTATCGTAACATATACAATTCTCCCGTTTACTGCCAATGCAAAAACGCAACAGAACGAGCTGCGACCAAATATTTAACGAAACGCGCCTGGGTTTCGACCGATCAAGTTTTTTTATAAAAAAAAAATCAGGTTCCAAAAAATTAAGGAACACAGTTTAGCCGAGGGTGTATCTAAGAACGAATAAACTGTGGAAAGAATTTTTTTCCACTATCGTTTTACGATTTTCTTGCATTACCAAGTAAATTGAACGGGATTCGAGGAGTTCACTTCTTAGCGGTAGCTTCGTAGAGCAGTTCGAAGTTGCTCGCGTTGCGCAAATTCAATATAGCAAACTGATAGACGTTAGGTAAACAGCATCAGCATTTCATCGTTTTATTTTTACTATCGACTGAGCCGTGTGCTCCGTGGATTGTGGTAAAAACAATTTCAACGGTAAACGGAGATACGTGGTGGCAATATCATTGCATCACGAACTTCGAGGTAACTCCTGGTACGTTGTACTTATTTCGAAAATTTGTTTACTTCGACCAAGCATCGGTTGATTCTACATTTTTGTTCGCCTTAGGTACGTCGATCGGAGAGAGCGTTAGTTAACGCGCGCTGAACAGCTAACGTGTCGATTTTGGGTCAAGCTGTCCCGATAATCACGTAGTTTTTTCAGCCTTCCAACACTTCAGCCTGTCACTCGTCACGACCGTCGTCAGGAGATGCTCAGCTGCCATCGCTCGAAAATTTCGTTGCAGGAATACGTATGAATAAAATTATCTCTCGCGAGGTTCGCGTCAAACGATGGGATTTCCCGGAGCTGATAGAACGTCAAATATTTATGGCAGCTCGCGTTCATCGCCGATCGCGATTCGCGTCGAGTAGACGTTACTCAAATTCACAGAGAGAGAGAGAGAGAGAGATGCGGGTCAGCTTTCTCGATAGGTGCGTCGTTTTACCTTTCGGAGCTTGTATTTCGTTATATTCGTCGAGAGAGGTTCGTTACACGGCCGAGGATTATTAATTCGACGCGTCGTACGAATCATGTATCGATGTGTGTCCGGCGGAGCCTGATGAAGACTCGCCGAGGAACCCACCAACGATCGGTTATCGTCGTCGCTTAATTGCTGCGGGATGTAGATGAGATAACCTGCAATGTTCACGAATCTTGACACGTGTCGCTTTGTCGCGTATCCCGATCTCGAAACGATGACTGAAGGCTGCGCCGAACGATCCCATCCGACATCTTAATTCAGAAGACCTCCACCTTCTAATCCTCGTGCTGACGAAGCAGAACGAGTCGTGACAACGTCTCGTAGGAGGCGGCGGCTTGATTTCCTGCATTCATTACGCAACGTTTCGAGGTCTGAACGTGTCTGGAAGGTTCTCCAGATGCGCGTCGCTCTTCTCGTCGCCGAAGTGCCGATGTGGAGCCTAACAAATCGGCCGTGAAATAATACAGAGAAGCCGTTTAGAACGGGACAGTCGTCAGGTGTACCGAGCCCAGATGTGGTCCGGCAAGTGGCATTCGATGAAAAACTGTAATCAAAGCTTCGAGCGTCTGGAATATTCGAAACTAGTGACATTTTTTCCACCTTATTTTTCCATCATCGCACAATCCGTCGATGCCTACTGCAGTGGGAAGTAAACGAAGGGGTGTTAAAAAAAATCGATGGCTTTCGAAAGTTACCGTCAAAATCGACTGCCGTAGCTGATCACCAACAACGAGACTCGTAGACATGAGACGATGAAATTCCGCCGTACAAAAAAATAATTCTGTCGAGCTGCAGCGACTAGTTTGCGAGAAAAATCACGAAGCTCGGAATACGATCGTTTTGTCTCGTTACTCACATCAAATATGCACGCAACTGTTGGCTATTATTTGTGGCAATTTCCGGTTTGGCACTTCGGTGCCATTATTCGTTAGAGCCGCCGTTAGGTGTGCTTGCAAAAATTTCTGCGAGAGGGTTTTGCCTTGAAATGTCGTGAAGAGAATTGTCGGATAGGATTTTTCCAAGGCGACGAGGTTCGGCTGCTGAAAAGCTCGGTGCGAACTCGGCGAGATGGTTTTGGCCCGAAACGCGCAACCGTCGGAGCGCGCGTATTTCGCGATACGGAAAACGTGTCGGTCGATAATTCGCATTTCTATTCCAGTGTGTGGTGAACTTTGGAGTAGTTTGCGATGCAAATCCGTTGGAAGGTACGCGCGCGAAGGCGGCAAACAATGCCGCGCAACGAGACTGCGTCCGTCCGTGGTAATTGTGGTCTGGCACGCCCAACAATGATGCAAAGAGCGGTTAGCCGCGAATGAAATGAGTATTTGCCAGCTGCAAAAACTCGCACCCGCCACGTCGTCGCGTGGTATCGCGCGTCGTTGCCGCGTATGTTCTCCCGGCTCCGGCCGGCGCCCCCCAGCTCCACCGCCGCGTAATCCTATCTTTCATCCGCGCGGCTCGTAAAGACTCGAGCGAGAATTCGCGATTATAATCCCGAGGTGTCCTCCCGGTTCTTACGACCGGGGCCTGAAATTTCGCGGCCATGAATTTTGCATGGCTCTTCGCCGCCGCGACGTCCGCCCTTCGCCGGAGTCCGTGGTACCACCACCGCCGCCACCTCGTGCGCCGCGAGAGGACCGATAAATAAACGGCCTAAGCAGGTTTTCGAAACGTATAATCAAATAAATGTATATAGAGAAGGATTCGAATATTTATGATTTCGACGTGCCCGCAATCCGGTGAACATCCGCGTGAGTAACGGCATTCGCAACGATCCTGCCCGGCAGATTCGCCCACTAGAATATCCGCGATTCAATTATACGCTCGAACGCTCGAACGCGCGTACCTCGTACACATGCCAACGTGGAGCGTGACACAGGGCGTGACTGACGTCAGCTACGTACGCGCGAGTGCATCGATGCGCTAACTTGACGGATTCCTAGATTCCGTCCTAAAGCTCCGCGTTGCTTCGATGCGAGAGGTAAGAACCATTCCTCTCCAAGATTTCACTTCTCCCAACAGCAATCGTTCGAATCGATGAATGTTTCTCCCATGGAAAATGGCTTCAGCTTCGGTAGGACAAGTCAACCCAGGCGACTGGAGCACTCGAGAGTTATTTACATTTTTTCAGCTATCGCTCTTTATGAAATTTGGCGAAAATCTGACGGCAGATTCGTGCTCAGTCACTTCAGAAGCTTACATGCCAAATTTCAGAATAAATCACCATATTTTAACAGTTTGATGGGCCATATTGAAATCGTCATTTTGAATTTCAAAAATTGGACAACGGATTCGTAATCAACGACTTGAAAAAGCTCGGTGTACGTCTTTTCAGATAATACTAGCTACTCTCTCGTTTTGGCATGAACTGATTCCTAAAATTCTGCTTTTTTTAATACTATTTCGTTATTAGCAATAATTACTTTACATAGTTATGCAAGATTGGCATTCGCTTTAACACTTATTGGATTCTTGGGAAGGTAGGGATCCATAAACCGCAACGAAGTCGATAACAAACTCCTGGGTAAGCGTTGCAAAATCGATAGTGTCCAGGTGAGACACTGGTGCCCCGCTGCGACTGAAAGGTTTAAGACCAAAGAGCTGCCTAGACATGTTTCATGAAACAACTTTGGAGACGGTGACGAACTTAACGAAAGGCAATTTCGTTATCGGATTTCTCATCGTTCAATTGCAGCTTTCCTTGCTGTCCTACTCTTTACTTGCAACACGACATCTATCGGCGTGGAAAATGTGAACTGGATCTACATATTTTCGAGCACAAATGTTCGAGTCACTGTGATCCAACAGAGGCGTACGAAAGCTCTCGAAAGTGACCTCGCGGAGTTGGAACTATCGAACGACTAGCCGCAGGATTCTGCGTCTTCGCCTTAGGAGCGTGGTGCTTGTAGTTTGCCCAACTCTTGAACGATTCTTCCGAATTCTAATTATTCTACAGTTATCGTTCGGCTAAAATTTATTTTCTCGAGTTTCGCGTTGACTCACCGAAAAATGGAGCTCGTGGAACAGCTAGCTGGTCCCCACGCATCGGGTAACAATCATCTAACGAATAACCTTATTTTTCCTTCGAGACTCCGTTCGGCTCGGTGATTATATTACGACGAATGCCATCGCCTCTCTCGTGTTCGGTAATTCGACCCGCGTCTTTTTATTAACGAAGCATAATACGTCGTGAAAAACAAAGAAGCATCTGCCCGCGGGCGACAAAGGACGACTCCTCCTGCCTTCGTCTCGGAGGCGAGACAGCTTCGAGACCGAGGCGTTTCCGTCTTCCCGTCACGAATTCCGAATATAAATTGATTCCAGGATATCTGGGGGTTAGGAACCTCGAGGCAGAAAATCGCGGCGGTACGATTCCCCAGTCTCCCACCTCATCGCGAAGCGTGACGCAGAAAGGAACGAAATAAGCGAGCGAAATGTATAAATCGTAAGTAATGCCCGGCACGAATCGAGTGACGACGACGACGACGACGTTTCTCGTTTTCGTTTCTCGTTTTCGTTCCTCGTTCGTCACTGATTCGCGTCGCCTCCGAGCTACAAGATTTAATCGTGCAAAATTTAAGGGGGTACCTACAGGTGTAAAGCTCCAATTATCCGTGACCCGATTCGAACGTCCCATCGTTGCTAGGTACTCGTTCAACCCTTTTGCACCAAATTACGAACGTATTAAACCGTCGAACGTGTGTTTATCCCGATAATAACTCAGGCCCTAATTTCGCGACGCTAAGTGCTCACTTAGCTCGAGACTTTTGCCAGCGAAAATCCAACTCGACGCTTCGGAACGCTTTGTACGTTATTATTGTCAGTACGATCGATCTCATTATCATCCCTCAACTTTTTCCCAACTTGGCGATTCTCGTCGATGTCGAACGAGTCGCGCGCGAATTTCACGATAGGCATACTAGATTTTTTTTTTCAACGAATCAGCGACAAGTGACAGAACTGGTTGAGCAGAAACTGTGGATTTACGTGATAAGAAAGTTTCCACCAGACGTGGAAAGAAAACGAAGGCGGGATTCGAGGGGAAGAGAGGGAATCGAACACGGACGACGGACAAAACTGATGCGGGAACAAAGATGAGAAACGACGTATCGCAAGTCCTCCGTGACGCAATGTGTAGAGAGGAGGAAATTGACAGTGAGCAACGGTGGATATTACGCGTGATAAATATACCTCGTCGTTTTATTCCGCATCGTCGTAATATCCACAGTCCGAAAGCTCGCTAGACCAGTCTTTCGAAGGCATCGTACGTTTTAACGAGACGAGAACAATAGACACAACGAATAAGCAGCACTCCAAGCAAAATACCGGAACCAGATTGCGAGAGAAGTAGCGAGAAGACCGAAAAATTATAATGAAGGAAAATATTCGGGGAAAAAAGCTCACAGTTAGATATTTGAGGGAAACGAGAGAGGAGGATTGATATGAAGAAATCGAGGACTCGATTTCGCGAGAAGGGCTGCACGGATGGCGCGAGGTTTGGAGACGAAATAACGAGAAAGATGGCAGGATCGAAGGTGTGTCTCAATCCGGAGGAAGATATCGGAGATATGAGAGGAACAAACGGTAGCTTCGTGTGTTTCAAGGTTGGCAGCGTTGTGGAGGGAGGATGAAGAAGAAGTAAAGCAGTCGGGATAAGATTCGAGGCAAGAATACGGTAGCTCCGGTCGAGGTCCAGCGATACAGGCTCGATATCGAGATTTGAATGTCGTGCGGCGCGGCGTCCTCCGGCGAAACTCGCACGGGAGTGATATATTCCGGCCAGGTTGGTTCGATAAGCCGTAAAGGTATCACGGTTTTAAGGAGTGGAGACGAAAGTCGTCGGATTCCCGGATACCTCGGAGTAAATACGTCGTCGGCAGCGAAAAGATTGCGAGTAGCTTCGCCGAGAGGTTTCACCGTTCCTCGCCGTAAGATAAGAGCATCGCGAAGGAGGGACCATCGTTCGTCCGCACCTTCCGCCCGACCATCGACGACCTTCGACCACGCGACGATAAAACGAAATAGGCGCGAAAGACGGGATTTTAGCGCGGTCTTCGAGTTTCTCCTCGAAATCTCGTGTCACCGCCCCCGTTGATTCCGCTGGAACTCGTCCAACGCATGGTGCTCCAGCGAGCACGTGTCTCCGCGTGTACCGTAACGCGAGCAGACGACTCCGAGTCAATATTGACGAGCGAGGCACACTTCGGCACGGAGAACGCGCGCTCTGCTTCCAAAGGGCCACCACCACCTGGCGAGCAGCGATCGCCGGTGCCGGCGAGTGGGTGTGCCTGTATTTGTCAGACAGCGAGAAAGCGTACGGTCGGACGATTATTCCCCCTAGTGGTAGTCACACGTGCGAAATCCGCGTGACTTTGTACAGATTTCTAAAAAGCTCTCGAACGACGCTTTTTTCCTTACCCAATGCCGCGACGCACAGGATAGAAATCGGCGAATCGAAGTAGCGAGTTTCGAAACCCGAATTTGACAAAACAATTGACGTGCAGACCAAATACACAGTAAAATCGTTTCCGTCAAACTTAACACAAAAATTTGTGTCAACGACGATTTTCTACACAAAATCAGTGTTATTTCCACATACACTCCGTGTGTAGCGATATAGTAACAAAGATCTGTCTGAAAAGTAAAAACCGATGTTAGAGTAACATTAAAAAAATTCTACTTCAGTATCAAATAACATTGTTGCGCGTTGAGAAATGAACACTAACGATTGTGTTGAATCAACGCCCTCGAATGTTCGATATTGGGCACAAAATTTGTTTACAGTGTAGAACAACTTTGAACTAAAATTGGGGTCAAGAATCCGAATACTTAGCGTTGTATACTAAAAAAAAAAAAGTAGATACCGAGTGAAATGTGAATGACAATCCGTTTTATATAGGTAATGCGTTTTATATTATGCATGTAATCGGATAGAGCGAACAGTTGGATACTGGAGAGTTGAAAAATGTAAAGCCGTAAAAAGTAGCCCTATTCTTATCCGACGGTGGCTTCAAGTCCGATGCGTGGCAATCATGATTCAAGGAGAAACGGAGAAACGAAGAAACGAGGAAATTTCTTCTCGGTGAAAGAAGGCTTTCATCGAGTATGTCAAAAGCCTCGACGTGACGTTATAGACGAGCGCGATCAAACGTTTAGAAGGTAAACCGAAGGTGAAGCACCGTTATTAAAAATAACAGTCCAGTCAACGGTTCGTCCTTTCAATCGAAGTCGTCGCAAGTCGGCCCTGGAACGTTGTGTACAACGAGCTCGAGTAAACCTGTCTTCGAACTTTTACGTTTTGATGCTCGACGCATGCGAGTCGTTCGTCGTCCATTGACACGGGAAAAATACGAGGCCCCGATCTTTTACGCCACTTTTACGAGGTGACGGGGGCACCTTGATTCGAATCGAAACAACTTCGCGATTATCGATCCTCGTTCGAAACGCGTCCCAGTGCTGACTTTACATCGCATAGTTTTAGTAGAGCTTTCTAAAGCTCTACTAAAAGAGCTGCTCGTGAAAAAATGTCTGCATTCTTGACGGATAAACCTGGCAAGAAAGGTACTGACAATAAGAGAATAAGTCAGAAAATCGGATCACTTCTACTTCTAGGACAACAAGCGTTTGATAGAAGATTACTCATTTGCACACTAAAAAAAAACAAAAAAAAATATTAGCCAATTTTGACTGATCAGTACTCTCGTGTTAGTACTTTTCTCGTGTGTTAGTAATTTTTGAAATAGTTTGAAAAACGCTTTTCCTGGTCGTAATAATTTTTCGCTTAGTTAGTTAGGAAACTTTCTACTGTACAATAATATTGTAAGTCCTTGTCGATTGTTTTTATTATCGAATTAAATTGTTTTATTACGATCACTGTTAATCGTGGAGCGTCTTGGATCGGTAGGTATTGTGTAAATTATTGCGGGTAGGAGTAACAAACGACGAGTTGGTTCGAGCACCGATGCGATAATGATTTGTTTGCTCGGATAAAATCGATAATTATTACCTACTCGAAATTCGGCGAGAGTTGATTTCTACGAAGAGAAATGATCGGCTATCGATTACCAATTATTGGAGAACGGCGGGATCGTAATCGACGACGATTAGTCGTATTTTCGATGCTTTGTTATCGCGCGAGCGTTATTAATATCGCGCGCAACTCTGGGTTAAGCGCATCGCGTCGCGAAGTAATTTTTCACCGACGTTAGAGATCGCGGCGCCACAATCGCGATGGAAAACCAGGAGCCGATCATTTGTCACATTTAATTACAATTTTACAACTGACATTAAAAATATTAGAGATATTAATTTCAGCGTCGGGAACGAGACGGAGAAGCTGCATTAACGTTGCGGCACGATTTTTCATCGCGTTACACGTCGGTAAGGAACAGAACGCGAGTCTCGGCTATTCTCACGACACTTACGCATCCGACGATAACGCGAGACCGGAGAGGAGAAAACTCTGCTCGAAAATATCCATCAATCACGAAAGTCCTCACGGCCGGTGACTCGGCCCTTTCTTTTCATTCACCTCAAGGGCCGAGTAGATCCACGCGACTATCCGCCGCGATTAGAAAGTGCCAACTCGTTGCCAACACGGCCCTCGGCCACAACACTCGTTGACACTAATTAAACAACGCGCGTTCTCCATATTCCACCACACGCAACGAATCTCGCACGATCGATCGCCATTTTCGTCGTTCCTCTCATTTTTCTCGCCAGAATCAATTCGCCGATCCCATCGGAAGCTGTGATAAAAACTAATTTTATCTTTAAATTTTCAAGCAAATCACGACGGGGATTATTTATCATCCCCGTGCCATTGGTTTTTCGGTGATGACTTTTTTCTATGACGGATTAAGTATCAAGAGCTGCGCATGATGCTTTAATTTTCACACGTGGCAATTGGGGGAATTTTTGTCCAGCTCTACGGAAATTGGAAATCCGATTGCAAAAGTTGGATGTAAGAGGGATCGATTGATTTCGAGACACTGCAGTTGGCCTTCGCCTTGAAACGTCATTTTCGCGTGAAAATGAAACATTGTTTGCCGAAAACACAGATCGATGGCGAGAAATTCAGGAGGTTCGAGTCGCCAAGTCTGGTAATCGAATTTTGGAGGCGGTCGTTGTATGCAGAAGAACGACGAGCGAAGGTGAGGCTGTCGCGGCGAGCAGCAGCAAGTAGTCGGTGACTGACGGGTAACTCGGGTGTTCGCCACGCGCATTCATCGGGCGAACGTAACGCGTGTATTCTAATTACACGAGCGAGCGAATATAAATAACGGAAAAGAATGAAGCGTGGAAAAAATGGTAGTTGGTTGGCCGCAGGGGAAAAATAACGAGGAGGCATGCGCCTGACAGAAATGTATGCCGGGTGAGATTTGCGCGTAAGAGCGGTTATTTGCTCTCGCCGCGTGATTGAGACCGCGGAACGTCGACGAGCAATTAGTGATTATAAAAGACATCGAATGAAACGGGGTTCGTTAGGACGCGACGTCGGGGATAAAGCAAGGCGGATAGCCGGCTATTTATCACGCCCGATAATCTCTCTCGTGCCGTTAGACGCGGCGTCGATTCGTCGAATTGTCTGAAAACTTTCGAAATCGTGGGCTTTCGGCGAGATTTATAAGCGTGGGAACGAGCTCGGACGGCGTGTCGTCCGACGTTTCCGTCGGATAGGTACGCACGCACGCACGCACGCGAAATTAAGGCACGCAACGCGTGACGGTACGATTTCCGTGGCGCGAGGTGAATCTTCACGGACACAGTCATCGTTCCTTCGGTCATCGAGCGCGCGACAGCGAAAATAACAGGAATCATCTTCTCTGACGCCTTAAATGGCCAACTAAGTCGATTAAAACGATCAAAAATTCGATTTTTTTCTACATTTCCTAATAACATATCATCTCCCAAGATATTCTGTCAACATTTCACAAAGTTCCGACCATTTTTCACGGAGATATACCATTTCAGGCCGTAGCTTCGCGCCCAACACTCTACGCTACATTTTCGAGGTCGGTGAGTAAAGAATCTCAAAAGAGGCTTCACCGAATGCTTTGAAATGTTCACCAGCTATCAATTACATAATTAAGTCTTGTGCTGAAACGAAAGCTTTCTTTTTACGTCAGTGATGTTTTTTCTAGCAAAAAGTGAGTTTTTTCCAGAAGGCCGTCGTTTTGGAAAAAAAAATGAAAATTTTGAACAATGCTTTCGCCCGTGCAAAAGACAATGATATCATTAATAACCGGTAAAAGTTTCCAAGCATTCGATGCAGCTGTTTTTGAGATTCTTGACTCACGGCGAGACAACTTAACGCCGTTGGACTCCGCGAGGATGGACTATAGCTCCGTCACACGTGACTATAATAACGTGAGAAAATATCATAACTTCTGCAAAACTGTAAAAGAAAATTTAATTATAAATAAATAAACCTGTCTGTGTGAAAAAAATCGGTAAAAAGGCGTTTTTTCGGCTTCTAAGTGTACGTACCCCCTTGAAGGCGAAGACCTTTCGCCGATCGACCTATCCACCATACTTTATGGGGCTGTAAAAAGAATGGAACGACCGACTACCGTTTACGCGCGAGAGTAGCCGAAGAGTGCCGCGCGCCGGTCTTCGCGAGGCCGCTGAGCCCTGCTCTTGATCAGTTTTTTTGATCCGCTGAAATTGGTAGGTGTTAACGAGGTGGCAACTGGCTGTTCCACCCTCTCTGCACTGCCGTTCTGTCGATAGGTCTCGCGATGAAAAATTGGCTTTCTCCAACGCTTCCGCTCGAGAAATTTCTAATATCGACGAACCCGCGAGAATCTTGCTCCCGGATCACGTGGCGAAGATGGCGTCGGTGTAGAAGTGAATCATCGCTCTCCGTTGGGTGTGGTCGTCCAGCTCTTCTGTACCTGCGGAGAACTGGACGGACAGGCGAGAGATTTTTGGTCCGGAGAGAAAACATCTCTCTGGCTCGAATGAGAGGGAGTGCCGTGTCACCGTCTTGTGTCAGTGTCACGTGACGTTCGCGTGGAGATATGCCATAGAGATGGACGAGATAGTGTTGAAGACGTTGGTCTGGATTTCGCGGCACGATATCGAACGAAAACCGCGTTGCCTCTCGACGCAGGGACAAAAATGTGGCGAACGGCAAAATTTAGTGCGGTTTTTTCTTTTTTTTCTAAATCAGAAATCCGCAGATTTTTTAGCCCTGCCCGGGCGAGAGCGTATTTGCGAAGTTATGTACTTATTGTTAGCCCTGAAACGTTTTGCATGAACAACGCTCGTTGGGGAAATTCAATTGACACAGATTTCAACGGAAGAGAATACGACAAATTAGCCAAGATTTATCGACGAGTGATTTCTATATGTAAATCGGGGGACTCGATAAAATTTATGACAAAAAACACTACCGACGTGTCATTTAAACTAGTAAATTCGTTTTTGGCAGGGTTCCACGAATCCTGAAATATCAGTGGCGAAATTGCGAGATCCGGGGCAATTTTAAAAGAGACCAGCGTAGCCGTCGAATACGCAACGTTTTCGACACTTTCACGACATTTACTTGCAAATCCGTCGATTTCAGCTGAATTTTCAGAACCGTTGACATCTCGCGTGATTACGTGTCTGTAGTAATAATGGTTTAAAAAAAAATAAATTAAATACACCCAATGAATTATTATCCTTTTTCGCCATTTTTCGAACACTTTCGTTTCCAATTGCGTAATATTCCATGCGACTCGTGACGCTCCCGAGTGGAAGCTGCTGGAGGTGCAATATTTGCGACAAGCTTGAATTTAATCGAGATACAGTCAATGACAAAATTCAATTCCGTAACAACGATTTTAATTTTTTTTTAAATCGATGTTTTTTTAAATCAATTTTTTTTTATTCGTCCGCGTTTCCTTCCTCAAGACCCATTTTCTGGATTCACCGTATCAAATTCCGCGTATCACGATGAGAATTGTCGTTAAAGTACGGAAAACTACTTTATTGCACGAGCTTCGAAGATGTCGGCTTTATTATCCATTGTATAACAAAAAAAAATACAAACAGTCTGGACTAAAATGATAGAGCATCGGACGTTGGAGGTGATACAAATTTGGAGATAAATTCATACAGGTCAATTCGATGTCCGTGATACGGTAACGAATACTAGGTGTAGCGAGCAGCTATTTCACCCCGATACGAAAAAAACTGGTTATCGATTCGTTGCGTACGAATAATTCGATCGCGCCGTTCGAACGATTCCGTTTTTACCACGCTGTGATAAATAGCTCGTTTGTGGGCTGGGCAGAGACAAGATCCGTTCGAAATTACAGTTATGCTTTTCAGAACTTTATCAATAGCACGAAACGAATTTAATTATAGACATTACCCGTGTAATTTGAACGGCGGAATTTCCATTCGAGTGATCTTTTCGACTGCCCCGGTGATTATTTTAGATTCTAGGAGGAGCGAGCGTTATTTCTTTGACGTGACGTTGAAGACATGATAGACCACGGCACCGAGCTTCGCCTTCTGCTCGCGTCGAACCGGACACGTGACGTCCGAGCGATTGCAATTTACAAATAAAGAAGGATAATCGTTCGCGTGAGAGCGATACGATTGGGATGGTCGAACAACAACGTGGTCGCAAACACTCCGACCAGGTTCGTTGCCTAATTGAAGGCGGAAAAGTAGAGAGAGAAACGGCATTGGGATCGCGACGAGTGAAAAATCTTGAAAAAAATTGCCCATCTTCGCGCAGGGTCGCAGAAGTTGTTGGTTTAGAAATTGGTGGGGCGTTAGAACCAGGCCACGAATCACGATTCGAAACCAATCAGCAGCAGCGGTACGATCAATCACATCCATTGTGCCCAACGTTACCAAAGAGCTCAGCTGACCCGCCGTCAGCTAGTAGATATACGAAACCGCCGATGAGCACTCAGTGAAACAATGGTCCTATTCAGAAGTCATCCAGTTACGATTCATCCGTGACGCTCGTACGTTTCGGTCCACGCGTGAATTCCACACCGCGCCGAAGCGGCGTTACTTAATTGATACGTGATTATTACTATTGTTATTTACTCGGGATATCATCGATTTTATTGTTCGCCCCTCCGGCGTCTTCTAAGAGACGGCAAGCGCCGGGCAGCCCTGACTGTTTTTTTTCCTCTTCTTGCTGTTTTATTTTTTTCGAGTCTGACAGATTGCTCGTACAACTTGTTCGTCTCTACTCGCAGGGGTTACGACCTCCGCATTTTTATTGCCAAATAAAAGTCGAATAACTGCTCGATGGGTTGACCAGAGCACGGGATCAAGTCGTAGGTACACGCATGTTCCCGCGTATCCGCGGGTACCTCGGTCATAATTCAAGCTCAATTTAATCACGGATTCGCCGCATGATGAATACGTTTGTATATACGCGCGCCTAATGGTTATCGTCCTCGATCACGATTCGTTGCGTAATCGCGTCATTTCAGCCCTATTGTCGATGCGTCAATACCGAGCCGCGGCGTGCATTCTACGTACGACGTTCGTCTTCTCTTATGCATACATGCATTCTTGCGGTATTTTTATCCTACCTCCGCCCACGGAGAATCACCACGCTGAAACGAGCTGATAAATCGTGCCTACGCGTAAAAAAAAAGAAAAAAGCCCGACGACCGAATACTTCCGAGGGATCATTTTATTCGGAGATGAAACTATTGCCAACGTACGAAATGTTTTGATTACGATTAGCCAAAGAGCCGAGAATTCGACGAAGCTCCACGAGCTCGAGCTCCCACGAACATCGCATATTTGACGGCTGCGACGGAATTCGAGGACAGAAAAACGAACCCGTCACACGGATCGGAAGAAACAAAAAATTCGACCGAAATATCGAGCAGCATTTGAAGGCTCGAAAATCGCGAACTCGCAACCCGAAAGGAGCTTTTCTGCCCTCGTGAACTAGAATTAGCACCGCTCTTATCTCATCCTTGCGAACATACCGAGATGATAACCTTCTCGAAGAAGAACCTTTTCCGCTCTTTTCCTCGAAGAGTCGCGCGATTTTGCGCCTGTTATTTGAGATACATATGAAGAAAGTTTTGATTTTTTTTTCAATTAAAAATTTAAACGTTTCATTTGATTCACATAAATTGTGCATCTATAAAGTGTATATTTCCATTTTACCTGATTCTTGGTATGTATTTCAAATAACACACTGCTAGCACAAAATACAAGCTCTTACAGTTGCTACCATGCGATTAAAATTGTATCCCATATTTTCCACAGCGCGACGTTTGCCATTGGGCGCCGATTGTTATGCGAAGAGAACTCTAATCGAAGTCTGATTGTTTTTCAGCAATTAATTCGCAGAAAAAAATACTGACCGCGGAGTTCCGCCTTTTGAATTCTACAAGAAAGCCGTTTATCTATTCGGTGGTAATTAACATCGATGACAAAAAATATTCAATAACGATACAGGAAACCCAACGTTTCGGTAGATTCGTAGGAACGGCAATTTAAATCACATCTGTGATTAATGACGCATTGATCCTTCGAATTCGATTCATTTTTTGTTCAGCTCTATTTTCTACGGACGTGCACGTAAAATGGAACGGAACACGCGGATAGCAGGGAATCGATCGCGCATGTCCGAATATTTTCAGAATCAACATTTTGTTCGGCTTCGTGTTAATAGACGCGGATTACCTCATGGCGATGATCGTAGTAGCGACCGGATTTTTCAAAAGCTATTATACCTTCGTAAAATCCGACTTCTGCATACTAATTTGCGGCGCATTCACGACACACGGGATCTATTTCACCGGCGGCAAAGTAGCAGGTTGGGAAAACCAGGCCTCGACGACACACGCGCACGTTCCATTCGAAGAATTAGGACTGGCAGAGCCGTGTGGCGGTAGGGAAGGTCGGAAGTGGTTTCCACCACCTGACGCGATGTGATCCGTCCTTCGATAACAGGTTTTCCAAAAGATCGAATTAGCCCGCTAGAAGCGATCTGCTCGAAACGGTTTCCTCCTGGAATTCGAGTCTTCTTCACCAAAAAGCCGACGAGTCATCCTGCCCAATCGGCGTTTACCTTTGTTCAGGGACAAGTTTAACATTTTTCGAACCCTCACAAATACACGAAACGACGATTCGCGTTTCGGTGGAGGAATCTCGTTTCTCGTCGGTTGTCGAGTTCACCGTGCTAAAACTACTGCGGTAGAGCTGATCATTTTTGTCATCGAAACCAATTTCGATTTATCCTCCTCGTAAAAATTTAGTCCTCGCCGGCGAGATTTCTACCCTTCGAGCTATATCCGCTCGGATGCACGGTGAGTAGACTTTACGATCTTCTCGCATCGTGTCGTATATTATTGACAACTTATTAGATTTAATTAACTTTTCACCCGCGACTCGCGTCGATCGTCGCAGTACCTCGCGTCGAATGCCATCGGTGGTTACCCTGGGTGCGGCAGAAGCGACAACGCCTCTTATCGATAATAATCAAACACCGTTTCACGCTCGCATCAATTTCCATCAGCGAAAAATCGTAGGGAATTTCCGATAAAAAAAAACGCAGCTTGACAAAATTCCAGTCCTCGACTTTTCGATGTTTTCATTTTTAGCCGTAATAATTTCACATCTACTTCGATTCCAATTGCTCAGCTACGTTCGTAGCGGCTACCCACGTGCTTGAGAATACATATTACCAAGTTCTTCGCGCCTACGAGATCGCAAAGTCGCGTTTCGCGGTAGAAGCTTAAAGCTCGGTGGGCACTTGCGCGCGAAATCCGCTCGCCGTCGATGCTCGTTCGCTCCGAATCGATGATGATGCCACAGAAAACGCCCAACTCGTCACGAGAATGGAATGCGGTTGGTGGAAATTGAATCACGACAAGGAACGAAGCGACGAGTCTTGTATTCGATGTGGTTAATTTCAATTCAGGATGACGTATCGCCGTGATATTCGCGTCAATCATGTTTGATCCGCAACCACGCGATCGCTCTATTCCTAACAAATATCGACCGATCGCCGTGTCGAGCATTCTCTTCCCTTTCTTTCGCGAAAGACACGAAAACGCGTCGACGGGTGAAATGTTCATCGGCATTCGGCGTGTCCGCGAAGTTTCGAGTGATCATTAGTCAACGCGAGGCGGATCGAGTTCGACGCTCGTCTACGCTGCACAGGTGCGAGGGATTCGGCTTAATTGATCGTCAAACGCGATCGCGACATCGGTGCACGGTGCGAACGAACAGGTCGGGGACAACGCGATTGAGAGGTCTGAAACGATGCACGCGAACGCGCCGCGACAACCTTCGGAAATGTCAAGTTGAACGCAGCTGGCAATTTTCTTGATTGCAATTGCGAGGCAAAAAAGGCAAGAAAAAGCAAAAAACCTACACGGAGCTGAAAACGAGCTGCAATTTGCGCCAGCACCGCCCATTTGAATGGGCACTGCTGCAGTTTAGCAATGATCAACGAGGACGCGCGTATCTTCGGGTCGCGAATTTGAAGAGTTTGAGCTTCCAGTTTGTTTCAGACGGCCAATTCAGTCGAATCCTTAAAAAACGTTTTATCGCGGCGATGAGATTTGAAAATTGGATTTAACTTAATATGCTAATATTTTATTTGTACATCTAAAAAGTTCAATTTATGATAGATAAGCGTAAAATCAAAATTTAACGTTGGAGTTATTTTGATAATTTTATAAATATACTTAGACTCTAATTTTAAAATTAGGGTTTTCTGCTATATTTAGTTGATTAAGTAAAGTTTTGTTAACTGATTTAAATTCAAGTCAATATATTTGGATTTAATTATTAAACACCGTTTGATTTTGGCTTAAAGTATTTAGCTTGTTATTTTATATGTACATTTGGTAATTTAATTTTTTGATTGAAGAGATTAATAAATTATTGTTAATTCGCAGCACTTCCTTTTAAATATTCGATCATTTTAGATTTAGAAATTTAGAAATAAAGTGGAATAAAATTCTACCAGCATTCGCGAATATACAATTTATTTGATTAGATGTGTTTATTAATTTATGAATAACGTATACAAATATTTGTGAAATATTAATTTAGTCAAATTATTTTGGGGTGAAATTTGTGAATTTTCGGTATTAATTATTGAATACAAAAAATTAGTTAGCGTTATTTGTAACATCGTTACGGTTTGAGAAGAAGATAGAGCGAAAAAAGAAATGTTTCGAACGGTTTAGCGTGAACAACGTGAGAAACCTGGAGACTTCTCACAACGCTTCGTGTAATCGCTCTAATGCAGCAACTTTGGGAATTGGAATTTCGCGTCAGTTCACCTGCTACCAGATTTTTGCAACGCAATTCACCGGCAAGATAATAGGCGTTTATGTGAGTTCCGTAATGACGAGAGAACATTCCGGTTTTCGGCTCGAGCCAAAACGGCAGACGGATGGATAAGATAGGTCGAGCGGAACGAAGACGAAGCTGGTTTGCAATTATTCGCTCTAATGAGCAAACAGTCCGCACCACCTGAACGTCGACGATCTGCCTCATCTCTGTCTCTCTCACTCTCGTAACCCATCCCTTTTTCCTGCCTCTTGCTTTCGTTCGCAATTTATGCAGCGTGCTCCTCTGCCGGACATGCCTCGACGGCTTTACCTTCGGTTATTCAATAAGTAGTGCCTCTCGGAAGGATTTTTTGAACGAAGCAAGTGTGGGTCTCGTTTCGAGTCTCTCCCTGTCCGTCTAATAATCTTGCCAAAGCAGTTTGTTAGCAACACCGAGAAAAATGGCGAATTTTTCGTTCTCCGACCAAAAGCAGAGTAAAATTTTTAATAGCGACGAGGCGAAAGCTCCGGAAGCTTTCTTCTGCAGGTGCAAACAAAAGTTGAATTTTCGAATTTCTTCCCGACATTATTCAGTTCCGGAAGTGTCGTCAAGTCGCTGCAGATTTTGCCACCAATGGACAGAAGCGAACGCTAACTAAATTCGTCGCTCTCAGCCGAAACTCTGGAACCAATCGCGACGACCTTGGCAAGGGAACCAGAAGGAATACCGGGCGCCAGAGAAACGATCTCGGTCGTTCTGACAGACCAGACGACGGCGAACGGGGAAAAGGTTAAACTGCCCTGCGTTAAACTGCCGAGCCGTTGCCGATCGACTCCTCCGTAATTAGGGGTTAGATACACAAATCTGCGGGTTACCAGGCTACAAGAGCTTCGCGGGGCTTTCCAACGCGCCGCCGCAGCAACGAGCTAACGACGATGAAACTACGTATTTTTCGTTACGTGTATTTCCACTAGTCGGCGAACTCCTCTCGAAACTTCCCAGCTATACCATAAAAGTGGCTCCCGACACCGCCGATAAATATTCCGGTGCTTACCTGAAACAGAAAAAAAATACCACGTATGATAGAAAATTTTTCGACACGATCCGTATAGATTCGTCTCGCGAACGAATTATACGCGTTATTTTACAACCAACGAGGTATCTCGCATTTCGTCGAGGTGCAAGTATTTTATTGTTAGTTTCAAAGAGTGGAATCATTTTTCGAGAGTTAGACGTTTAGAACTCTTTGTTGTTTTATTTTTCTCGTTTGCCCCTCGGAGAAGACCGAACGCGCGTCGCTCCGTAGCAGGAAGCATCGGCCGAGGTATTATAAAAAAACAAGGAAAAAGTGCGAGGAAAAATAAAAGGCACGGATATGAAAGAAGAAAACGGAAGAACGCGGGCGAAATGGTCTTCTTTGTTTGGAGAGACGCGGAGGCGAGCGCTCGCTCCTCTTTCTCCTGTGGCGCGCCGAGCGGAGGAGGAAGAGGAGGAAGAGGATGAAGAGCAGGACGACGCGCAAGTCCCTCCGCCGCACGAACCACGCCCGCCATTCACCTTCACCTTCGCTCCCAGAATACCTGTAACCATAGCGTGGAACTCCTAACGACGCCGCGCCAGTCTTCCTGCCAAACGGGTTTCATTTGGCCTGCAAAATCTTCGCCCGAAGAAACGCCCGAGAGGATCCAGCGGATCCAACTTGCGGAACGAACCCCTCCTCGTCGACGAATTCGCAAATCAATTTCTACTTTGCCATTCTCGTCTCGTTCGCCCTCGAACACCCCTCTCTCGTTTTGTTGCGGACTCGCGATTCGACCGCGAGATCGAATCTCGAATAACCATCAAATTAGGGTAAATAAATAACGAAACGAAAATACTATCTATAATAATAAAAATACCAATGGCAATGGTAATAATAATAATAATAATAATAATAATAACCATGATAAGGTTTAGCGTGCTTTTGGGACAGGTATTTTTTTTATCGCACGAAAAGCTCGATCGACAATGATTTGCTGATCGACTCGGTCGATTTTGCAAGACTGTTTCGTCGCTAAATTATCACGGTCACTCGATAATTCTTTTATCACGAACGAATTTAATTTGCGTTGAAGTTTCGTCGAAGACTGCAAATTTATTTGTCACGATAAATTTGAAAATATTAGAATGGTGATTTAATCCCAACAGATAATTCTGATAGGTCGCATTTCCAGAAAAAAGAGAATATTCGGGTGCGAAATGACTACTGGTATCTCTGGAATCAAGGGCATTCTTAACATTCCTTTGTTGTTGTTACAAATTCGTCTAGTAGGGCAACAATGATCGATTTCCCGTCTATCAAATACTTTGCTTCCGAATCGATGAATCATAATTATGGAAATTATTAGAATTAATGGAATTAATAGTTATGATTACTGGAAATAATTACTTCCGTTCACTGATGCGTAGCGAATACACTCACCGCTGCTAACAGCGTCGCGATCGACACGACACTTCATGGATTACTCTCTATGACCGAAATTCGACGATATTTGAAGAACATTCACAGGAAGCTTTTCTCTTCCGCTACGAGTATTTTCTCGCTGCCCTATCATATAGTTCGTCGTGCAAAGATGTAGAGATTGTTTCACAGGGAATATGGATAAAATATTTCTTCGGCCCTTGAATTGAGGAATATTTAGAAAACGTTGTTAAAAACTTCTATCGATACCTTTTTCAAAATGGGCGACCCAGTTCCGAAGGATAGACCCATCGGCGCTGGTTTAATTAATATCGGCTCGAATTCAACGGGACCGGAATATTCGCGACCAGAACTTTCGAGACGAGGCAATTGCGTGCACGTGAGACTTCGGTTCACGACGCGTAGAGTCGTTCGAATCTCTCGATCCCCAGCGTCAACTTCGGCGTGACAGTTTCGCTAGTTGAAAGCAATCGCACGAGTTAGCAAGGCTCTCGGTCATCGAGCGTGCTGGAGCAACCTACGAGTCCCCAACTTCCGGCGCAACATCCGGCGGCACGCCCACCATCCAGGGCCACCGACCGGACAACGAGTTTTCCATGCCGCCGGAGAACGTTGCTACGATACGATTCCGGCCAGCCGCGTGTCAAGGTCATCGATAAATTTCGGGAAAGAACCAGAACCGAACAACACCGCGTTCCTCGAGGGAGGGGATGGCAATCACACGAACATGGCGATGAAAAAACAATTTAAATTGGAAGCGCAATAACGGGAAGAAAAAACGGGGAAGAAAAAGAGGAACCAAGGAGCGACGCGTGATTCTCGGGCGGCGCGTCTGCTCGCCGCGACCTCCGAAGGCCGATGCTCTCGAGAAGTAACGGAAGAGTGTCGGAAAAGGTACGTGGAGAAAATGTGAAAAACAAGCTCGGTGCGATCGTGACGCGTGGGCAAGACGAAAGCAACGTAAGGCTGTGTAAATATTTGTCGCCGCGAGTCGCTGCTCGGGAATCCTCTCCGTGGCTGGCGAACGATCGCTCTAAAATCACCGAAGACTAAGTACTAATTTATTCCAACTCACGGCTCGCGCGCCGCTACACCGCGTTACGCGCTCGAACGATTCCTAGGCGCTCTGGCTTGTAATCATACGTCTCAACGCCGCCAATCCTCATCCGCGGCGTCGAGGAACGAAAGATAGAAATAACCGCAGAGACGATCGGAAAGCAAATAGGCAAGGAACCGAAGACTTCGGCTAGACCAAACAATATCTCTCTCTCTCTCTCTCTCTCTCTCTCTCTCTCTCTCTCTCTCTCTCTCTCTCTCTCTCTCTCTCTCTCTCTCTCTCTCTCTCTCTCTCTCTCTCTCTCTCTCTGTCTCGCTCTCTCTCTCTCCCTCTGTCTCCATCAGCTTTGGGATGCGTTTATTGTAAAATCAAACGAGTTGGGAGAAAGCTCCGAGCAATCCCGAGGAGCCGAGACTCGTGAGACAAAAAAACAAAAACAAAAAAACGAATTTCCCAATTATCCACTCGTACAAATTTCAAAAACCACGCTGACGAGATGCATCGACTCTTCGAGTGGACACGGGTTAAAACCGCCCCACCTTGAGCTTAGCTTTCGATGCATGCTGAGAAGTATTCGAAGGCGCCTCTAAAAATCCAAGTTACTCGTAATCATGCAATTTAATATATTCTACTTGAAGTTTTGCATTGCGTTGGCAATTTTATGCACCAGCGATAAATGCGTAAATAAGTGGGAGAAAAATGTACACAAATGGAAACGCATGGGCCATTTTAGTGTGAATCGTTGCCATTCGTAATAGTATGTATTCTTAATTTTCTTAAAATTTATTACGAGCCAAGACCATGTTTTTTGACGTCTTATACTAATTTTGAAGTTGTGGAAGTTGTTAAGAATAATAAAATAGATTACAAATTCGTCTGAACATATGCATTTTTTAAATTTATACGTTCATACATTTATTATTTACTGGTTATGTAAAGTTCTTTCCCCCTCAGATTTAATGTGGAGAGGAGGAAAGTACTGTACAAAGATGGTATTGAGAAGTAACTCGTTGAAACGTTATGATTTTCTTCATATTTGGAGTAATGATTTTTGGTAAATGAGCGAAATAAATGTTTATTCGCATTTATTTTTTAAGTAAACAAAATTCTGTGCAAACGGGCTTTTAGGTTCGTGAAAATCGCGTGGCTCGATTAGTGAACTATCATAGAGATCACTGGACAGCTTTTTTCACAGGGTTGTTTATCGAAAATCGAGGAGCAAATTAGCACGGTAGTTTCGCAGTGGAAGTTCAAAAGAGCGGAGAACGCGACCCGAGGTCGAGGTATGCGCGTGTCGTAGGATGTCGAGCTCGCGTGAGAGATACGTAGATCGCGGGACAGATCGATCGATCGTATTGCGAAGGCTTTGCACTCCGCCGCGTCGCAGAGGCGGAAGGAAAATGACGTCTGACCGGGGCGAGGCCGTATCGCGCTTGGTTGCTTCGGCTCTCGGTGCGGTAGAACAATAGATCAAACACTCGAACACGTTTCGTTTATTTCTAGGCCGAGCACTGTGCCAACATTCGTCCGAACCCATTCTATATCTGCTCGCCAATTTTCGAGTACGCGGCATTTCGCGGCGAACGAGAACGAGGCGACGAAGGATTTCTCTCTCTTTGCGGATGAATGAAAAAAAAATGGGATACCAGTTATCGGGGGCCCTTGAAAAATCCGCCGTAAAAAATGGAGCTACCAGAAACGGAATTACAGCGAGGCTACCTTCTTTGGCGATTCCATTATCTCCGTATCATAAAAGGCAATCTGCTGGACGACCGAGTGTCCGATTTATCATCGCCCAGCCGAAACAACCGTGTCGAGAAATATAAAATTTACCGCGTCTTCGTCGGCGTAGGCATCTACCAAAAAGGAATTCTCTCGAATTCGATCCCTAAAACGGTGAGAAAGTGTCATTTCGCGAACTTGTGTCTCGTGGATGAAGTTGGAAACGAGAGATTCGGCATTTCGCTGCGATCAACCCTCGAAGCGTGCAATAATTTGGGTGCTGAAGAACTGCGTTTCGTCCGGAATTATTCTCGTTCGGACTACGAAATTCGACGGCGCGTTTAGCAGCGAGCAAACTTGTCGGAAATCGACTACGTTACTCGGTTGTAACGTGACGGTAATAATTAATCGGTTAATTGTATATCTACGATTTCCGGTCCGGTGGCAAAAATTGAAGTACCTTGGAGGCGACTCGTTTCACGACAAAGTCCAATTTCTCAACAAAGTTTCGAGGTGTACGATAATTGGTCGGTCGGTCGCGTAACGCGATCGCGGAGTTACGAAATCGGATGTGTAACCTTGCGATCATTTTCGGTTCTGACAATAAAAAACCGACCATTTCCGTCATCATTCATTTCAGTCGTGGCAACGCAGCTCTCGGCAATCCGCGTTCGTAATCGATCAGCCTTCGTTCAATTAAGATCCAATCGTGACGCTTAGCTCCTCGGAATTTGGGACGAGAAATCGACGACGATCTAGTAACATTTCGCCTAGGGAATAAAAAAAAAGGGGGGGGGAACACTTGACAGAGGATATTTGGGCGGAAAAGGTGTCGATTTCACGATCTTTGGACGGATTCCGCGTCGGCACGAATCGGAAATGCCAAAAATGTGAACAACGAGATGAAAAGTGACGAGAAAAATTCCTACCATCCGACGAGGTCTCGCGTTCGTCGGCGATGAGGCAAGTTAGTCGTTGAATTGTTATTCCTCGCGGCTCTCGCCGCATCGATGAGGATTTGTCGAACGATTTATATGGTCAAATGGACTTTTAAGTACGACCCGCGAGTACCGAGCTTGCGGGAATGTTCGCCTCGGTGTTTTTTTTCCTGTAATTAATAGGCGTCGCTTTGAAGAAAACCGAGTAGAATGCGCTAATCGGTGACAGAAATGGAGGCATAATTGTCCTCGGAAAAACTAGGCTGCCTCGCCACCGAGAGAGACCACTCCTCTCGGCGATTTTATCGCTCGATGCGTGTTGGTAAATTATATCAAAGACTCGCGCGCTCGTGCGTGGAGCGCGCTGCTCGCGAGATAGGCGCGAGCTACGACGCCTGGTGTGTCGCTGTCAACCGATTTGTCCATCGCTGGCGCGACGATCGCGAATACCGGATCGCTAACTTTTTTTCGCGGTGATAATAATAGACGCTAGTTTCTTGTAATTGAAGCTCGTACGATGAATTGATTCATTGAACGGAATAGGATCGCGAAGTCCATTCATCGAAAGGACTCGGCGGTCTCGCTCGCCGCCACGTGCTTCTCGCCCGCAATCGAGAGCGAAACCCGATGCCGGGATTACGGATCGTCGTGAAATCAGATCCGCTCGATCGGCGTTGCCACGAATCATTCGATTCGTTGCAATATCTTCGAATAGTCACAGACGCGAGGATTCGAAATTTTTCATTATTTTTGCTTCTACGTATAAAATAAAAAAGTCTGCGTCATTTTGCAAGGCGTACAAATTTTGATGTAGAATATTTAACATTTTAGTGCGTCGATTCAAGCGTTGTTCGATCAGTCCATTTTTTAACGCACAAAAATGTTATTTGATATAGAGATAACCATTTTTAAACATCGGTTTGTGTTAGCGGAGTGCGTTGAAATAAGACTAGTTTTGTTTGAGACAAAAAAGTGGTTCGCACGCAGTTTTGTGTTGAATTTGATGGGAAAATTTGTACTGTGACATTTTTTTTCGTCCAACTCGGTCGAATCTTTCATCGTATTTTGTCGCATCGGATGGATGTTTACTTTATTCTCGTAAACTGGCAGGACTCGAGTAGATGTATAAATACAACGAAGTTTACAAAGATCAAACGGGGACAACGTGAAGTTTCACAAGTCCGAATAATCGGATGCCGTGAGCCTTGCCACCGTCGCTTACTCGTCCGAATAGAATATGTACAGAGATCTCGTGTAGAGGAATACTCGAGAGGATAGCTAGATGCGCGAGCACGATTTACGTTGAGGATGCGATTGCTCAAACTTCTTGGTCACCTTCGAAAGGACTCTAATTGTAAACGGTGAAAGACAGGTGGGAATTTCAATCATTCTCAAGCTCGTTTGTATGGAAAATCGTGGCGAGCATTTCGGTTTATAATGTGATTCGAAGGAGCGCAATTGCAATTTTGAATTGCAGAATATTTGCAAAATGTTCGCATCGCGGGAATTTTTCGATCACTTTGTTCACCTTCGACGAGTAGCAAACGGGAGCTTGGAAGCGTGTGGACGAACGCGAGGATGAGGAGAAAACAGGTCGATTCGTTAAAATATTGCAAAATCGTAAAGACATCGCAGATTTCCACCGGACGATGTTAATTCTAACTGAGACAGAGAGAGAAACGGCAGTGGGAGAGAGAGTGAGAGAGAGAGAGAGGGACGAGAAGTAACGATCGCCGAGGCGGTGAGCAACTTTAGATATTGGTCGACGATGAAAGGTGGTCACTGTGAGAAACGTTGCCGCTGATAGCTTTCCAGAGGCGGTAATCGACGCGGGCCGACAGGTGCAGCCGATGAATCTGTTCGATCTTTGGTTACCTATAGGAGAAGAAGGCGAGCCGAGGAAGACGTGGCGAACGGTTGGTGGAAGCGATCCAGTCGGAGCGGTCTCGAGCCGATGGCATTACGCATGCGCGCCGCTCGCGTCACTTTCGTCTAATTAGCATCGGGTTTTAGCTCGATTGCGGTGCGCATTAGCCAGCTATTAGTACGTCCATCGATGCATTATGGATGCATCTTTACGGGGTCTCGGATCTCTTCGCTGAGAACGGGAAGCCGAGATCTAAGACATCGTTCGCGAGCCCAGCGCAGATGCGCGGCAGCAGAAACCGGAACTCTGTGGATAATCCGCGCATCCGTAAATTCGAATGCATTGCACTTCCCCTTCGTGTCCTTCGAAGCAAACGCTTTACCGTCATTGTGCAGAGTGTTAACATTTTTGTGCCATTTTTCAACGCATAAAATAGTAACATTTTTCAAATGTTACTCTAACATTGGTTTGTGTTACTCTTAGCACAGAGCCGTGCTACTTTATCACTACACACGAAGCGTGTGCTGAAATAACACTAATTTTGTGTCGAAAAAATCATTGTCACAAATTTTTGTGTTAAATAAAATGACGAACATTTTCTCACTGTGCTGCAAAAAAATTCGCAGCTTACTCAAATTTTTGCCAAAAAGTGTTTCTCTATCAAATATTAGTCGAGAAATGTATACATTTCGATTCGTCGTCGGATCGTTGTTTACAAATTTATTACCAAAACGTCGTTTAGATGTACGGTAAAAAATGCACCCATGTTCGAGAAGTCGACGAGAAATGAATTATCCAATCGGAATCCAATTCAGTACCTATCCAATTTGTCTCTTATCAATAATCCGAGTGAAGTATGGATCAGCCGACGTGATATGATATTCAAATATTATTGGTTTAACGTATTAATCACTATAATCTAACCCGTCAGTGATGACGTAGTGGGAAATTATACGAACCAGATCTTCGAGAACGATTTTCTCCTAAATTTCCTACCGTTCGATCACACGATCTCATAAATTCTCGATAGCTAGCCAACCGAACGTTGCTCCTTCGTTCGCCGCCCAAGTAGGTAGGTACCAGGCACGCGTTTTTTTAAGGACTCAATTAAAAATTGTGAATATCACTCGATCAACGTTCATTTACGACTCCCCAACGTGTCTATTTTTTACCCCGATTGATTTTGTTCTCTTTTCAGCAACGTCCATCTTCGGAGTCTCGAAATAGATCTACAACGAATGGTAACGAGAGGTACGTTGTTTTATGCGTATCGCAGCAAAAACGGGCGGAGGCATTGAACTCGTTGATTCTAAAGCTGTATGCTGTATAATTGTCGTGAAAAGCGCTTATAAATAGATGCTAATGACTACGAACTAATATAGAAAAGCATCCTAATGGTAATTTTAATCCATATGCAGTAACTCGTTCGCGTACAAACGAGTGGCGATAAGTGTGAGCAAACACTATCAGCAATTAAAATGATTTCTATTAACAATTTGTAAACGTAAACTTGGGAGTCATAAACGATGCGTAAGGCGAAATGGACGACGAGCGAAATGCAATGAGAGGCAGCAATTAGAGCTTACGCGAAGGCATAACCAGTATAAAGCAACGTTCGTAGACCCTAAAAGACACAATGGAGGCGGTACAGGCGCGACGCGTTGCGGCTGAAGCATTACAAAGTACAGTGTAATGTTAATATGGAAACAAATACGATAGACGCGAAAGGTGCACGAACCCGACAGGTGCTCGGGCTCGCTTTCAAATAAAAGCACACCTCGAAAAAGCAAGGTACAACGAGGCATCTTCGATGGTCGAGGCACACGGTCATGGTCCACGCAGAGTCGAAACGACGATTGCCTCTCGCACGTGCAACAAGAAAGTACATTTACGAAACGGCGTTTCTTCCCAACCGCCGCCATTTTGACGATTACAAGCAGAAAATTACGTCACGCCATGGGCACTCTGTTTGCAAATGGGAAAAGCATCGCCTATTTCATGTAAACAGGGCCGTTCGCAAGTTTTAATGTCGACCAGCGGATCTTTTGCGGCACTACTCTGTATTTTACAGAAATATTTGCACCGAGAACAGTCGAGGCTGTAAACTAGTTTGCGAACTAAAATGTTTCTCTTGTAATCCTGATTTGGAGTCCGGGAACTTCAGAAAAAGCTCTACTCGAAAAACACATCTAGGCGTTAAAAGGCGCATTTTTTATCATTGCCCAGTTTCGTCGATGGTGGACCGTGAGAACTTGCGCGTCAATTTTGACACGAAAATTGGTGTCTGTGGTATTCAACGCACACTTCGCGTGTAGTGATAAGGCGTGGCGTGTACGTTGAAAGTAACGCAAATCGAAGTTAGAGTAGCATTTAAACGGTGTTATTTTAGCATGAAATGGCATTTTGTTGCGGTGGATAACGAAGGCTAGCGATTGTGTTGAATCGAGACGCTAGAATGTTAAATATCTCGCGCACATATTTTTACAACTGATGCAATGTCGGAAATTTGTTGACCGTGTACGCGACATATTGGAAGTTGCAGCGCACGTCGAAAGAGCAGTGAGCGCGGCAAAGCCGCGATGATAGCCACGCCTAACATCCAACCTGTCCTTCGGGCCCACGCGCGCCTCAATCTCGCGTTATCTTCGCTTCCATACCGTTCCAATCTTCACGCGCGGCCACGAGGACCGACGAATTTTGTTCAAGACCCGGCAGCAGCCGTCGGCTACGCCGTATCCGACGATCGTTCTCTCCAACGTCGGTCTCGGCGGCCGGTACATCCCCATCCCCTTATCCGTTATCTTCGCGCGTTTCTCGCTCGCGAGTTTCGGAGATGCTCGCGAGGACGTTCGCGCGCAGCTGCTGCCGTCGGAACGTAACACGCTGAATTCCGACAGGGATTTCACGCGCGATCGAGCGAGACATCCGTTCCGATCGGATATAACATCGTTGGTTCGATGACAGCCACGGCGAGTCGACGTGGCACAGGGGGAAAGACGTTGGGAAGAGACCTCGACGAAAACAGCTGGGCGTTGACTCTGGACGACGGACGAAAGGACGAGACTTCTGTGGACTCCCAGCAGCGCGCTACGGTCCACGTCTAGGAGAGCCAAGGGCCTCGTCGTAGCGTAAGCCTCGACTACGTTTACGGCGATAACGTCGAGCGTTCGAGATTACGGAACGACCGACCATTTCTGGTAGCGAGCTGCGCTTGATGGCTCGTAAAATTGCGCGATTCATAGCCGTTTCGATTGAATTCTAGCTTTATTGATATTGAATTTCAACAGCAGACTCCACGGAAACAGAAATTGACCAATGTCAGGCGATACGAGTAAAAAATGACCGGCGCGCCGGGCTACGACGCGACGCGAGGCCTACATCGCGACAACCACCATGATGAGACGAGAAAAGACCAATTTCGTTTTTTTTCGCTTTTACGCGTTTTTTTTCCCTCGCGGATCTGTAAGTTCAATTTGATTATTCCTCGTCTCGTGCGAGAAACGCGTTGAGGGTAAATTAAATAAATACTCAAATAAATGGGAACACCGGGCGACGCGTACAAAGTACCCTCCCTCTCTAGAGATCTTCTTCTGAAGCAACGACGACGAGATGTAAAACTGACCAGGTGAATCGCGGTAACGATGACTCCGGATCAATTGCGCGCATATTGTGGAATATCAGAGAAGGCAGCTATATATGTTACTGTTGGACGAGCATAACCGACGATTGCTACTCGAGCGAAGCTTACCGCGTTTAACGTGCGCAATGAATCGATGTTACGCGTCGTAATAGTGCGAGTCGAGACGTCCTTAAAATTCTAACAAGCGTTTAGAAAAACACGAAGAATCTCTTGCAAAACGACGAACGGTTTCCCCACTTCGCATTACAATGATTCGAGAATCAATTGTAGTTATTGTCTGTTCAACAACATCGAGCAAAAGTGAGGATTACTGAATAAAAAGGGACACACGAGTGCTTTGTTTTTCGGAATGGCGCGCAAAGCGATTGAAATGCAGGACTTGCATTTTTGCCGTTTGTTGGAAAAATTAATAGCGTAATTTTCTGAGTCGAAGGGTGAAAGAAAAATTGATGAATAATCGTAATTCTACAAAAATTGGTATTCGGTGGGATTTTGTCGGTCGAGTGAAAATTCAATATAGCTAGTTTACACTTTTTTCTCGCCGTGTATTATTTTTTCGAACGCGCGTCACTGCTGCGTATCGACGCTCGCATTCGCGTAGTCGGATAACGAAGAGATTACATACACGTCGCTCTCGTGATATAACGAATTTACATTTTCTAATGTCAGGACGCGGCTGAAGCCTGGATGTCAGAACATCAAGAGTCGGCCGGGACTCCTCGGGAGATAAATAACGATACGAATTCTCCGAAGAAAGATTTGTTTGACCGACCGGTAGGCTAGGAACAGGTGTTTATGCGCGCGATGACTTTCAAGCAGGGACAAAAGTCTAGTCCACGTGGTTTTTCAGGTTGATTTCAATCTCGGTTACACTCGGCGAGCGGGTTACAGGCCTCCCATCCGATTCGTCTGACCGTAATTCGTCTGTCTACTGACAAACGTGAACGTGGTCCGGAGGCCGCTTTATCATTCGATCTAAAAATATACCACGGAACGTGTCGAGAGAATGTTATTGCGATCATTAGAGCGATACTTATGCCTTTCCGGAACAATACGAGCGGCATCGTCGACTCGTCGTTCGAATTCGTTTCGAAAATTTGTGGCTCGGTCGGGAAACGGATGGCCGTGATAGGTATATCGGAAATTTGTTCGATTTCTCGAAAAATAATCGTCCGGCTATTCGTGATATTTTTCGGAAGGTTCGTTAGCCGGCGACAGCTCGAATTTTATTGACCAACAAATCAACGGTATCGTTTTCCGAACGTCATTGAAACTACCTTTTCCTAATACGATGCAGGCTTTCTTTTCCTCCGATTTACGATCTCCTAATCCGACGTAATAAAATTAGATATGTACGTGTTAAACTTTATCTGATCAGCATCGAGCGTTGCTACTCGTAGGTCCCTTCGCCGTGATGCTGCCGTTGCAGCAACGTCAGCGGAGCAACAGCGTCGAGGATTTTTTTTTTTTCGCGAGTGCTGAAAATCGCGCTCATCTGGTTCGCCTCGTCCACAATTCGCAAATTTGAGATATTACAACACTTTTGAATGCAGTGGCATTTCTGTTAACCGTTGAATTTATTTTTTCAATGGGAAAAAGTTCGATTAAACGTAACATTTTTTTTCCAATGAAAAACGTGCCCACTACGGAATAAAATCAAGTGAATTGTCGTGTTGTTTTTTGATTAAAAATTTTACAACCCTGATTACTACTTTGCACGACAAGTGTTGAGGTCAGATGAAAAACGTCCGATTCGTTGTGTAGGCGTTGCAGGAGAAATCCCAATAAAAATGTATTCGTACCGTGAAGCTGAATTCTAGAAGCATTGAATCGGCAACGAATGACGACAACCTCGACGAGAACTGGCTTGCGGAATAATCTATATTTACCGTATCGATCGAAATCATTATCCGATGTGATAAAAATACTTCACTGATACGATTTAGTATCCGATTAGCCGGTAATCTCTTGAGCTTTCGCTGCATCTGATCGTAACTGTCGATAATCGTGGAATTCGGCTTTATTCGTGTATCGCAGCAGACGATTTCACGTGCACCGCGAAATCTCGCATATCTCGTGATATTTTATCAAGCACGTGACACTCGTCGTACTAGGAACCTGATTCGATGATGTACGAGCAGCTAGTGGTCAGCATAAAAATTTGAAAAAAAGTTTCTACCGATTTATATACTTCGAGACGGATTTTTCCCTCGGAGAGTATCACTCATCGCAGGATGACTCGATTCGAAATGGTTTTTCTGCGCAGTGATCTCACGTCTTCGAGTTTACGTTAATCACACGCAATGCAATGCAGACTACGTTTAACATTCTTCGGAGAACAAAGAGTAGCATTTCGCGTGGAATGCATAAAATGCACGCATGTTCGCAGGTGACGCTAATTTGTTCTTTTTTCTTCCCTCCAAGTCTCGTTGTTAGGTTTCCTCGTATATAATTTGTACGACGAGCGCTGTTTTGTTCTTCGCGTTCCGAAAATCGTCGGAAATTACGAGTAACGAGGGGCTACGATTTCAAAGACGGTGAAAGCTTTATCGTTGATTACCCGTAGATAACCGTGTCGAAATGGAAGGTGTTCGAAGGAACACGGGAGCGTTGATCGGCTTCATTTCTTTCTCACGGTTCGATTGACCCGGTGAGAAAAAACTAGACGGAACATTCGCGTAGAAAAAATCGCGTGTACCCGGTACGTAGGGAAGAGATCTAGTTTAAATCCGTAGAGAACACGCGACGCGAAAAACAGAGAGGCACGTCGGCAACAATAACATTTATGCTCGATTCGCTGGCGCAACCCACCTATAGCGGCATTGTGTTTACGCAAATGCCCGTTGGTCAACCGCGCGCGTTCCTTTTGATCCGGCACGATCTCGTTCTCACGCGACCCGTGGCTCGTGGCTCTTGGCCGGAATCGGTCGTATGCTAATTTTATCTCGGCACTTATCGCGCGCCTTGGAAATGGGGTGAACTAGCGATATTCGGGGCGAATTCGATCGAGAACGCGTCGTTATTGCGACGACGCTGGGAGGCATCGATCCATCGATCGATAGCGAACAACGACGCCGATCGTCGATGCAACCAGATGAGACGCTGCCGGCCGCCTTAAAACAACTATATCGGTGGAAAATCGCGATATGATCACAATTTATCCGGCGGCTTTACCAACCGATCGATTCTTCGAACTCTCTGAATCAAGTATCGCAGCGCTGCGATTTATCGCCTCAAAAAATATCATTCCCTTTCCAATGATTCTCTTCCCATTTACTTACCCTGTTTGTTTTTTAGTTGCCTACGATCTTTTCTGCAGTTTTCCCATAATTCCCATTTTTCAGCGCCCCGAGCGGTCTTTGTAGTTCAGTCGACTCGCGAAAATTCGTTTTTCGTCGCGTAACGACCGAACTACGATATTTAGGGCCAAAAGACATCGAATCTTTTTTATGCAGTTTTTCAAGACCTTCATTTTTTGTTCGAACGTTTTTCCTCTAATATCAATATTTACGGAGATATTTTGATGAATAGTCGAGTCATGTCGTTTTTACCGGAAGAACGTTTCTTTGGCAAATTCTAGCAAGTTTGTCCGCGATTGATGGATAAGAAAGAATGTTTAATTCCATGCGTATTGGTTTCGAAATGAAAATCAGCGGGAGACCGTCGCGGGTAAGGCGAGTAGATGTTTGATAATTTATTCGAAATGGATGCTGTCCGAAGGTATGCGAGGGAGGGGCGAAAAGGGGGATGAAGGGTTGAAGACGGAGCGATTATCATTTTGGGGACCGATCGGCCGACCGAACGATCGTATCACGTCCATCTTCATCTTTTTATTTACGCGCGCAGAGTCGAAGAAAAACAGTTGCCGACTTCCTCCGAGGCCTAATTATCAATTAATATTTTCGACCGTTTTCAATTCACGTCGGTGATTTGTGAGGATGCCGTGACTGCAGATAATATGTCAGCGCCGCGGCAGCAGCCACTCGACGAGGGCGAAAATGCATTCGTTCTAAACAATTACACGCGTCTTTGATCTATGGACGGTTTAATTCCTCTGAAAGGATAATGTGTTCGCGGCTCGAGCGTTGTATTAAGAATTCAATCGCTTAGCCGTTGAGAAACGTGTGCCAAGCACGACATCGGTCCCTAGAATGCGCCGAGTAATGAAAAAGGTAAAAAGAATCGGGTTCAATCGATTCCTCCTACGATTTCACGTAGCATATAACGTTGGTATAACTGCTCACATGTGTTTCGAAGCTATAAAAAACAGCCCGTTTCCTCGATAAGTTTTTTTGTATTTCATTCAGAATGTTAGGTACTTTGAAGAGTAACACTTCAAGGGTATTTTCAAAAATCTTGGGAATTTTGGAGACCCACGAAAAAAGTGGCCTCGCGATAAATTTGAAATCAAGAGACCGAAGATTTTCTGTTAGCAGATACGTATAGCTGATTATTGAACGAAGGATTTTTTAAAAAATGGAAATTTGAATTTATTGCAGAGTTGTATGCGAAGTAGTACATTTTTTGGTACAACCAACGCTCTGGGTACCTACTCTACAACAAAAATGCGCCTATCCGCGATATCTTTGTCTTCGATGTGGAGATCATTCGAACAGAAATGATTTTGGTCCCGCTTTGGCAACGGGAATTGAATTGATTAAGTTTCATATTTGGGTCGGTATTAATGTTCTCTATCGCGTCTATAAAGGTCAAATAATTTGGTCCGAAATCAGTAACGGAACCCCAGTCTACGTGGCATCGGACATCGAGTAGTCCGCGCGGCTTGCCTCGGTGTATCGCAGCCGTACGGATGAAATAACAATTCGAATAGTCAAAATTATAAATTACTGTTAGCCAGGTAGAAAAAATGACGTGGGTCAATAATGAATACGAAGTCCGAGCAAATCGCGACGCGTCCTATCCGACCAGTCGTACGAGATGGTATGTAAAATCGAAGATCTTTGCCGAATGACAGTAATTATATGGCGCGGTTTACCCTGCAAGGCGAGTTATTCGCCGATGAAACGTCGAACGAGACGTGAATTTTTCGAATGACACGGAAATCGGTCGACTGCAATTTATTTTCCTCGACTGAAAACTGGGTACTTTTGGGCGATCGGCTATCTGTTGAATTAGCACGTGTGGGCAGTGCAACGCGAATCGGATTTTGCAACAACCAACGACACCGAAACATAAAATGAACGACAACGTTTGCCTGCACAGTTATCATCAGCCACACGCTAATTATACTGATTAAATTAATTATCGGGATCCGGCGAGATCGTCCTACGCCTATCATTAGCTGCACGCGAGAGAAATTGTTGGACCCCGAGGACTGACTCGGATGCTCCCAAAGTCGTTGCCCGATCACATACGTCCTTACGCGTCTCCGTCTGTCACTTTGACGAGAAGGGGCAGTTTGTTGCCGTCCGAAAGTTAATTGATACCAGTCCTCGCTATGATCTAGAAACGCCACCGCAGTCGCGTCACTCGCCCTCGAAGTTTTGGAGCGTTTTTTTCTCTCCTGTTTTTTTCTTTCTTTTCCTTCAAATTAATTAAACCTTGCAAGCTTCGTGTAGAATAGAACCAATGAACAGATCAGGCGATTCCAGTGAGTCTATTCCATCCCAACGACCGTTGCGCGTGATTCGTGTGATCGTACGTCCTGTTCTCATTGCTCGGAATCGATGTACAATACAAGTACACCGCCAAGACACTTCGATTCTTACGAACTTCGAAAAACCATGCTTCCGTGGCAAACAAGAGGCACCCGAGCATGCTGATACCAAAAAAATTCTCGTTACGTGGATCAAAGTTCGCCTCGGCTCCTCAGCGAAAACTAATCCGTGTGCGAGATTCAAGTAAATGTAAGCATCGTGGTATCAGCAAAGAGAGGAATTTCGGTGGGCTCACCTAGCTGATTCTTCATTGCTCAATTTTGAATCATGTATAAAATGTTTAGAGCAAAGTTCTAATCGATTTCTGTCTGGCACCGAAAATCAGTTTACTAGAACAACTATTTCTCATTCGAAATGACTCCTAAGCAGTCAAGTTTGTCACTTCCCTGTGGACGACTAAATATCTTAATACAAATAATAACCTTTTATACATTTGCTGCGCAAACTACAGTAGTTTCGTTACCGGACGGGTGTCGTGGCGCGCCTCGAAGAAAATCGCAGCGAGCTGGAAAATGCAGGAGATTGCAAAAAAAGATTTGGTACGCGATTCGTGCGCGACGGCTCGTCCTCTTTTTTCGCAGGTTTTTTTGGGGTCCAGCGACGCCGGTTCCTCCGACAATTATCGGAGGAGAAATTCGGCACTCGGTTCGCGAATATCGAGGAGGCGAGACGCGCCCTGTCTGGCCGTAGTCCGCGTCGTGTAAACACCGCGAGCGCAGTGAGCGAGCAGGTTTCCTGCGCGGAGGAGAGCCATGGCAACTTTGACATTGAATCTGTCGGCCAAGGCCAGTGCAAGGACTGGACCTGCCCGAGGCGAGAATTAACATACGAGCGGTTTAGAATAGCTCTTAGAACACAGGCGGCACGCGGTGTCACGTGGGCGACGATGTTCGCGCGGAATGAAGTCTAGTCGCGCCGAAATAAAGAAATGGCAAAGACGAATCAAGCGGACGCGAGAGGAAAAAAGAGACAGAGTTAAAAAAAAAGCGAAAAAAAGTGGAAGAAAGAGGAAAACGAAGGTCGGGGAGAGAAATGACGCGGTCGTTCTTTACAAGCGTGAAAGGCAAATAAAATGGCGCGGGAAAAGCAACTTATTCGCGACCCGACGCCCGGTTATCGCGGAGCAAAGGAGAAACGGAATATCGAATATCAGTGGAAGTACGAATGGAGCCGCGTTATAACGATGTAGTAAAATAAAGCTACGGGCCACGGTTACTCCGGAGTAACAATCGATGTAACCGTTCAACGAATAATCGCACTTCCCGCATCGCCGTATCGGTTCTGCTCGAGGTTTATGTTTCCTGTTAGACCATTTTTTGTTCCACTGTTTCTTCTCCGCCCCAGAAACTCGTGGCGTTTCCTTACCGAGCACCACGAGAAAAAATACGTTTTCCCAAGAGTGCGCGTTAATATGTACGCGTGTTAGAATTAAGCCTGAGCTTTTGGGTCGATTTGCAACGAAACGGATCGACGATACGCGCCAAGCGATTGCGTCGCTACCGGTGTCGACAAATCGAGGATTAAATGTATTTCATCGAGCCGAAAATGTTTACGGTGCGAACGTGATCGAAATAATTGGGAATCTGCTCGCAGAAAAAATCGGGTGATTGAATCGCATCGGTAGATGATAAATATTTGCGGAAAGGGGAAGGTAGAAATGAAGGGGATGCGCGACTCGGAAAACGTGATTTTTAAGGAAAAAAAGTGCAAGAATAGGATCAATTCGGATCGAAGAAAAATGGTTCGAGAGGATTATCAGGAAATCAATTACACGGGTGATAAATCTAACTCGAGCGAGATTGATTAAAAAATCTAAGCTTTAGTTGAAAATGTAAATTTGGAGTTACAACGTTTTTCCAAAGATCGAGTCTATTTTATGTGGTAGCAAAATGTTATTTGATAAAATGATTACTTGCTTGTACAATATCTTTTCGTTTGGGAATTTTTTAAAGATTTTTTCCAGTTTTTTCCATCTTTTCCAGAATTTTTCCAACTTTTTTGGCTGTTTCGATCCTGTTTGCCAGCTGTTTCCGATTTTCTCGACCTCGTTATTCATTTTTGAACCTGTTTCTAAGCTTTGTTTTTCGAAATTTTGATGTAACTTTGGTTTACCATGACCGAGCTTTATCGGTGATCTTACAGCTTTTATTCTATTTCCGTTTCGATTACAGTTGTACCGATTTTCCGCGGATCGTCGCAATTTCACAACCCCAATATAGGTTTCTCGCTGTAGCGTGAACGTAGGTATATGACGTAACGGAAGTTGCTGATTCGTATTCCGACGTAAATTTAGAAGCGTTATAAATCAAGTTGCACCGTTATTTCGCTCATCTGTTCGATTGTTTCAAGACTTCGACGCCTCCTCGTTGATCGACCGGACGAAACAATAGCAAATACAACAATTGCATCCGGGCGGGAACTCGCCACAAACGAGTTCCCCTCCAACTATTCGAAAGTCGCGAAGGAATTACGCGTACGAGTGAATTCCGAACAGGTATGAAGTAAATTATGCACAGACGCTGCTCGTAAATCTATGATCGCGAACAAATTGCAGGTCAAAGTTTGAATAAATTGTAACTAAATTATGGAGGGTGGGAAAATTGCAAGGCGCGGTCGAGACGAGGAAATGTATTTTTGCCGAAGCTCACACGCGCTCGCATGTGCGCGTAAAAGAACGCCAACTATTTGCTCGCGACGCGATTAGGCATCGTGCTTCTCTCTCCGCGTACGCGATAACTCGACCTCGTAATAGCTTTTACCGCGGCTGGCGTCCACTATTAGCACTGGCGTGCTTGCTTATCAATTTATACTCGCCGATCACGCAATGTAGGACAGGTTTGTCTCGGCGTGTCTCGCATCTCAGTCAGTTCAGCTACGCGACGCGAACGCGGATGCGGCTACCTTCGAAGACAACGTCGGACGATCCTTCTCTTACGAAATCGTTGTTCCATGCCAAAGCTCCGACCACAGTCGGAGCTACAGATACAAATCTGATTCGTTTGTTCCCAATAAATAGCGACCAAAGGCCCAAAATTGTTCTCCGCTCGTAAAAAGCTAGAACCGCAATCGATCGTTTCGTATGCATACGAGAAACGAGAAGTTTGGTGTTTTTATTTGTTATTCCTTTTCGTTAGCCCTCAAATATCAGTGCACTCAAGTTATATGCAACTTTTCTCGTCAAATTCATATATTTCGTATTATTATTTTGTGCAGTCAAGTGTAACGAAGACCACGAGATACGTCTTTAATAATTTTCAGCGTCCAACGAACAAATGTGATATCGATAGTTCTCACTAGTATCTAGGGGATTGTTCAATTTTGTCAAATAAATGGTAATTTCATTACTAACAATTGATCAATATCTAAATAAGTGTAGAGTATTTTTTTTCCAATCCGACAATTATATACAGCCTTTAAATTGATAATGGAATAATTTGCTATGTAAATACAAGAATGTGGTACATGAAAGTAACATTTTCTGCTGTAACTCGATGAATAAATTGGTCGTTGTAAAAGAATTTTAGATACCTGTTCTTCGTGTGCGAGGAATATAAAACCGCAGATAACTATTATTGAATCAAGCTTTTTTTTTTAGATTGACTGGGACAAATTTCTAGATGTCAAAGTGTGGACAAATATTAAGTGAGCAATTCTTACGTGGGTCGAAATACGAAGGTGCAGGAAGTTGCGGAGTAATCGGAGTCGAGAGCTTTTTGGAGCTTTACGCGTCGTAGGTGGATCCGACGAACCACCCTCGCGACCTGTTTCGCGGGCATCCGAAAGCCGATCGCTACGGTTGCGGAAAGATCGACAAAGTCGACCGGTTTGGCGATCGCGTTCGGTTTTACGACGCTCGCGACAACGACGAGGCGAGAGAGCAACCTTGCGAACCGATATCGCCGATAAATATCGTCGCGGTGCCCACTTCCTCGTAAACCTCGACGCAACGTAGGGCCAAACGCGGCAACGATTTATAAAGCTGCCGAACGATTGACGCGTATAAACGGTTGTCGCCGTTCGCCCGCCTATTTCAACGCGTAATAGACCTCGAGATCTCAATAAAACCGAAAGCATTCGCGATGGGAATGGAGAAAAATGAAGAGAACGCGCATACCTCGCGCGTCCACCGGGCGTAAATTTCCACTCAACGCCGGATTCAGCGTGTACCAGGAGTTCTTAAAGTTTATTCGCGCCACGGATACCTCGGGCGTGCGACACGACCGCGAACCGATCTTCGAGTACGGGGTGATAAATAAGCGACGAAATTTCGCTTACAATTTATTTTACTGCGACGAAAATTCATTCGTTTGACCTTCTCCGACACCCTCGATACGAGGATAATTTTCGAAGATACGAGGACTGCCGAGTCTTCGTTTTGGCGGCGTGCAGCGACGGCGCGAGCGAATCGCTGCTCGGAATCGTGGAATTCCAAGAGTTTGGAAATAAATCGCGAAGTTATAATGTAAAAAAAAGGTGATCAATTTGTATTTAGAATCCGCGGAGCTCGATGGTGTGAATGAAAAAGGAACAAGGCTATTATCCGTCGCGTTGTTTGGCAGCTGTATCGTATTTTATTTCGTTCGCCGACACATGGCGACATCGATGACGTCCGGATTTTTTTTTTCCAAAATCGCGCTATTTGGAGATTTGAAATTCAGATAGCGCACGGCGTCGCGTCGACGTATTTCGAAGATATATATGTACATGCTGTCCCATTTTACCAACCGATCCACGCCGACAGCTGCGTAGAAAGGTATCGTATCCAAAATTGAGCTTTACAACACCGGCGAGATGCGGAGGGGTCGAATAATGGTGACCTTGAACTTGACCTCGAGCATGATTATCAAGGTTACTTTAACGCCGCAGGGATTTTTGAAACGGGATCCCCCTTTTTTTTGCAAGCTCGTATTTTTCGCGCGAAAACAAGTAAGTTTTATGACAAACGATCTCTGATCTGACGCAACCCGGACTCGCGACCCGCGTTTTAATTTAACTCCGCGATCTTCGTTTTCCAAGCCAAATTTGCGCGGACGTTAACGATTCCCGAATTAACGAGCCCGATTTTCAGCGACAAGTTCAAGGCAAACGACGCCACGTGGTGGAGATGTCGATACCCTCGAAATACATCGTCCATCTGCATCGTTTTTTGCCGAGCTCACTGCGATCGATCATTCCGAACGAGACGTGCAAAACGGCTGTTCGGAATGCAAACGTTATTCGCGTTGATACTACACGATCCACGATTCAAATCGATCATTTTTGCCAAAAATCCCCACAATGCAGGAAAAAAGTTGCTCACCTTCGGTTAAACGTTCGACTCTCGCATCCGCCGCGTGGAATAATTTGAAAATAACTTTAAATGCGAGCAAAGTAGTTGGAAATCGATCCACAAAAACGGAACAAATGCAAGTCGAAAATAGATTTCGCGGATGATCGACGAAACAGGTTCATATTTCCCCGTGAAAAAAACCCCCAAAAAAAAACGAACATCGTATGAAAGTTCAACTTCATATTTGAAGCTTGTTCTCTTGTATTTGAACGATGCAGGGAGATATATTTCCAAATCCGTCGGTTTTCCGTCTTGAATACAAAGCAGTTATTGCAAAATTATGTAAAAACGGTGATCGGATGGTTGCCACTGCGATTTGTGACAGGATCGTTGAAGAGATGAAAAACAAGTGTATCCCAAAAACACCATGCAGCGATTTTTAGCACGAATTGATAGAAAATTATTTCCAAAACTGGAATCTTTGGTGTTTTGAAGTTTTTAGTGTTTGTAAAAATAAAGTAGAATCGTTGGATTTAAGAGAAAAAAAAATCGCTTCGAGCAAACCTAATTTCAATTTCTGTTTCATTTTTGAGTACCTACGTCGAAAATACGCGAAGGAATATTCGAATGAACATTTGATTTCAACGTGCGAAAATTTCGCGTTATTGACAAATAACCAAGGAATTTTCGCTTTCGAGAAAGAACCAAAAGTCCGCATCGTTCGAATGGAAGAGATTTGATTTGTGGAGTAAAACGGGAATCGATGAAACAGCGAGGAAACGTTTCTCGACTCGGCAGCTCGAAAGCTCCGCGAGCTTTGGAAACTGGTAACGGCACGGAAATTCGCACGACGAGGTGGCCGTTATCCGAGTGCTTCCAGATGGTAGATTCGAGCCACGGTGAACTTTGCTGAACCGTTAAAATACTCGGCAAACTTGACGACCCGAACCACCCACGGACTACGCGGCGAACGAGCGACCTGCACGTTTAACGGGTACAAGTTATTAGGATGTGCGGTTACAAAACGGCATCACCTATCCGCGAACGGGGATCGGAGGCGAGCTAACGTATTCGAATATTAGAAGAACAGTTTGTTTACGGCTATCGACTGTACGGTAATAGATAATGACGGAAGAGAAATATTTCGTGGGAAGGAAAATGCGAAGGAAGGAAACGAGTCACCATTAAAACTGTGTATTTTACTACGAGCCACGATTTTTTGCCGCGTCGACGATTCACGAACCCGTAATCAGTAAATATTAGGAGCAAATATTCAGGCTCGACTGACCACGAGTACGAATACAGCGCAGTTTCGCACTGATTCGCACACGAGCGCGAGACAAAAAAAGCTCGGACGAAAACTCTTTTCCGCCTATTGACCCCCAATGAAAACAAATGTTGAGGCTCTGTGATTTCCGTAAAACTGAATCGTGTGGATACTTTAGACTGCAATCTCTTGTAATCGTAGCCCGCACGTCGATTTCGCGAAATATCGGGTGATTTGAATTTTTGAAATATCTCGTCTAAAATGGTAAAAAAAGCTAAATTCGATTTCTACATTTTTTTAAAAATAATCGCGTCAATTTTCAATTCCATCCAATTTTTTTTCTCGTTTCTACACGGAATTTGATCCAAAAATTCGCGGCTCAAAAGCTTTAAAAAAAATGCAAATCCAGCAGGAAAATCATTGTACAGCATGCTAACGAGTAGAAATAGGCGAGAAAATTGTTACGTGCCAGCGAGTTGCGCAAAAGGTTTCGTCGCTTAATTATTACAAAGAATGGAAGATGCGAGCGTTGTTTTTCGATAAATGACGGGTCGTTTGTCCTCGTGCGCTTTTTATGGCTCGCAAGATCATAAATATACAAAATACCATAACACGCGTGTTTTTGTAAGCTACAGCCGAGGACGTTTGCATATTACATACAAATTTCGTGGGTTTCTTAAGAACTTAATTTGTCAAATAACGACCAATTTATCTCACAAGCGTAAAAAAGACATTAAACATTTCTCGTACATTTTTCTACGACCTTCCTTTTTCTCCCGCGATCGAAGCTTTCTTTCGCTTGTTAGAAAGAACAAAAAAGAAGAGAATCAATCCAAGTCAATATATTTTCGTTGTCAATTAACGGCTCAACTTTCTCATCGATCGTCGAGTTTTTAAGGAACGACCAACAGTTTTTCGTGCCAAATAGACGACTAGATAATTTCCATACTTGGTTTAATGTTTCCTGTAGTTTACGAGTAATTTGGTGAGAGGAAGAAAAATGTAGCTTGTAGTGTTAGCTCCATAAACTTGTTAGTCGTGTTCCCACGTGAAAATTCCTCCGGATTTCCCAATTTTTTGATGGTTTTACGAAAATGATTCATGTACCTCCGGCTGCTTCAAAAAAAAATGTTTATTCGTCTATTTTTCTTGCTGTCACCCCTCAAATTTTTCTATTTAATGTATAAAAAAATCCTCACCAAAGATGGGCACCGTAGCTCAAGTCTAAGAGGTCGCTTTTATGATTTTCACCAATAATAGTCATATATTTTTAAAGCTGGCTCTTCCAGCTTTGCGAAATCCTACAATAACGTATGATTATGATAATTATAATACCAGTTACAGTGAGAAATTCGGTAATTTCAAGATAGCTAATTACGACAATCATACGTTATTGCAGAGTTTTGGAGAGCTCGAAGAGCCAGCTTTCAGAATATATGGCGGTTGTTACTGAAAAATTGAGTTTATTACATGTAATTTCAATTTTTATTGAAATAAAAATAAAAATAAAAAATCCGCGATAATTAAACGGGAAACTAGGATTAAAAAAGGGACCTCTTAAAGTTGAGCTACAGGACCCGTGAGGATTTTATTTACATTGAATAGAAAGATTTAAGAGGGTAAGGGCAAAATAATAAGAAATATTGTTCGAAGCAGGCTAATCTGCCTGATACTAAATCAAAAGTCTGATTGGCGGTGAGATCTAAACGCCAAGATGTTCCCGTTCCCGACGCGGTAAAACGAGGTCCTAAAAGGACACGTCCTAAAAGGAGTAGCAGCCTCCGCGCAACACCGTACGAAACGGAGTATCTCCGAAAAGAATTACTATCCGTGGCGTCCATATATCGAAATGGGTGCGCCTCTTCACCGAGCCTGTGCTCATTTATTTCCGGCGCCAACTTTAAATCCATCAGAACAATTAACAGACCAGTCCGCCGTCTTCGACGTGGGCGTCATTTTTCTTTCTCTCTTTCTCGCGCCCGACACGTGAGATTCGAAGGCGATGTAAGACTCGTGTCGAACCGAAAAGCATTTCACGAAAGTATCGAGTGGAAGCCGTAACGTTTGCTCGTCCGACAACCGGCGTGGTAATTCTTGTCGGCGAATAATTTAAGACCGACGTCGTCAGGGAGCGTAAACTGTCGCCTGATTACGGATCGGAACGAGCGAAACGTCGATTCGTATACGTCTTCCATCGGGGATATTACAAAGAAGGTGGAAAAAAAATCGCTCGAATACCGCGAAATACCTTCGATATCGATCGTATCACCAGTTTCTGACCACGTATCTAATTCGTGCAGCTACGGATGTCGCGCTATCGCCTTCTTGCTTATCCTACGATTGTGAGTATATGCTGATACGAGCTGGCCATTCACGCACGACAGGGGTCATCGACTCGTTTGGAATCGAGCATCGTTCGGAAGAATTCATTTCTAACGTTGGCGATGAAACCGATCGACCGATCGGTTGACAAAAAAATAGAAAACGCAACTCGGTGAAGTCGCAATAAAATGTTTGAGCGCACGTAGCTTATCCAATTCGCGAGTTGCCGATAACCCGTTTTTTTATATCTATCCTGCTCGGGGGAATTGCTTCGCAGCCGGTACAAGGAAAATAGATAGTCTAATTTCAGCTGGCGTGGAATTTTGAACATTCAAATTAGACACGATTCAGATAAATTCGGCAATTCGAAGGATGTTCCCACCAACTTATCAGAATTTCGCACCAGCTCGGAAATCAGTTAGCTGGGTGACTATAGACGAGGTCTGGAAACTCTTGGCACATATTCGTCTACCCTTCGTTTGAAATTTTTTCAAACGAGTTATAATCTCATCCTGTTATGTTTCTCTACTTTTACAAGGGTGTCCGTGGTGCGGCTTTGAATATCTACACGGATAAACTACAAGTTTCATCGTCGCTGGCCGTAGATGACCAATCACGCTCGTTTATCGCGAACATTGGTTAGTAAAACACGAACAATAATCCTTCACACATCGTCCGACCATTTCCAAGTTCAACAACATTCCATGCATCGGATTTCTTATCCTTTCACTTTCTCCGATAAATATCTGTAAAACTCCGCTGTACTTTTACTGAAATAAAACCTGCAAAATAATTGCGAGTCAGTGCCAATATCTCGTGTACACCACATTTCGTCGACGTAACAATGATTCGACGAGCAACTTTGTTGTGTAGTATATTTGAGGGATAAAATATAACTGTGGCTTCAGCTCAAATTACAATTATTGACCTTTTTGAAAAAAAAGGCAAAAGCTGATTTTCCTCGGTGATTAAAGTTTGTATGTAATTTTAGTTGGAGCCGAGTCCACGATTATACTTGATCGAATTTATTGAGCCCAACAACTTTTATATTAATATCTATCGTAGCAACGTCAAAAAAAATCGTAAAAATGGCCTTTTTAGGAGTATCCAGAGTAGACTAATCTCTTAACATGAACAGCACTGGAGATTCGAGAATAGCAAAAAGAAATTGATAAATGGGGGACCAGTTCGTTGGTAAGTATCGCGAGTCACTCCCTTCGGTGTTGGTCGTGCGATCAAGGATGCAGTTTCGATGCGGATGATCAGAATGAAATAAGAAGAACGATAAGAGACGGTCGAAGCACGCGCAACCGAAGCGAACCAGCCGCGGATCGAAACTGGCGTGTCGTTTTTGAAGTACCGATTATATACTTGCCGGACTGAAATGTATACTTTTCACGGGATTTATCAGAGCATGACGGTTATCGCGAGTAATCGCCATTACGGCTACATACATCTGCCCTCCATTATCCGCGAAGCCTTTTTTTCGTCCTTTTCCCTGAATCGTTTCACGGCATCGCGTGGCGGGTGGGAGAATCCGCATCGTTGCGGCACGAATCGATCGTAGACTTCGCAAGTATCTCGATATCGCGTCAAAGCTCTGCCTACCCCATATTTTCCACGCTAACTTTGATGGGCCGTGAAAAAGAGGCTGTCGTTGTGAAAACAAACGCACAAAAATCGGATTCGGGCAAAATCGTGTGCAAGAGATACGTGATTTGCGTGAAGCGCGTGCGAGAAAGTGGGTCAGTTTTTAGGTATCGATGAGAACTAGATGACGCTGAGAGATCTACGTGCGAATGACTCCGAACGGTGAATAAATAGAATGAAGAATAGAAGGAAAAACGACTCGTTCGAGAAAAACGTGGCGCGCTCGAGACCGTGATGAATAATATTTCATCGCAGCGAAACGCATCCTCCATGCATCTCGCACGTTATAATTTTCCTCTCCGTGATTTTTCTCGTCTATCGCGGCTCGAGCCAGCGACGTAGTCCCGCTGGTTTACGACGACGCTCTATCATTTTTCTCGCTCTTTTTTTCTCCTTCACGCTTTTCATCCGTGCCTCTTTCCATCTAGCCACCTTTTTACCATCTCGCCGCGGTGCGAGGCGCCCGAGAACTCGCCATCGACATCGAAAAATTAGGGAAACGAAAAACTCGCCGATCTATGACGTGGAACCCGGATTCTCGCGGTTCGCGATCTACTCTGTTGTGGCAGTTTTTCGCAACAGTAAAAAAAATGGGAATGAGAGGAAAAATGGCAAACAACTTTAGTTTCCACAAATATTGTCCAAATTTCTTCAATTGCCTATTTCAAACGAGAAAGTTAAAATGCTCGACCGATAAAACAGGTCTGCTCTGAAAAAGATTGCTCAATACTCTGGCATGTTCTTTTAATCTCTATCATACAGATTTCGACTTGCTCCGTCCGAATATAAACTCCATTCTATCGTATCACGTCGCAATTTTGTTTCACTTTTACAAGCACGTACCATTTGTACAATATTTAATAGAAAATAATACTAAAGGGAGCGTATTATTTTTCAATGTTTTATAAATTTGAGCATCACTTTCGCGTTAATTGTAGAAGGGCTAATTTCTTCGACTATCGTTGATATCTCCGCAACAAGTAGGAAATATCCATCTCTCTCTAATCTAACGATAAGATAAAAAAATGCGCGCGCTGCATGACCGCAGACATTTTCTTTTACGAATGATACGCGGTATTCATTTATATTGTCACACGCGTGCTATTTTCTTTTCATTATAATAGAATCATTTTTTTACAAAATCATATCGCATCATTTTATTCGAATAATCTCAGACTTCGTCACCTGCTACCATACAAAACTATAAACATAGTTTTGTTCGTTCTATATGAGAAATTTCAGATTTTTATCACTATTTTTCATTGAGCTAGCTTCATTTTGCGTCATTTTTCATTAGACTACGCGTAATTTTATGCCTCAATTTTTTCTTGCATCGTTTTTTTTACATCAAATCTGTGCAAGTTACTTGGATTTGGAACATTTTCATCGTTTTCGTCGCGATGCCTGAACGTCTTTAACACTTGAGTAAGACATGTTTATAAGAAGAATTATTTCACAGAGCTTTGTGAACGGTGAAACGCTTCGTCGATTTTTTAAGCAAGAAAATTCGGACGGAGAACAATGCGGTGGCTACAGAGAAATCGGCAGAGATATACTCGCGCGTAAAGGATGGGGAGAGGTTAGCCGTAATAAAGTATCGCGATATCGTCGGCGTATGACCATGCAGAGTCCAAGTGGCACGAATTTATGATAGCCTCATATTTTTTGCGTCATCGCGTCCGAAATTCCTGCCGAACGGTGGTCCACCTTTTCGCACGAAGGCAACCGCGGCGCGCGATCACGCGAGATCTGTCATCGGAAACGTCGCGAGATTCGTAATGAGACCGTACCGCGCCGCCTTACTTCGCCGGGACTCCGTACGAACGACCATTTAAATTTAATAAAGCCGAAATTTCGGCGAACACGCGATTCGCTACCCGGCTACGACCATCGATCTTCCTGCCCGAAGGAAAGTCGTCTCGAATCCATTATCAACGAACTACTCGCTCCTCTCTTCCGCGTCTACCAAATTAATTCGACGCCTCCAAGTCATCGCGGCTTCTCCGCGTGATAAATATCGAATTTCGTTTCAACAGAGTCGAACGCGCGGATGGAAACGAAAATGCACCCACCGACGAATGTGAAGGCGCACGTTTCAAAACTTATCAGCACTGTATATCAGAGATATTCACCAAAAATTTGACAAATTTATCGATTCCGGATTTTTTTCGCGAGCCAATTGTCTTCATTCTACTAGAGAAAGTTGGAAAATGTTGTTTTCACGCTAACTAAGTAATTTCAGAGAAAACGTAACGGGGCGCAAGATTAATCGAAAATTCCACGAGTATTCCCTCGATCGTTTGATTGCTGGCGAGCGGATGAGTTTAATTACATCGTTACTACGAGTATTTTTACCAAATAACGGGCTCGGAAGCATGAGCCGGAGCTCGAAGACTCGATGACCGCGAGATCGCAAGTTTTAAACATATGCCCATCAGTTTGATACGCAAGAGCCCATTCGCGCTCATTTCTTACGTTATCTACGTGGTTAATAGTCGCTCGTTCGTACAGCCTTGCGAACACTGGTTATCTTCTATTACACGGAATAGCGATTTATCGAATTTATCGAGTCGAGATTTCTCCGTCAATTCGCATTTTATAATGCTTAAGCGCGTCGGGCGACGTTATTTGCTCGCACCGATTTGCGGCGAACTAATCCTACTCCGCCGTGAATGTTACTAGTCTTAACGATGCGACAAGGTGATTGCTCGTTTACGGCGATATTCAAGACGCGGAAGTTGTTTCGCGAGCGATTTTTTCGCGAACTTTGAATTATCGCGAATCGATCGGCTTTTTTTCGCCCGTTTTTTTCGTCGCTCGCGGCAGGAGTGAATATAAATCTGAAAATTGATCGGCACCGCTTACACGTAGAGAAAGTGGGCAAATTCTTTCGAGAGTGAATTATCGTTAATTATCATTCTCCGCGGCGTAGGATATTTTTAATCGGGGTCGAATTCTATCGAGTATCGAGTGAATTTCCTATCGAATCAGATCTCGTTTTTGGTTTACGCGTATTTTGCATAACTAGTAGAGTTCGATGTCTTTCGAGAGATTACGAACGGCTCGACGCGACCGTTTCGCGAATTTAACGATAAACATTTCAACAGAGGAGAAGGGAACGCGGAATGGTGGAGACATTCACCTGATCTCACGATCAGTGTCATTCGCCGATTATTTCGAACGAGCCGCGGGCCAAGATGAGGGCGAAATAGTCGCCGTGATATTCTCAGTACCTTGAAGAGCGATGGAAACGTTGTTGTTGAGACGGATGAAAAGAAATTGGTATGGGAAAGAAAATTCTAGATTACAGGCTTTTGCGGCCATTTTTGTTCGTCGCGCTGGTTTCCGGATGGGTGTCGCGTGTGGTTTGAGTAGCCTCACCCGTCACTAGCAAACTGGAACGCGTGCGGTACCGTAAAACCACACGCGGTTTTCATCCGGAAATTAACGCCACTGGGGAGAGGATTGTTAATCGGTTACAGGCTACGAACGTGAATCTGAGCAAACTCACCATGAAAACCATGAACCTTGATTGCAGGTTGGCGCTCCCGATGTAAGTCCGCGTTTCCGGCCACCGCTCGCACGTCCTTCCGTTCCCGATTGCTCCTTCGTGAATTCCTTCGCTCGATCGTCGTATATATCGATAACGGTGACACGACACAAAACACGAAAACGACGAACCTGTGCACTTCGCTGTTCCACCCCGAAACACTCGACGTCAATGTACGAAACAATCCTCGCTATAAGCGGAGTCCGCGACTCTCAATGGAAATCCTGATACTCTCGGATCGCCTGTCTCTTCGTTTATTTAGGAAATTATCTAACTTAGCTACTCGATCGGACCGGACTAAGGGACACCGGTTTTCGTCTCTATACTGGCCTCCTTTTCGGTTACTGGCGTCGATACTGGCCCGTTTGGGAAACTCCTGTCACCTGAAACAGAAAATCGACCCCCAAATTTATTACACCAACGAATTACAATTACTCACAGTCCGTTCTCCAACGCGCAACAATTGTATTTGGTACCAAAGTAACACATTTTGAATGTCACTCTAGCATTGGTTTGCCCTACTCTTAACACAGAGCTGTACCTATACACTGTACCACCACAGTTGGAATAACCCTAGTTTTTTTTTTTTTTAATTTGACGGAAATGTTTTACCGTGGAGGAGGGGATTTGATTCTAGTGGGTGTTGGATGAACGGGAAGGAAACGAGCCCGACGCGTGAACAAAACAACGTAACAGGCTAAAAAAGGAGGGTTGAAGAAAATATAGAAAATTCTGCTGGAACGTTCAGATTGTTGATCGTTCGCCGTTCTGTAAGAATGCGCGTCACGTTGCATAATACAGTGAAGTTTACGAGAGTTAAAAACAGAGTTACCCATTTTCTACACTCGATCATCCATCAGGTCTGCGCGTTGCCTATTCGGAGTTTCATTTCGACGATAATTAAGACTCTCGCGAGAATACAATTCGGCAATCGTGCGCAATTGATAACGAGGCGTTACGCAACTCTCGAAAATGATGTATATTATACGCGGGCACGGATCCGTAGTGGGTATACCTCTGAAACGCGTGTATAAATAATGAACCTGACATTTTTGGAGCGTAACGCGGCACTACAATTAAGATCGATTAGTAGAGCAGCTAATGATATCCGTGGTCCAAAAACAACCTTGGACTCTTTTCAATTAATATTACCTCTTATTTTCAGATTTCACAGATCCGTGTGCGGGCAGAAAATATGTAGGTAAAAGAATTGTGGATCGATTGATAACGGCGTAATGCAAAACAGTCGACGCTTTTCTCTACTTTTAGACAAGCTTCGAAAATTTACGATAGCTACATTTGCAGAAAAATTACGCCACATTTTTTGTTCAATTTCGCGGAATCACGTGATTTTCCGTAGCTTGGTATTTTCCCTGCAAAAAGCATTTTAGATTTCCGCTCTGCGGCGTTGTCGACGATGAGAGTCAAAAGGATAACTGGAAAGTCATCAATTATTCCATGTTTGAAGAGAACAAAAAAAAATGAAGATCATAGACCAAATGAGAAAATATTCAGGTTTCTTTCTGACGCGAATGAAACATTTTGGACCGTATCCCAGACGAAAAGATCTCGCGAAACGAATTTTACGAATCTAGTCACGTATTTGGTCCGATCGAGCGACCGGTGCGATAAGTCTTTATCATTTCCTTAATTATCGCGGCCAATAACGCGCCTGATTTTGCAAATTATAACGAGAGATTTTACTTTCTACGCTGAAAACGTCGAATTTCGATCTGTATTTTTAATACACCTTTTTCCTACGATCAATATCTCGAAATATATCTCAAAAACGAGTTCAACGCCGGCTTTTTTCTACCGAATGAAGACCAAAATGCTTCGTTTGCGCCACCAAGTTATCGAACGTTTTTATCCATTTTTTTTTTGGGCTCGGCTTTTTAAACGAAACTCTTTAAATCAACGGCTTCCAAGATATCTACGCGCATATATGTATAAGCAGTTTCGCTCTCGTGATATATGCGGCGCAAACCGAGGGAAAAAAGCCATTTTTTCGCAAGGAATACCTGATCGAAAATAATTTTCAGAGCATTCGACTCGATATTCGTATAGCTGAGGACAAGTTTCAGATTTTTTGCGACTCGCGCCGCAGCATCGAACTGACGATTCGCGAATGAATGACCGCGAAAGTGAAAAAATGCCACAGCAGCGCGCGAGGCACGTGACATCTCGGGATTAAACGGATCGCTTTCGACCGGTACAGCTGAGCCTACGCTAATTGATTAACCGCACGGTCACGTCTCACTTTCGGCGTGCTTTCAACCGTGCTCAAGGATGAAAACAACCGCGCGTATGACCGAAACATTTATCAGTTAATTCCTCGAGCGTATAAACCGCGCCGGTTCTCCGTGGGCGCGGAAACTCTCAACAATATGGAAATTACCTCCCGTGAAAACCGGTATTCCAACGGGAAAACTGGGAAGAACAGAACAGCTGGAAAATAACGGAGCCAAATAAAAACGCGTACAGAAATTGATGGCAAGCGTGCGGCTACACGAACCACGACGATCCAAGCAATTCAAAATTTGTTTGAATATCTGGAGATTTTGTCAATAACGAACCTGTGTGTGTCAAACTCGCTCCGCGTGGCTGTACAATTATAAAGTAACAGCGATTCGAAAATCTGTATTTTAACGTTTTCACATTTAACGTGGCGGAGCGCGAGAGGAATGAGTAGAATAAAACTAACTCTGTTGACAAATTTGAGAAATACGTGCGCAATATCTACAAAAATAAACATGTAAAGGACGCGTCTTATACATCTGCAACCTCACACTGACGTCGTTAAAAATTCAACCGAATCGTTTTCAAACTTCGCTCGAAATCATATACACTCGTTCAAAGTGAAACTACAAAAAACTCACCGACTAAAATGACGCATACGACTCAGAAGCAAAATTGCGCAGTTTCAATTTTTCCATTCTTTTTGTGGCGGAGAGCAATTAAAACGGTCACATCAAATCCGTTTGAGATATTCGAGCTTTTTTTTCTTCATTTTGTAGCAGCATAATCCTCATCATTCATTTTCGCCCTCGAACATTGTGAAACGTAACGTCAACATTTTACCGAATCCGTTGTGCCGTTAGTGATTTTCATTGGATGCCGAAGCGATAAACGGACACGAGTTCCCGAAACGATTGATTTTTCCTTTACAACTCATTTACGATCCGTGGAACTCGTTATTTCAAAAATATTCGACGCTCATGCGACTTTTCCTCGCCTTTTTTTCGTCATACGTACGAATGACAGTAACTTCAACTGGACTTTCACGACAAGATGCTAAATTTTACTAGAAGAAGGCTTTCGCGAAAAATTGGATAGTGATCCCTTTGAGGGGGGAATTCGAAGCGATTGCAAAATGAATGATCGGATGACGAATTTATAACTCCTGGAGCGCGAAATAAGTTGGAATATTTCGTATTGAAAATAGGTAAACGTAGATTTGACTCTCCGTGGAAAATTCCGAATTCGTCGACTGACAATCAACAGCTCGCGCGCTGAGCGTCGATAGGTGTGTCGGTATCTCGATGCGAATGAAATCGGAAGGCTTGAAAATATATGCTTGTTGGCCAATTGTGAAAATGTGCGCAACGCAGCGGTGAGTCCTTTTTTGTCAGATTTTTTGCAACGCGAGTAACGAGACTGCGGATGAAAACTAACGCTGCGATGGTGTAATTTCGCGAGGCGTGGCGATCCGATTTCATTTTCGAGCGAAGCCAGTTTTTATTCAAATCGTTCCTCCGGTCTGGAATAATCGGCGAACGTTAATAGCCGCAGAAACTCGTTGCGGCATAGGTGGACCGCCGCGACGATCGCTGATGGCGACCTTAACCGAGATCAAGGATACTTCGAAAGAATTGGTAGCAGAGTCGGTGAGAAAAAATCCAAGCGGAAGTAGGAACGATCAGACAGTTTGGAAAAAAAGGCTCGTCAGCGTTAATCGCTCCGAGAATTGTCAAAAAAAGAGAAAAAAGATCAAATCCTCGAGTTACGGACGAGAGTCCAAAAAAGTTGATTAGTCGAGAAGCAGCCGTCGCTGTTACCGGTATCCATGGATAAACGACCATGGGATTGGTATCCCATCTCTACGCATCGAGATTTTCACACGTCTTTCCTGCCTTCTCTCGCTCTTCGCAATTTCCATCGTCCCATCGTCTTCCTTTCGCGTCTTACGCATCTTCGTTGCATGCAACCACCGAGCGACTGATCGTGAGCCAACTCGATCCTACTTCGCCCGACAATTTAGCTACGTTTGTAGTTTTTCTAGAAAACTGGCAAACCGAAATACGTTTACGATTTTTGGAACAGTTTTTGCAGCCTCGCGTTCCAAGATAAGGGAGATAAAAAAAATTGCAAAATAGTAGAAGTAGTTAAAAAATGTTGAGCGTAAAATACAACGTGGAACGTGGCGATCAGAAAAATTAGGCAGGCAGAATCGAAAATCAAGAAGGACCAATGACATCGAGGAAAAAAACGGCCAGGCACATGCTGCCAGCTGTTGTGGCAAAATAAAAATTTACGAGTAGCGTTCATCGATACGAGCAGTTTCCTTCGTTCCCCTAGTTTCTTTACGCGTCGTTTCGCGATTTGCGATTCGTAATTTTTTTGCACCAACCGCGAGCAATCGGGCACGTTGCGCGTGAGTTTTACATGCCGTCCGGCCGGTTCTCGCCGCAGCGCGAATTAATTAACGATTAACGATCGGTTAGATGAGAAAGACGGCGTACGTTCTCCGCACCGTCGAAAGTCCAAGTCCCGCAATGACTTTCGGAGCAACGTTTTGTCTTCGCCGACGGAACACTCCATCAGGTACCATTCGTGGTGGTATTATTAGGTACCGACGCGCGACACCGAACCGGGACAGCCACGCGGCAAGGCGAGGGCAATCCGTAGCTCCCATTCACTTTCGAACGCGACGCACGTTGTTCTCTCCGTCTATATTCATTACGGCACACGGCACCCGGTACCACCGACCTGCCGGTGCGCGGTGTCGGGGAAAAAAAACGTAACTAATTACACCGAACGAGTCCACCTACGTGAAAAGTACACCCGATCCTGGAAAGCGGTGGAAAAACGCGTGAACATAATAGAATGCTCCGCGAGCGACCCCCTATGTTGCGACACCTCGCGCGTAAGGAAGATCTTCTCTCGAAATAATTCCAGCCTGCAGCACGAACGGTGAACGTCGCATTCCGATAGAAACTAGTCGCCAAAAAGTGGTCCATCAAACTGAAGACGAAAATTTGTGTTAACGAGTTTTTTTCTGCACCAAATTAGTGTTCCTTCGACACACTCGGTGTGTAGTGATGGAGCAACACAGTTGTTGTACGTTGATAGCAACATTCAAGAAGTGTAACTTTAGCATCAAATAACAGTTTTGGGTGTATTGAAAAACGGACCGTGAGAACAACGCTAATCAACACGCTAAAATGTTATGTACTCCACACACAATTTTTACACTTTACACTATGACGGAATTTTCAAGGTCATTTTACTTGGCTCTCGACTCTTCGAAGACAAACATTTCAGATAGCGTTGTCGAGTCGAGTAATCGAGAACGAGAAAAACTGCTCCGTCTAAGTAGGTTACAGAGTTGCGAGGCAATCAAATCAGATATGAATCACGTAGCAGATGAAAAGCGACGCGAGTGTCTACACGGGATCCCATTTCTAGTCCGGTGGCGCCGAAAATATCTGCCACCGTATTTCAGCTTAGGTACTCCAAAAATTTCCTCGACTATTCGTCGGAACGAATCTTGTTGAAGTTAGTGTGTGTTCGATTTTCGGAACAGATCCGCTGGTACGTTGACGCGTATGTAGGTATAGCCGATGATCGACGAGATACGGAACTTTCAGGGTTTTTTTTTTTGTACACCGATGGTTTGCGGATTGATTTGGGACAATTTCACGAGTCTGCGTTCCATTCTAACGAAGAAATGTCGCGAAAGCTTTTGATCTCAGCTGTAAAATTGGGATACGATACAGTTTTTTACAGCACCTTCGTTCGACCGAGATCCGAGGAAGATAAAGAAACGCAACCCGACGACGACGAATGACCGGTCCGTTTTTATTACGTCACAGCATCAATGCACGCCAGTGTGCGGAAGGTAGCAAGAACAAGTTGCACCGAGTAGTTGGTAACACCGCTGACAGCAGAGCAGTGCTGTACACGTCGATACATACAAGCGAAGGAGTGACGCAATCCCGATAGCGTCCGAGCTCGTGTTGTTGCAGTAGCAATCCGAAGAATCGACGTAATTTCAAGTTTCTCGTATTATTTCTATACCGCGCATCCGTCAAAGAGTTGTCGTACGTTCCGGTAACATTCCAAGACTATATTTAGCACCTTTTTAATCCTCGACGACAAAAACTAGGAGGCTCCTTTGAGCGACGGTTACGCACGTTTCTAGGAGAAAGATAAGACGTTTTTTCGCAAATACTCCATTACGCCAGCAGCGAGGAATTTCGGAGTGCAGGATTTATGGTATAGATCGATCGACAAACGACGTTGTTCCAATGTCAGCAATATGCTGCGGCGAGACGGAGTAACGCGAAACACGTGTTTTCTACAGATCGTTGACTACGTTCTCTTACGGCCCATTTTCGATTTGCTTCGCGTCACGCGAACGGGCAAATTCGAACGAAATCAAATTTGCACCTTTAAAGCTGGTATCACAATCCGAAAATGAACAGCAGGTTTAGCACTTGGCAGAAAGATGCGTGACGACTATAACATCGTTGTTGACTCTTCCTCGTTTTATTTAAAATATTTGCAGATATATTTTTTTTCGGAAAATAAAATTTGCGAAGGAAACATCTATTGGTAATATAGATAATATATAGATAATATACGGAGATAGTTGTCAAAATTTAGATGAGACGTCGGGTTGGTAGCGATTTGGATCGTTCCGCCGTTCGGAGATTCTAGCAGCGATGCGAGCTCGGAACCAGCATTCCGCGTGACCACAAATTGTAGACGGGTACATATTTCGTTGGACGGTGTGCATTATTTTATTTGTAATCGTGGTTTTATTATAACTGGCGGCGGCGCTGCAAGGGGAAACGCGGCAGACTAACTAATCGACGCCGCGTCTAACGACCAGCCTCGGCCTACACCTGTGTGTCGGAGAGTCCGGGCTGCACCGTTAAAACTGAACGATTGCGCAAGCATGTAGGTAGCCTGCGTGCATTCGGATACAACGTACGAGTGGTCGGTGCTATTTCACGCGAGCCACCTACGAGACGTCATCGGTTCCATCGGTGCGAGGAAACGGATCGCCGAAGCGATAAAATGATTACCCTGACGAGAGCAATTGTGGAATGATTTCGTTCGATTTCGGCCCTCGCGAAACTATGCGACGCGGGTGAAACCGAAGTTGTTGGGGAATCGACGGGAATAAATCGACACCTCCGTCTACCAATTAAGCCTTGGGGAAACTTAATCCGCTAACAATCCTAACGCGAGGTACCTTACTCGAGTGACGTCGCGTCCGTGTAGTCGCGGCGTCAGGTGAACGCGAACGATATCTACGGCGAGAGAACGCCTGGCGCTTAAGGAGCCAATATTTCATTTCTGTAACGAAATTCAATGCTTCGGGTGATTTTTTTTTTTCTTTCTAAAGCGACAGATTCGAACGGTATTTATTACCCGACAGTCCGCCGTCTCTAAGGCTTTCGTAATAATCTATGAGCGAGATATAAATCAATCCTCCATGATAATCGAGCCTGCAGATAAAGCGTCGCGTCAATCCGCGTCGAAATACCGAAAGCGTGAAAATGAAAATCGACGTTGCGTTTCACCGTCGTTTTGCCCCCTCGAATTGCGTTTTGCGAACAAAATGAATATCTCAACAGATGTAACGTTTCATTTTTACCTAACAATCTTCTACAGGAAATTTTATACTCGCAGCGTTGTCGTGGTATGCGCGAAATGGAGAAAATGACAAAATTTGAAAAATAAGTAGTTTTCCGAAGGTTTCATATATTTCAAGGTCAAGTACCACGCAAGTGAACCTAATTAACCAAATTATTTCAAGTTTCTCAATTAATAACAAAAAACAGATTCAGTCACAATATAACGCGTGAGAAGCCTAATTTCTGTGGGGATGCCATTTCAAAACCAACGTCAACAGGCCAACGTTCCGGTAAGAGTAAATTTATTCATTGGGAACAAATTGCGATTTTGAACAAACGAGACTGATGCCTGAAGGATCTCTCATAAGACCAATTATCGATACGGATATCAATTCGTATAAATCGAGAGTATAGAAATGTATAACAGACGAGTTACTCTCGATGGGTGATGAAAAGTGTCGAAGAACCATTTTCAAATCTATTCGCAGACGAAGTAAAAATATTGGTGGGGAAAGAGTGTTAATTATCAATTGAATCTGATGAGATGCTTAATACGTTTGCGAATTCAGTTTTATCGGGTATAATTGAATTTTCGGTGGATATTTTACGACAAATATATAACTCGAATGAAACAAATGTTGGTATCGGGTGACATCGACGTTTGGTAACGATTGACGAAATTTGCAATTATAAAGGAAAACGCGAGGAAGTCTCGAATGGATACAGATTTTTCGCGACTACATTCCACTTCTCTCTGAAACAAATTGCACAAATTTCGACGAGGTGAGACTCGCGTTAAGGTAAATACGAATTGATTAGAAATTGCAGCAGCACGTTCCTTCGTTCTCGGCTACAGCTGCTGCAGTTGCTACTGAGACTTGCAACGGAACGGCGAAAGTAGACTGCATTTATTTCTTGCTCGATCGCGCGCGCGCGCACCTCGCCTGACACGTGCTCGGCACACGAGTACCTGCTCGGACAAGGCTAGAGCAATAGAGGGAAACTGGAGAAAAAAACAATGCGACAAGTCGCGAATAATTGGGTGAAAAAAATTGTAGAAAATAAATAAGAAAACGTGGAATAAAATGGATGGAAACTATCCAGCTGAACTGACGAACGTGGAATGAAAGCTTTCGACGAATAAACCAGAAATTATCTCGAACCAGCGTACATTCCGAATATCAGCGGATCGAAAATTGTCATCAACTTTCAAACGCGACGAAATGAAAAATGAATAATATTCAACTAAACGCGTTGAAAAGTGAACAATAATTTGGGAACGCAGCGATTTTTTTCAACAAAATCGCGGAAACCGCGTGCGTTAAGTAGATCGAGCGATGCGATATCGCATCAAATCACGTTGAAATTGCGCGGTACGAGAAATAAACATTTTCACCTTTTGGCGAGTCGTTGATCGAGCAAAATGTAATCGATTAACTTAATTATAATGATCAATTACGTCACGACGCGTGGGCACCGCCAGGTCTGCCGGTATCGCTGTGATACGCCGAGACCACGACAGACGAACTCGGAGAATCAGGCGCGCGAGAGACACGGTCGTAAAAAAATTTCCGAAGCTTGCTAGAACATAAAACGTAATAACGAGGAATTAAAACGCGCTCGTTGATTTTTCGGGCGATATCGACTCCTCGAGCATCCTTTCCGTTTCGCGTCCGCGTGGCCGTTCGGGGATATGAAAAAAAAGCGAGCGGCGTTTGTTTTTTTTGTTTTTTGCCGCGAAGCTGTAATTTCAGATCACCGCGGCCAGATAAATCCCGTTATCGATCGCGTCGGCATAAAAAGAACGAGGATCTGTCACTGGGACAAGGTTCGACGTCCCTCGCGATGTCGAGCGTTGAAAGTGCTAGAAATTTCCTCGCGGCCCGCGTCTGCGAAGCAAAACGATCGGAAAAGAAGAGAGAAGTGAAAAGGGAAGACGATCGTCGCGGAACGACACGTGACACGCAACGCGATTGCGCTGATCAGATTGGGCGGCGGCAAGACGCAACAATTGGGCAATCTCGCAGGCGTAAGTACGCGCGTATAATAATCCCGTACGTGGACCGTGATCCGTGATCCAATTCGCGCGCGGTTTACGCGGATACTCTCGATAGTAGTACTTTGTTAGTAGCACACGTACACGTACCCCATGACGCTCGAGCGCCGAGCCCATTGCCGACGCTGCCTACAATACTGCTCTATATTCAACGTCTGCATATTTTACTATCGTTCCATATTACTCGAGTTGCTTGTTAAAATAGTACTTCGCCATAGCTGCGAGCTATATACGCCAACTTGGTAATAAGTAAACGCGTTCGGCACACGCGTTCGTATCAAGAAACAACCGCGGACAGTGAAGGGTACGAGCTAAATGTCAGTTCGACGTACGCGTTTCCATGAAACGTTAACTTTCTTCGACTCAGCGCTTACTTTTTTCGCGTAAGCATCATCTTTTTTCTCTCGGGGTTCGCGTACGTTCGATAGCTTCGATTTCGCGAGCAGCTCTATTCATTCTATTCCCATTCGACACGTTTTTCTTGTTTTATTGCAAGTACGTAGAACGTTTTTGAATTATGTTTTCACTTCATCATCGCGTCAACGACCCTTGTTAGTCGAGGATAAAATCGTGGCGAACGGATTTAATTTAACCGTACAAAAAAAGTGATTCGCAAATCTGTAAATCGATAGTTACGTTGTGATTTTTGCTACTACTGATTGTGCCCAGGAGATGATGAACAAACGTGCAAGTGAGGACCATTTTCCCCGCCATATTTATTGGCTGTGCAATACACGGTAAGAGACATAAACTTGTTAATTGCAGGAAATAATACGCACGTTATTTCAGCGTGAATATAAAAAAAGGGTAACTAATAAGAGGATTTATTTCGCTATATTTTGTGATAATTTTCTCATTATATTTTATCGGTGATATTGAAAATTCTGCAAAAATTGGGAATTGTCAATAATCTACAAGCTCCAGCATTTTACGTCACGCGTTGGTTAGAGCAATTCTCCTCGATCGCTGTCGAAGTTTGCTGCACTTCGTGCAGTTACGAGGCTTATCGTTGGAAAAATGAGTCTAATAATTTGAAAGAATCGTCGAGGTGAAAGTGCAAAATTGAGCCGTAATATATCGCGGCTCACGCGTAGTAATTAGTCACGATTGATATTACAACGAAAGAAGTGTGTTACTATAAAGATCGTAGTCGATGGCATCCGAAGAGTCGCTGCCTATCAGAGCCGCGGTTACCGAGGGAAACCTGTGGCAAGAACGACGATTACCGAGGAAAACCTGTAGATTCCTTCCGCCGTTTCGCGCGGACAATCACGATATCAGTGATTGATCTTCGCCTATGGAGAAAATCGAGTCTGAGAAAGTTCGTGTACGAAAGTGAGTTTCTTTCCGTCGCTAGCAGCCACCAAGTCAGCGAGACTCGAAGAACGCCGGTACACAAGGTTTGGTGTAAAGGGCTTGGTGAACGCGTCAGTCTCTGTGCGCTCACGCGGATCTGACCGATCTGGATCGATCCTTATCTCTCGCGGGCCTCTGTACAATACAATTATCAGCGTCGGTTGTATAACGGATAGATCTGCGGACCCATTCAACAACCAGCGACTCTCGTTATTTTTTCCCCCCATCGCTGGTCCCATTCCACGCGGCACGAGAGGAAATCGCGCATTTTCATTCCCAACAACTGGAAAAAGTCTCCCCATTTTTTTTCCTTTCATTTTGTCTCGTCTCTCCGTGTCCGTGTATATTTTTTCCGCTTATTTTTCTCCGGGGAAAAATGGATCTCGGGTCGCCATGAAGTTGAGATATTCGGTGCGGCGGGGATGCGGATTGGTATTCAAATGAGATGGAAAAACGTTCGGCTATTCGGGAAGAAAAATCGTGGCGGTTGATAATAAGCGTTACAAAGGCGAACGTCGCGAATCAAATAAATAGACCAGCGAACGGAGCTCGCCTTGTCGTAATTAAATTAAACGACGGAGCCTAGAGCGAGCGAACGAGCAGGTACGAACGACCAATAAACTCTTTTTCGGATCCAAAGACTTGACATTAATTTGAAACCTGCTGCGCGCAGATTCTTATCATTCGTTACGAAATCAAACCTACACGTATCCCCGGCCGTACAGGGCTTGGCTCCGCTCTCCCCGTATCCGCGGAGGAAAGGAATAAAAACAAAAATACCACGTCAGCCGTACGAAACGAGCACCAACGAAAATCCCAATTTCATCGAACGTTTCAATTTCCACTGAAAATACCGATCGAACGAGAAAATCGTCTGGGACTTTTTTTTTAACCGAAAAACTTCTCGTCTTCGGTTTTGTTATCCGTCTTTCCACCGCAAAATCCGCGCGGGCCGGGAGATACGATGGAAAAAGGAATCTTTACACGCTTTTTACGCGGTGTGACGCGGTGCGCGTCGTCCCACGGTGTAAAATCGTCGAGCGCGAAGTGGGAAGAAGTCCGGATGGAAAAACGGAGGAATGCAATTAACGAAAATAGGTGGAGGAAACGTGGAATAGAATTCGGCGAGGTACGGAAGGTAAGGAGGATCGCGGTGCATTTCGTTGACGGCTCCATCGGCTGCATCCCGAGCGCGGAGAGTGCGGAAGAATCTGCTCCAAATAGCCGGTTGCTCGTTGACCACTTGGTTTTTTGCCGTCTCGTCCCTCGCCGTTTAATGCCTACACCAGACAAGTCACGTTCAACGGGGGGGCGAGGTGGAAAAAGTATTCGCACCGGTGGTCTAGGACCGACCGGTGAAGACTGACGGTCGATCGGACGGACGTGGGCCATTGGAATCGGTTGGAATCAATTGAATTATACGAGTTTTATGGCCAGGAACGAGAATATTCCGACGACGAGGCTGTTTGAAAAGGCATTGCAGCGTTATCGGTATCGTAAAAAGGACCGTTCGTTTCGACCACGATTCAATTACGATCAACCGTCGCGTATCCAGACACTTCCAAGCGACTTTCTCGCGTTATCGGAAAGCGCGATCACCTCCCTTTATTACCGCCAGCGGGATCGAAGCTTTCGGGTTTGTTGCGCGATCGTCGCCGGGTACACGTTTACACTACCGACGGTTTCCGATAATTCACGGGACTCCTCGGGTTTTACGAGACGATGCGCGCGAGAGGAAGATCAGTTGAGCAGGTAGAATCACGACGCTGCTCGATTGTTTCCTAATAGTAGTAGAAACAGCAATCAAAATCACCGCGTTCTCGGGGTCTCGGCCAACGAATCTCGTCGTGATCGAGGGGACGAGCGGAATAACGGTATAACTCGATTTATAACGCTTTTGAATTCATGTCGGAATACGTTGGCGGTCATGGTGAAAAAATTCCGCCATTGTGTAAAGTGTAGGAATTTTTGTGTAGAATATTTCACATTTTACTCTGTTGTTCAATCAGTACATTTTTCAACACGCACACATGTTATTCTACAGTGAAGTGACACTTTTTCAATGCTACTTTTATCACAGAGCTGTGTTACTGTAGCACTGCACACGAAGTGTGTTGAAATAACACTGAAATTGTGTTAAAAAAAATTGTTGACACCAATTTTTGTGTTTAATTTGACGGCAAATTTTGTACTGTGTACAGCGAGAAACCTCTGTTGAAACGGCGAAATTGAGACGATCTGCGGAAAAACAGTACAAGTCCAATAAAACGAAAATAATGTAAAACATGCACCACCATCTGTGAACAAGTTACATCCAGAATGTTAAAAAACCCAACCAATCATCGAAACGATAATGACAAAACTAAAAGACAGGTTCAAAAAATAATAAGACGATCGAAAAAAATAAGAAAAAATGGCAAACAGGCTCAAAGAAGTCAAAAAAACTTGGAAAACAATCAACACAAAAATCTAGTGAATGAAAAGATGTGGGTATTTATGAGAGGGCTCAAAAAACATTTTATTTTCAAGTCCTATCATCTTAAAAGTTTCTAGTGGGTATGAAAGAAATCCTCCCATAAGGACAGCTTTATATTCTTATACTTATGTAAGAGAATTTTTTTTCGGAGCATCCTAGTATTTTTAAACGGTATCATGCCGCTGTTGTACGAGAGCAGGTAACAATCTTGTCAAATGAAATATTTTTGCCACGTGAAATATACTCGATCTGTGGAAAAACGCTATAGCTCGGAATTTTCATTTTTCAGTGACCATCAAGTTTTTCAATAAATTTCACTGCGGTCAGATTTATTATACACGTAATTGATTTCCTGATAGTTCGTTGCAATTGATTGAAAACGTGATTTTCGAAGAAATTTCGTTCCTGAATTATTAAAAGGTATGGCGAGAAATTTTTATTTGACAAAAATACCTCTGCCTTTCGAATCGGTGTGCCTATAACTCGAGCTGCAGTTTTTCTGGCGACTCTTCTCAGCGATTTCTAGACTCGAGTGGAAAAAAGCTGCGTGAAATCGGATTTCTTTCAACAAAGATGCGCTCCTCTCAAATTCGAATTGACTTCTTTGGTATTCGATCTCGTTGTTGGTACTCGAGTTGCTAGTCAGACTTTCGACTGCTTGCACTTTTTATACGTTGCGAGTCCCGTGAAATTCGCGTCACTTCGTGAATAGTAAGCGTAACGAAATACTTCTGTAATTTCGTATGATTTCACGAATGCAATTTCTATATACCTAATTAGCTGCTGTGAAAAATGACCAGTCGCAGTTTCCGACAGACGACCTTCGGTATCATTATCCGGTAGCTGAAGGTCTTGACTGGAAACGCGGCGGAGTATCCCTCCGTAAATTACGCGAGACTGAAATGAGTCTTGACCGAGAGCAATTTTAGCTGACCACTACTCTGTACCTACACGTTCGTCGTTCGCTCGGAGCGTTAACCCCGCGTATACCAAGGCGTGGCTTCGATAAACCACTGACGTTCCGCGACTGGAACGGGATGGCAATTTCGGTTGTGACGGATACATGCTGGCAATCAAGGTAACACGCGCGACAACCGCGAGCTCCCTGATTAACTCGATTCGCTGCAGCGGCGAGAAAAAAGCCGGAGCATACCGAATAGCAACATTGGAAGCTCCATCAACTGAAAACATCACGACAATAAAACTCTGCTCTCGCCAAAACAACAATTTTCACCGCGATCATCTAACTAATTTTACCCCCTTTTATCAGAACTTTTCCTAAATTCCGATTACAATTTTATTCTACTCGCTCCTCCCATCGAATCGTCTCCGTCACGTCATTCTTGCGCGATCTCGCGAGAGTCAGTGTTAAAATACAGATTTTCAAATCGTTATCAGCGCAATCTCTTGATATCGCGACGAATTTTTTAGCTGCTGCGGTACTCAATGTCTACGCATCTACGACCTTGACGCAATTCGACAGTCTGCTGCCAGCTGCAGAAAGATGCCGATGAAACGCATCTTCGAACAAATTGCATCGGTGGATCGCGCAGCGGGTAACGAACCCGAAACGATTCGATCACCTTCGCGAGCGAAGGGAACAGCTTGTCGTCGACGCGTCCTCCGAAGTTCGCATCGACGTTCGACTATCATTCAATCAGCCGCTGTCAGCCCGAGTTTTTATTCGACGTGCACGCGACACGCTCGGTATTAACGTCGACGTCCAACTCTGTGCCGAAAAGTACCAAAATCTCGTATTTCAGTCACGCGTTCCGCGCCTGTCGTCGAGGACTCGATTCGCAAAAAAAAAAAAAAAAAAAAAATCCTCACCGCTGCAGCGACGATGGCATTAGTGTTCGCTGTTCGGATCGCTACACCGAACGAAGCGGTCCGCTGTCTCCCCCTGCAACTAGGGCAGGGCCCCTAGAATCGCCCGGGTCAACGACGCATTTATCTATTTATCGCATTAGTGAGAATGATGATCGCTTCCTGGGCCACGATGTGACGCACGACGACGGTCGTAGATACGGAGACGCTCTATCGAACGGATCCGCACGCTGCGTTGATCGCGCGCGAGTTCTGATACTTTGATAATTTACAAATCAAGGTCGCGAGTCGCGGATCACCGAATTCGTCGACCTTTTCTTCAACAATTTATCTCGCCTCGTTTCTCCCAAGCAAATGTTGGTCATTCGCGTTTGAGAGGAACCGATTATTAAAAATATGTTTCTCCGACGAAAAATCAAGCTACGAACGATGAAATTATTTCTCACGGTCAAATATCGCGCGAATGGATTTAATCGGGAAAAAATGTCGGTCGGAAAATTATAAAATGGAGACTGGAGGAAGGAAGGAAAATCAAGGGAAATTCACCGATCGGAGGAGAAATCGAAAGAAGATCGAGAACGAAGTAATTGAAATTAAATGGAACAAGCACGCGGGAAGTTTCGAGAGAGAACACGGTAAATCTGTGTACGGAAATCAACGTAGTTACTGGTGTTACGACCGCTGTAAATTTAAGTGGGTTAACCGCGTCAACGCGTTTTTAGATATTCCTATGACCATTCTTGTCCGTTGTCTAATCGTTTTTTGTTTTGTTTCCTTTCCGTGGCATCGTTAAAGTTAATAATAACCGGTCGCGTTTACGACACTTTTCATCGGCCAACTTCCGGACGGATACGCGAACGGTGGCGCATACGAATGCGCGAACAGAGCTTCGGCGACCTCTATCAAGCTAGAAACACCACATGATCGAATCGAATTCTGCGATATCTGAGAATTAAGTGCTAATTAGATGCTAATTAAATGCTCCATTGCCCGAATTAGGTGCTCCACCCCTTTGATTTTTTTTCTATGTCCGCTGGATGTCGAGAAATCCGGAAAACACGAGGAAGACCCATCGCAAAATCATGCAAAATTGATGTTTTCGCGATTCTCGATGTGTTCCGGTCGTCGGAGAGCATCGGGACCATGCCCAATGGATCCAAGTCGACCCTTGCGGATCCCAAACAGTACCTGATCTTACATCTATGTCCGCTGGATGTCGAGAAATCCGGAAAACACGAGGAAGACCCATCGCAAAATCATGCAAAATTGATGTTTTTGCGATTCTCGATGTGTTCTGGTCGTCGGACAGCATCGGGACCATGCCCAATGGATCCAAGTCGACCCTTGCGGATCCCAAACAGTACCTAATCTTACATCTATGTCCGCTGGATGTCGAGAAATCCGGAAAACACGAGGAGGACCCATCGCAAAATCATGCAAAATTGATGTTTTCGCGATTCTCGATGTGTTCCGGTCGTCGGAGAGCATCGGGACCATGCCCAATGGATCCAAGTCGACCCTTGCGGATCCCAAACAGTACCTAATCTTACATCTATGTCCGCTGGATGTCGAGAAATCCGGAAAACACGAGGAGGACCCATCGCAAAATCATGCAAAATTGATGTTTTTGCGATTCTCGATGTGTTCTGGTCGTCGGACAGCATCAGGACCATGCCCAATGGATCCAAGTCGACCCTTGCGGATCCCAAACAGTACCTAATCTTACATCTATGTCCGCTGGATGTCGAGAAATCCGGAAAACACGAGGAGGACCCATCGCAAAATCATGCAAAATTGATGTTTTTGCGATTCTCGATGTGTTCCGGTCGTCGGAGAGCATCGGGACCATGCCCAATGGATTCAAGTCGACCCTTGCGGATCCCAAACAGTACCTGATCTTACATCTATGTCCGCTGGATGTCGAGAAATCCGGAAAACACGAGGAAGACCCATCGCAAAATCATGCAAAATTGATGTTTTTGCGATTCTCGATGTGTTCTAGTCGTCGGACAGCATCGGGACCATGCCCAATGGATCCAAGTCGACCCTTGCGGATCCCAAACAGTACCTAATCTTACATCTATGTCCGCTGGATGTCGAGAAATCCGGAAAACACGAGGAGGACCCATCGCAAAATCATGCAAAATTGATGTTTTTGCGATTCTCGATGTGTTCTGGTCGTCGGACAGCATCAGGACCATGCCCAATGGATCCAAGTCGACCCTTGCGGATCCCAAACAGTACCTAATCTTACATCTATGTCCGCTGGATGTCGAGAAATCCGGAAAACACGAGGAGGACCCATCGCAAAATCATGCAAAATTGATGTTTTCGCGATTCTCGATGTGTTCTGGTCGTCGGACAGCATCAGGACCATGCCCAATGGATCCAAGTCGACCCTTGCGGATCCCAAACAGTACCTAATCTTACATCTATGTCCGCTGGATGTCGAGAAATCCGGAAAACACGAGGAGGACCCATCGCAAAATCATGCAAAATTGATGTTTTTGCGATTCTCGATGTGTTCCGGTCGTCGGAGAGCATCGGGACCATGCCCAATGGATCCAAGTCGACCCTTGCGGATCCCAAACAGTACCTGATCTTACATCTATGTCCGCTGGATGTCGAGAAATCCGGAAAACACGAGGAAGACCCATCGCAAAATCATGCAAAATTGATGTTTTTGCGATTCTCGATGTGTTCTAGTCGTCGGACAGCATCGGGACCATGCCCAATGGATCCAAGTCGACCCTTGCGGATCCCAAACAGTACCTAATCTTACATCTATGTCCGCTGGATGTCGAGAAATCCGGAAAACACGAGGAGGACCCATCGCAAAATCATGCAAAATTGATGTTTTTGCGATTCTCGATGTGTTCTGGTCGTCGGACAGCATCAGGACCATGCCCAATGGATCCAAGTCGACCCTTGCGGATCCCAAACAGTACCTAATCTTACATCTATGTCCGCTGGATGTCGAGAAATCCGGAAAACACGAGGAGGACCCATCGCAAAATCATGCAAAATTGATGTTTTCGCGATTCTCGATGTGTTCCGGTCGTCGGAGAGCATCGGGACCATGCCCAATGGATCCAAGTCGACCCTTGCGGATCCCAAACAGTACCTGATCTTACATCTATGTCCGCTGGATGTCGAGAAATCCGGAAAACACGAGGAAGACCCATCGCAAAATCATGCAAAATTGATGTTTTTGCGATTCTCGATGTGTTCTGGTCGTCGGACAGCATCGGGACCATGCCCAATGGATCCAAGTCGACCCTTGCGGATCCCAAACAGTACCTAATCTTACATCTATGTACGCTGGATGTCGAGAAATCCGGAAAACACGAGGAGGACCCATCGCAAAATCATGCAAAATTGATGTTTTTGCGATTCTCGATGTGTTCTGGTCGTCGGACAGCATCAGGACCATGCCCAATGGATCCAAGTCGACCCTTGCGGATCCCAAACAGTACCTGATCTTATATCTATGTCCGCTGGATGTCGAGAAATCTGGAAAACACGACGAAGACCCATCGCAAAATCATGCAAAATTGATGTTTTTGCGATTCTCGATGTGTTCTGGTCGTCGGACAGCATCAGGACCATGCCCAATGGATCCAAGTCGACCCTTGCGGATCCCAAACAGTACCTGATCTTACATCTATGTCCGCTGGATGTCGAGAAATCCGGAAAACACGAGGAAGACCCATCGCAAAATCATGCAAAATTGATGTTTTTGCGATTCTCGATGTGTTCTGGTCGTCGGACAGCATCAGGACCATGCCCAATGGATCCAAGTCGACCCTTGCGGATCCCAAACAGTACCTGATCTTATATCTATGTCCGCTGGATGTCGAGAAATCCGGAAAACACGAGGAAGACCCAAACAATAAACAATAAAATGCCTTAAACAACTTTGAAACATCGATCAATTTACTACAACAATTGATTTTCGTGGAGCATCTAATTAGTGCTTAATTTCTGTGCGAACAGTCTTTCGAAATCGTTCCTCCTTCGGTTGTGGGGTTTCTAGCATGATCTCAAGCTAGCAACACAACGGGTATTTTTCTAAACATGAAGAGCACTTAATTCGGCAATAAAGCATTTAATTAGCATCTAATTAGCACTCAATTCTCAGATATCGCAGAATTCGATTCGATCATGTGGTGTTTCTAGCTTGATAGAGGTGCTTCGGCGTTGCTCTACGAGATTGCGACAACGCGAATTACACGTGACCGAGAGAAAAAAAGCACCTTGACTCGATTTGGCGTAACCGTAACGCGGAAAAAAGCCAGTAAAATATTGCTTCGCGACGTAGCGTTAAAAACGTGTAATTAAGAAAAATGAACTTCCATTATCACTCGCTTCGGATCTTCGACGCGCAGGTGAGTCGCGAATACTCGTTAGAAAGTGTCGATTGACCGGTTCACTTCACGATAAATTGCAATTTCTGCTCCAACGATCCATCTTCTTTTGCCTCTCATTCCGATAAAATAACGTAAATCAAAATACTACGCATTTTACGAGAGGCGTTTCGTTGCTTCGGTTTGGGAACCGGAAACCGAGAAGAACTAGAGCTAAAAACCCGATTGAACTATGATAATATTTTTTCTCCCATATATATGCTGTGTAGTAAAAAAGTGAAAAAATCACGACACCGTGTTAATTTCAAAATAAAATCGTCGGAGTTTTCGCATAGATAGATTTTTTTTGGTAGACTAGAATCAAGGCTAAACAATTCGCCAGTGAGTTATCTTTCATCACCGAGGAGAAAGATCTACGCGAATGAATTTTAACGACTGTTAAGTGATTTGTTTGCAGCGTTCGTATTATTTGCGCTCCGCCCTGATAACGCGGGTCGTAAATGTCTTGGAATTTGTAGAACGCGGCGAGCAGAAGTGCTCGCTTTCGTGTCAAAAACGCTGGTATCATTTTGTTGGGTTCTTTTCGTTTTACGTTCATACCTCGACGGCTGGATCGTTGTTTTTGTCGGGGTACGGTCGACGATCATCCAGCTGTTTCCGAATCGACTGGCGAAGCGTCGCTCAAAGCGACAGGCATTAATCGAGCCCGATAATTCCGATAATTAATAATAATTACAACGATACACGTCAGCTTGGAAATTAGCCAGTGAATATTCGGCGGAACAAGCGACTGCCCTTAATGCGTTTCTGACCCGCGGTCAGTCCTCGGGCAGACGAGACTAGTTTATTACTCGCGTAGCTTTCCCACTCGAAGTACGCCGCGTTATCCCGCATTTTCAAGTATTTCCACGCTATCGCTACTGATACGACTCATCTCGGGTTGGGGGCAACGCGTACGACTGTTCAAAAACGCGATTTTTTTTGCCGCGTAAGCTGCGAGCAAATATAGTGTAGAGTGCGCGGGCGCAGCGATGTTCCGCTACTCGAAACCGTTCCTGACTGGCTGAAAAAATTCTAAAGCGTGCTCGAAACGTGAATAAATACGTGGTGAAATTTTCGCAGTTGTATCTTTACTCAGTTCGCAAAAAAAAATCAGAGCAACCGAAACCGTGGTAACAGAAAGTAACGTTTTTTTTTTTTTAAGTTTCGGGCTAGAAAAATTGTAAGGTATGCGCACAACGTGAATAAATATGTAGTCGACATTTCGCAGCCGATTCCTTTCTTAGTTTGCCAAAAAAGAGGGTAAAAACGGAAGCTTTTACGAATAACGAATGATCAGTCTGTCGAATTTCGGTTCCACGTCACGATTGTTAGTATCATCTAGCTATTTGAAAATCTGTATTCCAACGGAAGAACAGTTGGGGCACGAGGCGAGTCGCAGACACGGAAAATTATCTGGCTGACCTATCGGTCGGAATCGATCGTCGTCACCGACGAACACGCGTATCGGTGCGTTGAAAATACGACAACAACAAAAAAAAAGAATTTCATCGTCCAGTCGAGAATGTCGACGCAGCGTCGTCGCGCCGGTTCGCGTGCGATCGAGACTAGTAATCTTTCGAAACAACGACGCGGCCAGGAACGCATAACGTAACGCGACGACGCGATGCTCGGAGTCAACGTTGCGTCGGCCCCGTGCCGCGACGCCCGTAGACGCGACGGCTACCGACGTTCATTTATCTTTGCCTGATACGAATGTAGAGTAGGAGAGACACGCGACGCCCAGCCAACTCCGAGGCGACGCACGATTGGCGCGTGCGCCCCGCTCTCGCGCTCGACGAGCACTAGCCCCGTTCCCGTTGCGCATCTGTGCCGCTTCGGAAGAAAAACGAAGCGACGAGCAGAGCCGCGCCGACGCGTACCCAATAACCTCGCTGCGCGATTATCAGCCAACTTTTTTATTATCACCAGAAATCACGCACCTTGACCTATTCCATATTTACGCGGCGCCCGATCGCTTCTCAATAAACACACACCGTCCGCGCAAACGCAGTTATCAAACGTTCGGGAAACCAATGATTTTCCATATTTCTCGACAATATTGCACGTTTGTTTTAAATCAAATTCCGTCCGCGCAGAAAACTGGTACCTCGTATCTCGCTCATTTTCATCTCATTTTCAGTACCTACTTCGGAGTCGCGCAGACGTACATAGAAGAACTATTTCCAATTGACTCATTTTCACGATGATTTTTCAAATCGAGATTCGGAGGAGGAAATCCAGAACTGCGGATTTCGTAAAGATAACTTCTGATTCATCATCCGTACACAGTAATAAATTTGCTGTCCAATTTAACACACAAATTTACATCAACGACTTTTTTGTAGACAAAATTAGTCTCGTTTCAACACACTCCGCGTGTGGCGACAAGTTAACACGGCTATATGTTTAAAGTAACACAAAGAAATGTTAGAACGTCGTTTAAAAAGTGTTCCTTCAGTATAAAATGACATTGTTTGTTGAAAAACGCACTGCGAGAACAACACTAACGATTGTGTTGAATCAACACACTGAACACGCTCTAACTAACGATGCACCGTATAAGAGCAGTCTGGGAAGGATTTTATTTTTATTTTTACAAAAAAATTTACTTCTTTTCAATCAAACGAATCACCACCAAGAAAGCATTCGAAGAACTACATTCAGTTTTTGTAAATTTCTATTGGTGATTTTTTCAACTTCACGTTTACTCCGTATACGCAGTGTTCTTCATTTTCATACCGGAGCTCCGAGTAAAAATTCACTCCGCACGCACTCCAGATTTTTTACAGCGTGCTCCACAGAAAAATGACTAGAAAAAAACCTCCGTATTGTTATGCTCGACCATGTAGAATCGAGTATTCCACAACATCGGACTAAAAGTATGCGATTCGAGATATCAGATCATATCTTCGCTCGAAATTGAATTCAAATTGCATGGAACTTTCCGAGGTTCGTTTTTTTTTCTCTCATCTTCGTCTCCTCAACAGCGAATTGCTTTTGTCCTGTTTGGGCGGTTTTTTATTCCTACATAGCCGAACTCGATATTTCCACGAGTCCGGATATATCTTCCTCATCAATCGCGATATCCATTTACGACGTCAGGGACGACATAAGCGAACGCTGTTGTCGTCGCAGGGCAGTCATTTTATTTATTTCTCGTTGCGCGTGCACTCGAGCAGACGCGCAACACAGTCAACAGGTGTGTACACACACGTGTCCGCGCGTTGCTCCGGATAAAAACGCGTCGCAGTTTTTCGTCCCTCTTCGCGCACCCGTAGCGATATCGCGGTACCCTTCCCATCGCGCGTTCAACGACCGCGTTAGCCTCGTGGTCCAAACGACGTCCGCGAAGCACCGGCGAATAGAGCGGACGAGTACGATACCACCGAAGCAAAACTCGTACCGAACGGGAGCCGTCAACGGGTGATCGCATTAGCCTGTGTCTCATTGTATGCTAATCAGCAGTTGTCGCGTGTGATCCGAGCTTGCGTCGCGCCTGTCAGCCGGCGGGACGCGTCGCGGCGGTTCTCAATGCTTCGAGAGACCGGGTTCCGCCTCGAACCAACCCAACGCCTACTCGGATTACGTTTCGCTTCTCGTCTAGTGATTTATGAAATATAGAGATGCTCGTCCGTAGGCAAGTCTCACGACAGGTCGACATCGCGTGCGAACGAGAAATTGGCTCGTTCGTTGCTCGCAGATTAATTGCTTAATTATCATGACAGTCCGTTCTTTCCACCGGACGCGTTATCCAGCTCGGCGATATACGCTGGAACGCTGCCGTGTCTCGTGTGATACCCGAGAGCTATGAGAAAAAGAAATCGAATCTAATCGACGCGATTAATCTTTTTATCCATTACTATTTTTTAGTCTCTATTTTTCATCATTTTACCTTCACTCCACGCAACGTGGCTCGGATTTTCGATGAACGATCGGTCGATTAGGGAGCATCTTCCTCCTCGTAAACGGCACGACCATCGACGAATCATTCCCACAACGTTTACATGATCCGCCGCCGAAAATTTTACGGACGTTCGAATTTTACGGACGAAAATTGACCAAAAAACGCGCGATTTCTGGATTCGTTCGTCCAACGCGCGTTTTTAGTGCCTTTTATGTATTTCGAATCGGCTAACAAATAGAAAAGGTATCTACTTATTTCTAAAGCAATCGAAAACCTGCACCAAAAATCTCGTCTCGCGGGAAATTTGTTATGAAAATGTTGAAATTATTATCGTCGCATTCGTTTTGTCAGTTCTCGTGAAATTGGTAAATTGGATGCAAATTTTTTATACACAGGGACGAGTTTGTCATCGGAACATTTCGTGAATTCGTCGATGGTATCTGGAAACGATGGAATTGTTTGGGGGAAGGATTGCGACAAGTTTGCCCAATTGCGTGCCGGTTTCCGAACACGCGTGTGCGCGCACGTGCGTTCCCCTCTCGCGAGGAGGATGGGAGGGGAACTGTCAGGATGAGATAGTGGCAATCGGGAGGACAGGTATCATCGCGCGGTGAAAGTATACGACGCGTCAAAGTCGGATCACCATCCTCTCTATTCCTACGTATGACGCAACGGCAGATAAGGAGTGATTCGTTGAAATGCACCGCGAGATCTCGCCGATACACGAATCTCATGCAAATCGAGTTTGTGAAAAGGAGTCGAACCGACGCCAGTTTTACGCCAGTCACAAGAAAAATCCGTCAGCGAGGCAAATATTATTACATACGACCGGTTCGAAAGAGAAAAAAAAAACGGAATTTCGTTTTATCGGACGTACGATCTGCGCTGTACGTGACCTCGAACGGCCTCTGTTTATACCTCGTTGTACCTGCTTCTTCGCTTATCCCCTCGACAATGGCCGAAAGGCCGCGTCGTCGCCGAATAATTTTATTTAACAGATGTACAAACATTTCACGGATCCGAAAATGTATATACACAAACCGGTCTACATTTCTAAACAGGACAAAAAAATCGTCCGCAATTCAACGTTCGTGACGAAAAATTAAATATTCGAACGAGGATCGCGTCGCGCAGATAACGAAACTGGCTTCGTCGGACGATATTTTTTTAATAATCGCAGCGACGATTCTCGTCGCGACAGCGGCGCCGAACGCGAGATCAATCACCCGTCGCTAAGAGACTCTGTCTTTCGTCGGAAAACACGTCTGAAATAACACCGAATTTCCGCGTACGTTTACAAATTCAAGCTAGTTTTATCGCGAGGTTCGATTTTGGCGAGTCAACATTTCAAGATCGTCTCTCGGACAATTTTAAGGCTTGCCGAGAATTATATACCGATCTTTTTTCTAGATAGTCTGGAACGGCGGAGTATTTCAGCGCAGAGGGCTCGAAGGTGTAGAAAAAATAATGACAATTAAATTTTTGAAAAAACTGTTTGAATTGTCAAATGGAATTCTAACCGAATCGATATTATTATACCTACATTGAACAGCGGCGTGTCGAATGTAACGAGCTTTCGTTGATGTCTGAAGACGACGAATCGGATGGACTGCCTACGTTGAACGCGACGCACCGTTATTTTGTAATCGAACGTCCAGAGTTACATCAGCGATCAAGTTTGAAAAATATTTGACCACATTTAACGTCCCAAATATATTCGAATTATGTAAACATCGGCGCCACTTAATATTCAGGAATTCACCCGCGCCCAGGGCTAAGTCACGCTTTCATCCCGCATCTGGTAGCGTCTACTAGGCGTGGTCCCGACAAACTATTACGAGCTACCTACTCCAAAATCCTCGTCGATTTCAGAAATTTCTCGTTCCTCCGCGCGACACAATTTCTCTCCGGCTCATCGTCGTGCTCTCGACCGCCTAATATTGCGAACAAATATTACACAATATCGTCAGGCTTACCTGCGCCTATTTTTACACGCGTGTACGAAAAATTCTGGGCTATCGCCTCGAAGACGCAAACGCGTCGCAAAAACGTGCGTTTCTAACGATGAAAGACGGTAGCACGCAACGCAGTGCTAATAAAAGTGCAGTAGCGATAATTCCCAAACGGTACGCTTCCGTCATGGAAATCAGCGAGGAAAACGAGGTATTTATAATAACGCGATACTTAGGTGCTCTCTTCGCCTTCGGGGGAAACTTAGCTGTAATTTGCGACTCGGACGCTTATTGTCAGACTGGTGTGCCCATCATCGGTGCAAAAACGGACGGCGTAGCTGTAGCTCTACGAGCTGCAAACTCGCCGGTTATTATTAGCACATCTGCTAACGGATTCGAGAATAGTTCTTGATGTTGAACGATTAATTTTCATGGTGCGATACGAGGAGTAATTACACGTATTACGGCCATTCGTTATCAAGCTCGCTTCGAGTAGAGTTCGAGCGAACGAAGCGCGCGCGCGCGTAGCAAACTTCAGGGTGTCTAAACGAGTCTCGCAGCGGATATGCCTGGCAGCCGTTTGACGGACTTGGAGCAAGACGTTCGCACAACGCCGCGCTCGGGCACACGAGAAGAGAGGACGGGGGTCGTGCAACAAAATAATAACTATAATATAGCGGCGAGTTAGTCTAATTAACTAACGGCCAAACGAAAGTGCAAACAAACGGCATAGCCGTACGATATCCTGTTGCCGACGGTTTGGTTCGCTCTTAATTAGCAGTCATTAAGTCGATCCAACGATTATCGTAATGATTCACACGGGCCGCCATCACCGCGACGCCACGTATCACGGTTTTCCCGATCCCCGAACGATATTACCAAACCCTTTTACCGGCGATCCGATCAAAGCTGTCATTTTTTTCCAGCAATATAGAGAAGACCGGGGCACGACGAGGCCCCTTCCAAAAAAATATTATTTTTTTCAAATAACTTTGCACTCTCTACTTTTATAAAGACGAAGAAATCGAGAGCTATTGTATAAATACGATAGAGCTGCTTTTTGTTTTCAAGTTAAATGAACAAAATACTTATGTTTTTTAAAACGTTGGAAGTATTCCATCTTATTCTTTTCAGGGAATACTTTATTCTGTTCTGAAATCGGTTGAAAACTCTAAGTTATAAATAAATTTGAGAAGAATACATTTTTTAGCCAATTTTTTAGGGGGTCCGGTGTGCCCCGGGGGTCCATAGTGCCTCGGACTCCGCTAAATGTGCCCAGATGTAAAGCCTAGCATTCGGGTCCAAGACTGGATAAATTCACAGAGGATCGCGACGAGGTGACGATAAACTGGTTAATCGTCAATTCATTGCTAATGCTCGAAATCGGGATCGACTTTGACGGGAAAGATGAAGATTCCCGAGGAAAACTCAGTGGCCTGGCAATCGGTAAAAACGAAATTAGATTTTATAGAGTAAGCTGAGATGAGATGTGGTACAGTGATTTTATTGGCAGAGTTTTTTATACCGTTTGATTCGAATCATCTCGATTCAAAATCGAACTATCATTGTAAACTACATTTATTCGCATCGTTTTGCGAAGGCTCGTTCAATTGGCACGTTCGCAAAGAGTTGAAATCTTCAAGCACTTCGACGCTTGTTTTCCGAGAGAAACGATTAGCTTGTGGGATGCATTAGATTCGGGGAAACTTGGGAGGGAGAATCGAAGGGACGTGTAATAATTTTACATTAGTTAATAATAAATAACAGTCAGAAGGAGAAGATAAATGATGCAAATGAGTTAATCATTCGAAAGGGCTTCGGGTTAAATGAACGAAATCAGGAAGTAGTCGCAAGATCTGATATAATATCAGAGGAAACAGAAAATTGATATAACTAAAACTAACGGACGATCGCCACCTTTCACGCACTCACACATACGTCATAAATCGAGAACTCTCCAATGCACATTTATTTATACCGGTTTTAAAATACTAGTGTTTGTGAAAGCGATTAGAACAGGGGTAATGTCGAATATGTGATATCTTAATTTGGCAAAATTCTTCGTGAAGGCGATTTGCTCGGCGTCGACAGCTTTTCAAGTCGAAGGTGACAAAATGAATATTGGTGATGATTCGCCTACGTTTATCCACTCCGAAAATCGTTGGCTCACTTTGCGCCGCCTTCTTGTCGTGCCACCCGTCGTAGTAACGATAGATAATTCGGTTCACCTCGTGTTGGCGAAAATGGTAGACGATCAGGAAGAAAATCTTCTCCGCTCCAAATTGACGATAAATATTGCCGGTGACACGGACGGACGCAAAAAAGGAGCCCGAATTCCACTCGTTCGCCGGTTTTGTCGTGGGCGAAAACGGCGCACAAAATCCAAACGTTTCACGCGCACGTCGCCTAGGGATTTCCTTGGCGGGCAAACTCAAACGCGATATTTACTTGAGCGTGAATCATTACAGACGGAAGGAGATAGTTTTTTCGGCAGGGGTGAGCCGCGTCGCGATGGAATCGAAGGGTATGGTGAAAAAGCACGGACGTTGTCACGCGATCGCAAGTGTAAGCCTCTCACCGACGCGGAACCGACGTATGTCAACACAATTATGCCGCATGCCGTCAGGTAGATCTGGTCGAGATACGCTAGGGAACCATTTAAGCGCCTTTGGGAGCATAAATAATCCTATTAAGCGTGTCGCTGCCTCTGTCAACAGTCTGACAGGCAACAAGATAGGAGCCTGGAGCCTCTATCAAGCTTCGAAACGAGAACGTGTGCCTACGCACACGCGTCCGTGTCTCGTATGTCCGTGTAGTCACGGTGGACGAGGTCGAAGTGTAAGGTCGAATGTCACCGGGCCAACGTCGACCTCGCGAGGAATAGATATTTGATAAGGAAGAGCCAAGGCGAAACTGACAAGCCACAAGAATATGAACAAACGGATCATCAGCTGCGACAGGTACACCTCGCGAATTTTACTTAACTATTCCCAACCATCGAACAGCAATCCATGTGCTCACAATCAGACAGAAGAAACTAACAAACTCGAAACGCAAAGCTGCCGAATCTACTACTTCCGGCTCTTCAAAGCCACCCCATCGGTTCCCACTTGCTTTCTCTCCTCTTGGTATAATATTTTTGAGCGAAGCAAATTTGGAGCTATGAAAAAATGAAGTTGGAAAAACAAAATGTACAGGCGGGCTAATAGAAATGTCCAAGCTATGAAAAAATGAAGTTGGAAGAACAAAATGTACAGGCGCGCTGATAGAAATGTTCAAGCTATGAAAAAATGAAATTGGAAGAACAAAATGTACACGTGCGTAGACAGATAAATTGGAAGATGATGCTATTGATAACGGGACCAGTGCATCGATAAGCATCCTGAATTCGCTCGCGATGATGATGTCTGCTTAACGAGCTAAAATAACAATTTCTTCAGCGAAGAACGGGCAAAATTTGTCATCGAATAATGCCGGCGTGTTCGGGGGTTAACGAACGCGTGAAATGTGATCGCAATGATCTTTTGGTCCGCGCCGCTTCGTGGACGGTCTATATCTTACTCCGTATCGTACGCGTTGTTTCGTGATCGGTATACACGATCGTGACGACGGGTACAGATGTAGGGAGAGCGCGTTGCGCGGACACGCATGTATAACATTATACCGTTTCATCAACGATTTCGTTGCCGCCTTTCCGAAACTTCTGTCGTGTTATTATACTTTGAGGAACAGCGTCGGATATACGAAACAAAACGTAGCCATATCAAGTATGCGCATACGTTAGGACTTCTACGCCACTGCCGTGTTCACCACTCTCCGTAGATATATATGCGCATAGTGATGTTCTTCTTATACGGCAAGAGTTCAAACTGTCGTCCTAGGAATCACCCTCGACGCGCGCGCCCCAACATGACCCTGACACCGCCGACGACTTCCAACAATTAAATAGTTACTCCACCGTCCCTAAAGCGGGACACTGGAGGGAAACTTTTAAAAAAAAATCGTTTTTTGTTGCATATTTCGATACTCTGTACCGTCAAAAATACCATACTAAAATTTCAAGTGGAGATCTGAAATAGTTTTTGAGTAACAGTTTTCTAAAGAGTAGCCGCTTATCGGTGAGAAAATCAATAATTTAATCTTTTAACGCGTTTTTCTCGAAACTACATTTTTCTACATTTCGAAATCGATGACAAATCATTTTTTTTTTAGAATGTATTTTACTTATTTCTCTGTAAAATGGCCTTCCAATTTTCCGATTGGATGAAAAATGTAACTTTGGCATGCCAAAATTCATTAGATTTTTTTTCTTCAAAACTCTGACATTTTATTGAATTTCATTTTTTTTTACAATCCTGCGGCATTATATGGGGAATGCCTTCTGGTTTAGTAAGCTTTTTTGGTTTTTTGAATTTTGAGCTGTGAAGGCTGCAAACACTGAAGCAGTGAGAGAACTTTTTTTTTGGAGTCTTGGGAAATGACGACTCCCCGAAAATCAAATTACCATGTATTCGTTATTTAGGCACAAATATATCCTCAATTTAAAAATATTCGACGCAATACTTTTGTTTTGAAAAAATGCCCAAAATTCACGTTTGTTGGTCCCTTTTAATGTGCCCTGGGTAGCGTTTCCTGCGGAGATCCATTCGGATCCATTATCGGTGAAATATGAAAGAGAATTACCGATGGGACTTTCGATACAACGGCTGAAACGAGTAGAGTGGGGGTGGCCAGTCTTGGGACGAAAACAGAAATGCGCTCGCAATAATAACACGTTACAAACGTCCGAGAGGAGTATTGTCGTTTTGTCAAGATATATAAACTCGCAGATTTCCATCTACGGAGCAGGTTTAATTTTATGCGAAGCAGGGCTCATCTGCTCGAATCTTTCGGGATGCGCAGGACCTACGTCGAGAACACCTCGTCTCTCGGATGACAAAGAGGTACCAGATAACATCTCTTCGTTCCAGAGTGATTTGTGCGCGATGCCGAGCACATCACCCTCCTTCGCTCCCTTGCAGTACGAATGCCCGAATGTTTTTTCCTCTACCCGGCCTCCATCTACGCGTATTCGTTTAGCTCCGTGCTCCGTTGCTCCTCGCGATCATAAGTCGATGGACATAATTTCGAACGATTACGACTTGCAAATTCAACGACGCGAGTCCACGCGGAATAGAAAGAAATTACAAAAGTGCATCACACGAACCGAGATTTTTCCCCCCGACAGGCACCGCGATGATATGGCGTACAATCTGCAATCAGTGAGAACCGAGACGCGCACTCGCAAAAAACAACAATCGTTATTTCTACACAGCTAATTTCGCCGCGTCAGCAACAAAAATTGTTCTACTATTATTTACAACATTTTATCTCGGCTTACCACGTCATTCGAGATGTAGGTATCTCATCTGGCTGCATATCAGGAATGGAAGACTCCACTGAATGTTAGAGGCAAATAAAGAAGTAATTACTTTAGCAATCAACATCAGCGCTGGGCAAAATCCGAGAAATAGACTATGCGAAGTAAATGGTAAAATAAAGCACGTTCGATCGACGGAGGTATTGTAAATTTACGAAGTTTAATTTTCCGGCTGAATTCACCGAAAACTTGGAGCCTCGAATCATGCAGCTCACACTGTCAGACACACCAGACGCGCCACACACACGCGTCTGTCCGTCTAGACTCTCGACACACAAAAATCATACGTTAAATATAAATCACTAAGCAGTAATGACATTCCGTCGTTACATTGGTTTACTACATCAGTTTTCGGCAAATTACGGAAACATTACGAAATTTCGTCTGGACGAGCAGAGCGCGAATAGCGAAAAAAGGCAACGCGTTATCGCAGGCAGATGAATAGGTAAATCGTAATCTGGTGGAAAAACGCGTAATATTCTTCGTGGGCCGCGATCGGATGTAAAAATAGAGTCGATATATCGCTGTTACGTGATACAAAGGCGCTACGTGGCCGGGAAGTAAGCTCTTCCATTCTGGCAAAAGTCAATATCGCGGGCGGATTTCTAGCGGCAGGAGTCGAACGAAGGCAGGCGCGACGTCGGCTCGTGTCGCGGGTCGGAACTTTGCCGTCGATATCGGTGTAAGTACCGCGTGTAGCTCGCTGCTGTCTGCTTTCGTATGCCATCGATTGTGGTTGAATGACGGCGCGTACACTGGCCGCCGCTACGCATACGCTAGGAGTGCGCGAGTATTTACGACGCGTTATAGTTCGACGACGGTGCGTATTTTCGTCGGCGATGAGCACCGAGTGACCGTATTCAGATTAAATATCGACGATCACTATTTATAACACGTAACGAGTTAGTGCCGAGCTGGCAGTGGTGGTCGTGCATCGAAATAGCGCTTGTCGCGTGAGACGCTTCGTTTTGCTTACTGTACGTCGAACAGTCGTGAATTTCGGATCTGTTTGCAAACGAATCGGGAAGATCGCGAAGAACCAGCAGAACGGTCGCAGTGGAAACGTTTTACTATCGCTTCGCCAAATGACGAACGATGATTATCTATCAACGCGGACATCGGAGAGGAAAAATAAAAAAATTTCTAAATGTAACACGCGCGGTCTAATTTCTTGCCAGCCGCGTTGGCGGCGGCCCGCGCCAAACCGTCGGAGAATCTACTCGCGAGTCTAGATTTTCGCTCTATCGATTAACACCGCTTCCGACAGCAGGCGGTATACGGGCGGCCAAGATTACGGAACGAGCATCGATGAAACACTTGCGAAATATCGGCTCGTAGCGCGAAGAAAAATACAAACTGAGCTCGATTACCACTTACGCGTGTACCGAAAAAACGAGAGGGAAAAATGCAAAGGAAATGAAACGAGAAGAGTAAAGAGACGCGATTGAAAAGTACCGCGCGACGGTATAACGAATATTCCCCGCGTGATAACGTAATTTTCGATAGTTTTTCACCGATACGTTCTGTTTCATCTCTTTCTGACATTTCATTTCGATGCCGTGGAAATACGAGTTGATTTCTCGCTTGATAAACGACAATGGCAATAAACGATAAGATTCTGGGTTTTTTTTTACTCACTCTGTGGTTTGACTTTGCGGTCGGCACGATACGTCGTCGCGTTGCGATGTTTTTAATCCAAGGATCGATGGTAGCGGTTTTCCGCCTCTTTCACAACCACGCGAATCTGTCACTACAGGCACTGCACGTCGCATCACACAAAAAATGTAACGAATCACTTCGGAATTGTTTATCGCGTTGCGTGTAAGGATATTGCTATTATTTCAGACCTCAGTCAATTGTCATGATAGTTATTGTCAGAATAATAATAGTAGTAGTAGTAGCGACGACAACAGCGAGGTTCGTTGGCGTCTCTTTTCGTTGAACATTGTTGTTTTCGTTAGCAATGGTATCGATCGTTGTTTGTTCGTATCATTGCATTCGCGCGGCTCGTATCATCTCGCCGCGAAACGCGGAACGTTGGTACGTATGGCTGGCCGGGCGGAGTGTAAAATCGTTATGCATCGTAGTCTGATGATTTTCACTCGAGAGTTCTGAATACATTAGAGGCTGTCAGTTGGCACTTAATCCGTGCATTGGCACGTGGTCTCGCCGAATCTCGTCGTTCGTAACTACGAAACTGCGAGCGTTGTTCGTGTATATCTTCGTCGAACGAGCGACGATCATCGCGCGTGTTCAACGAACACGCGATTTGCTTCGTGACGGAACGTGCCGTCCAATCTGACGTCGATAATCGCGTGTCAGCGAATTTGTCGGGATGTTTTTTTTCTTCTTTCCTTGTTATTCAAACTATCTACGTCGAACAGTTCTCAACTATCGATGCGCCTCGTGCCGTGACACATGCGAGCATGACGAACCGCGCGGACGATCGTCACTTTTCTTTTAATCGACGAGCGATCCGTCGCAGACACAACATGTAACAATAAATAATCACTGACCACAATAAAAAACATGGAGCGTCAACTTTTTATCACTGACAATAATATTAATAATAACAACAACAACGATATTAATTGTAATAATAGTAGAAGCGGACTGGCGACGCGAGGAAACGATGTTACGAGCGACTATCTTTCGCGCTGGTGAATTTTAGTTCGAGAATTAAAAATAAACGCGTGTTTTTGGCGAGACGCGAGCGATCAAACGTCAACACGAAGGTTCACCGCGCATCCATCGTACCCTATATAACGCGTGCAACACCAGACGAGGACGGACAGCCGTACGAGTGGAATATATTGGCTGCTAGCCGACTGTCAAATAGTCGGACCGTCAGCTGATCGCCGCGCGACGTTGCTATGGGAACTACCGCGAGGGTTGTGTCGTCGCATGGAAATAACCTCGCCTAGATTCAACGATATTCCATGACACGAGGCTCACCCGCAACACCCCCGGTGTGTCTGAACGCCACAACGAAACTCGGATTGTAATTGCACGGGCCGCGCGGTTAGGTATTCTCGCGTGTGACTTTTGACGTGTTGGGTGGGACGTATACGAAGGAATCACAAGCGGCGTAGGCCGTGCTCTCGTGACGGCAGCCGAGCGTGCACTGCTTCGCCCGCCGCCTGACTCGGCCCGCTCGCTCGCTGGCCGATTCCACTAGCGGCTTTACTCCTAGTCTCTCCATAGGCTAACCGCTCCCCTCGCGCGAATCGACTGTGTCCGATCGTTCGTTTGTTTCATCGTTTCTGTCCTTTATTATTCGTGTATTTCGCTTCTTCGTTCCTCTGTTATTGTCTCGGTCTCGCGTACGCGTACGATATTCTTTTCAGCTTTGCGTCCGTTCGTCTGTTTCTCCTGACTATCCTTATTTTTCGGAATATTTTCAATACCCGCTCGCGAAATTCGAAGCAGCCGTCGTATTCGATTCGTGTTGATCTCCTGCTGTCGAGCGTGTCGGATGGGTGTTTACTTCCTGTGCGGCGTTTCCTCGGTTATTTCTTCGGAATACATACTTTCGTTCCGTAGGACTCACCACGTTGCATCATTACCGTCAATCTGCCGGATGGCAACGTGGTCTGGCATGAGTTATAGGAGTGATACGATTATGCGCGTGCAAGCAGCCGCAATGTTATCGTTATCAATACTATTGTCACTGACGACCTCGTTGCAGGGAGCTAACGGCAGTCTTGTCGTTCAAGGCGCTACTCGACATGCGTCGCCTCGTGTTACTTTACGATGTAAATATCTCGCGATTAGCTCGAATACGTACCAAGGCTCGCGATTGGAAAATCTCCATCTCTCATATCGATCAACGTGCGCTATGATGTGTACGATTCAATTCGCTCTCTCTCTGCGCACGAATATTACCATTTATTATTTATTTTCTTCTATACTGTTGTTGTTGCCATTTTCCGTTTTCTTGGATTCGTTCCAACGCGTAGCTTTATCATCGAATCGCCGATCTACGTAGAAGTAAACAGCGTGCCTATTGTGCGGCGAATGCCGGGAGTATTGTTCGTAGGCGGAAACATCGGCATGAAAATGAGTATTGGAAAACAAGTTCCCTTGCGTTTATACACGTTTTGCTATCTCGATGTCCGCGTAAACTGATCGAATTGTTCCCGATCCGAAAGTAAATACGACGTAGTTTCTGAAACTCCATTTCTATTCAGTGCTTCAGCAAAGTTTATTCATTTCCCAGAATTATTACATTTTGTTTTGTTGAAATCATTTCAACGAAAGCAGGAAAACGTTTTTCGAGTTGTTTCGCCGCATTGCTGCGGAATTTTTCACGATTTACCGCGACCCCGAATGAAAGGACAAGGACGTAAAAATATGAGAATAAAAATGTACGCAGCTTTCGTTTCAATCCGAATAACACGTAGCCTTCGCGAAATCATTAAATCGTAGAATTTCGCTTAACACGGGACTCTCCCCTCTTTTTTCGATCATCTAATTAGACAACTCCTCGCTAATGCCAGGTTCAACTGCCGTAAGATCGGAAACCGATAAAATCCCGATCACACCGCATCGCTATGCAGGAAGAACGCGGCGATCAAAGCGGCTCGACGACCGCTAGAACAAACTTCCTTGCGTCACCTCGCGACCGTAATCTTTTTTGCGTGGGTGTTTCTTTGTGTTTCGCACCAGACGACTATCGGTTTTCGTAGGCGTGGTCGCGTCTCGTCTATGCTAACCGCTACGCACGAATACTGGTGGCTCGATTTTTCGAATCCCTTCGCAAGCGAGCGTACGAGTAACGATGCCAGTACCACCCACACATCAGACGAACGCGACCGACTATCACGGCAAACATACAAAGTCCCCTGTCGCCGCTGGAGGTCACTACGCCGCGAGACAACCGCGAGGACCACACGTTCATTAGACCTAATCGCTTCGTCGGCGTAATATCTGAATCAACCATCGGCGGCCCTTTCCGGCGTCGTCGCGGCTTTTCGCAAAACTACGCGCACTCGGCGTATCGAGAACCGCTGGAATTTAGAAAAAAAATCTTTCCAATAGTACATACCGATCGTTTCTATCTTATCAGTGGACTACGCCCAGCCAATCGAGCGAATCACAACCAATTCGGGTAAACAGCAGTTAACCGACATCGTCATGCGGTTACTCGCAAATGTACGTGTGTATTCGTGCAGATCCTGATGACTCGCACGTTACAAGTCAGTGGACAAACGCCTTACGTTCACATTTACGTAATATTCCAACGTTTTGTCATTCGATTCAACGCCCATGCGCCAACAAACACCGTAAGTTCAATAATCTGACCGGATGGAATCTGTGTGCGGTACGTGTCGTCGCGCAGTGAAAACAATATTGCAACGTATGTGCTTAGCGAAACATAGAGAGGTACATGATTTTCATGTGCTCGTGACATCAACTTTGCTTTATGAAGTCTCTGCACTGCTCCGTCTTACGTGGAACGTGGTAAAGATGCTTATTGCAAGGTCCCCTTCGAAATTCGAAATTTTAACAATTCTTCGAATTGCACGTTCAATCGCTTGTTTCCTATGAATCGCGTGGTTCTGCTACCATATTACGCGTTGCAATTTACATTCCCAAAGTGCAACTCAAACGAATGCACGTAAGAAGAACTATCGTATTAAATGTAATTAATAACCATGAAAATGAGTACAAATGATGAACAAATTGATAAAAATATAAATTGGCGAGTAGTTTGCACAACTCGAGCGAGCGTGTGGCCAAACTATGGAAGGAGTCCGCAAACGAACGCGTGAAGTGGTGAAGGCGGCTTCGACAAACGTAGCCACAACACGCGCCGCGTCACCTATGTTTACGTTGCAATTACATATGTAAATAGGCAGACAGAATGGATGCGCTGTGGGACTAGCGAAAGCAGCTCGCGATGTGCCGTTCAACGTTTAGCGGCCATATTCTCGTGGATTTGCACAGTTGGGCGTTTCGTATAATGAATTATAGCACAAAGCCAAATTCGCCGCGTAGCTCTTATCATCAATACCATTACAAACAGAGGTGGAGGTGCATCGGAAAATCTGAAGGTTTGATATTTGAATCTCCTACTCTGAAGCAACTGACTAAAAATCCCACGAGAAATATCCGTATAGATATTTAGGCAATACTAGGATATTTTACCTGCCAAAAGTTTGTCTTCCTATATGCCATCAATTTCAAAAGTTAGTCCACTAACGCCGCATTTCATTATGTTGGGATGAATAGTTCAATAAATAAGAAACACGCTTCCAAATCCAACTGAAAAGAGTATGGATAATAAATATAGTTTTGTTTCTTCTACGTGTATAATTTGAGATTTTTATCGCCATTTTTCATTGAGAAATCTTAATTTTATTGTCAGTTTTCCATAAGACTACGTGTCATTTTATGATTTAATTTTTTCAGCATCGAGCTTCCAAGCAGTCACATATTTTGACGGATTTTTTTGTTACACAAAATTGCCACGCCTGAACATCCTTGAGCGAATGAAACAGTATTTCGACAAAATTCGTACAATTCCCGCGCGCGCGTGTGCGTGTGCACAAAAATATTACTTTTATTAGAAGGAAACCTTGCTTTAAAAATGACGTTCATATTTCATTTTATTCTGACAGAAATCTTCGGTGCACGTTTTCGATGAGAATAATACTTCCAAGTATCGTGACTTTCCGGGCAGTAAAATGCAACTTGCGCGTTCTTCGTATAAAACAAAGAGGATCGCGTACACGTGGACACGTATTAATTGCATTATTTCACGTGATATTCCAGACGAACGGGAAGGCGACGAGCCTAAAAACGAAAAATATATATTTCACGAGTTCGAAAGTACGTACGCATGTATTCCATCCGTATTGTGCCAGGTCCGCGGATAGCTGAGTGTATTACTCTACGGAAGAATATCGTACATCGTCGAGAGTGTTTGTGGGTGGCTGAAGGCGGTTCGGTGTCTCTCCTCATTTCATCTCGTCTCATCTCGCTCCTTCGTGTCGTGCCTCGCGTTACCACTCCACCACTCCTCACCTCGCTGTGCTCTCCAAACCGAGTGCTGGACACCGCGAGCGAAAGTATACAAGCACGTAAAGGGTATTTCGAATATATTCAGTCGCGTTGAAAGTAAACGCGCCTCCCGATGGCCGTACGCTAAATTTACACGCTGCAACCTCTGGGGCTAGGATTTCACGAGATACGATGCTGCGTAAACATTTGTCCGTCCGTCAAAAATTTTTGTTGTCGGAGAAAGTGGGAGATTCTGCTAACAGGTACCACCCGCTCTCTACCCAACGAAAATCGAATTACGATACGAAACTTTCATCCGATGAGCGAAGGATGTGCAATGAAAGCGACACAAAACCGTATGCACCACTCGTAAGATTGAAATCAAAAGGAGCAGATCGCGAAAATAAGTTCGCTACGATGCGCACGAACTTCGAGATCGGTTGCAAGCAAAACAAAAAAAAAAAGATCGCCGCGTTTATTGCAACATACAAATTAGCAATATTCGTACAACGTATTCTTTCTACTCTCAATCGTCGTCCAACTATTCAGCCATCAATTCACGCTGCGAAACTAAATCAATATTTTTCTTAACACCGATGATGTCGATTCACGATCTGACGAAATTGGGCGATGAACGAAGCTGGAAAAACAAATGATTAGTCGACGAAAGAGGCATGTTTCTCGGAACATATGACGAGTTCTTTCGAATGCCTACTTGGATTCTTATCCGTGGCTCGATCACGTGCCAAACGTCAAAGAGACGCGAAGGGTTCCTAGAAAATCCCACCCATTCTCGTAGTTTCTGATGGCTTCATCGAAAGTTTCGAGCAAGATTCTGCCGGTCGAGATGTTGGGCGGGCGTGCCATCGGAAAAAAATAAATGAATCAGACTTCCGTGTCCGCAAGATTATTAGCTCGCTCGCTTCGTCCGTAAAGTCATGCCACTCGCGCAACGTCGCGAGTTACACAACCCGCTTTATCTCGGCGAACCCGATAGAAAATCAGAGGCGTTTGTAATATAATTTCAATTAAAATTTCACGCATCGTCGAGCGAGGTATTCCTCTCCCGAAGATCGATGGAACTACGCGTACAAATGCGTACGCCTTTCCTGGCTGATTGTACGACTTCGTGTAATCAATTCGTTTGACATTTTATTTCAATTTAATAGGATCCCAAGACCAACGCTACCAGCAGCTCTCTTAATCCTCATTAGGTTGCACATCTGGTATACATGTATGTATGTAGGTATGCATGTATATTTACCTACATACGAGACGCATACCCCGCACAGATTTCATTTCTCTGCCTTTTCCTCTATCTCTCTCTCTCTCTTTCTCTCTCTCTCTCTCTCTCTCTCTCTCTCGTCCTCTCTCGTCCGCGTATTTTTATAACGACGCTACTCTAATTTGAAAGTCAAAACAGCTGAGACTGGAGATGTGCGGTGTCTCGATGTTGTTTTCTACCTCCTAACACGAATCGGATACGATGTTGTTGCCCGTTTCCTAATACAAATTCAATTCGCATCAGCGTTGCGTGTGATACGCATTTTAAAATTAAACGATCGAATTATTGGGGCCAATTTTCAATCGCGAAGCAGAGTTTTATGTATCTATTTCGAGGACCGATTCGTTCGCGAAGAAAAATAAAAAGAATCCAGTGAAAAAGGTCAAAAGGCATTTAAGCTCTGGTACTATATTTAATGGCATAGAAAAAACACGATATTGTCGATGCTCGGTTTTACATTTGTCTCGAAGTATTCAATTCCAGCGAAAATGTTTGATATTTGACGTTTTTCATTTCGCACTTCGACCCAAAATATTTATTCATAGGATACGTGATAGTTGCACGCTCGCATCCGGTTCGTTGCCTTTGGTTGGCAGTGTCGAAACGAGGCATCGATCATCCTCGGATCGATGTCCAAAAAATCGTCGGAATTGTACCGAGCGCGATTAATGGACGCGAAAGTATGCTAATAATTTCGAAGGTTCGTCAAATTCAATTTGCATAATCAACGATAATCGGTTATCTTTTTTCCGAGCTACGTGGAGCATATTCGCGAAACTCCATCGCGAACTTTCGAATCGTAGGTATTGGCAATCCGATGAAAATTGGCCGAACTACAAGGTAATTACTTAGCAGGGTCTCCGAAGCCGACGCGTCCATCAAAATCGTACGGCTTCGTTATTATTTAACAAATAGAAGCTGATAAAAATATCCGACGGTAATTCCCGTTAGATTATTCATTTTTTTCAAATTCGCGTCGGAAATCTATGCGACAATGGCATATCAGTCACGCGCGTTGCTTGAACCGAGAGGATCAGTTTCGTCGACCAAGTCGATTTTTCGCGACGAAAAATAAAAATCGCTCGGTTCTACGCGAAAAAAATATTTTCAAATCCACGAATCGCACTTGTTTGGAAAAATGGGACGACAAACTTTTCCACTCGTTTCGAAACTCCCGGATCTTTATTCTCGCTCCATCGAGGAGGAACGTTTGGCGTCATCTTGCGGATTCCGCTGGAGTTTCTTTTACGCGAGAACATAAACAATTCCGGAGTTTGACCGGTGAGCGATAGATCTTAATATTCTGCCCCGCGTGTAAATAAACGAGGAAGTCGTTTATTTTCAATAGACGTGCAATAGATATATATAATTTGCTAACATATTGGATAAACGACTCGCTCCCAGAGGTAAAGCCAATGGAATTAATTAGGAATCGTGGCCAGCGAATTTTCCACGCTATTGACGCGCGAGATGATGGAAAAGAAGTGGATTTTTCATTACTGATCAATATTTATCAGACAAAAGTTATAAAAAAATAGATGCGTCCTAGTGGCGGTACGCTCAAAAAATTGCATATAAAACGCGAGCTTGCTGCGATTCGTTAAAATGTTTTTACCAAATTATGTGCACCTGTAACTTATCATCTACGTATAATAGTTTTAAAATAATTATTCATGCTACCTTTTTTCTATCCGTTCTTTAAGGTTAGTCGTCGACATTAACACACATTTTATATCGATCCCCTGTCGAATTGGATTTTGCACGACAACGTCGACCGACATTTTTTTTCTGGTGTCGAAATATGAAGGTTGGAGATTTTGAGCCAAATGCTCTAGCAGTTTCGTTCCGAGGATATTCGTTTTTCACAGATAATTAATGCATCAGACTGGTCGCTTTTTTTGTGACATCGCACTATTTCGTTCTATCTTTTACGTTCAAAGGGTTCCACATCAAATCAATGATCGCAAATAATCCTTATTCGCTAGACAGATCTCAGGTTATCTGATTTTTCAAATTTTTCAACGTTCGAAAACATTATTCAAAATATGCGAAAAGTATATCAGAATTGCTGATCGGTATAAAAAATTATTACATTCTTTTTTTCGAAATTCGTCGACTCGGGATATTTCTAGGGCTAGATTCGGATCTGTCGCGCGGAAAGCATCGATAAACGTTACTGATTTGTACAGACAGAATATTTATAAAAACGTAGGGTTTGTAAAACAGCTTTGTTCGTCTGTCGTATTGAGCACGTTGTTTGGCATTTTATAGCCGAAGGTCATCGATTCGCCGAACGGAACATTTCGAAACCTATCTAGTATTCGTATTTACACTTGTATAGTATTTCCATGCACCCACAATTAATCACGGATAACACAAGAAATGAAAATACGGAGATCCGTCGCTTCGAAGATCGTGAGAAAAGCGGAGTTCGACTGTACTTTCATACTTTTGGTTGTTCGTACGACACCGAGTCACCAAAAGCCGATGTATCGTAAAAAGGTGAGCATCAACCAACCCATTAATCCCCAGAATACCGCGACTATCGTGTAATGCGCTATTAGGAATCTGAAACACGAGAAAGAATTATTTTAGTAATCGTGACGAAAGATGTAGGCGCGATCGCGGGCGCCTAAGCGTTGACAACCCGCGCTACGTGTACGCGCGCATTACGATGCATGCAGGCGTATCAACAGTAACAACGTAGCGAATCGATCGTACTTCCTGTTCCTCTTTATTCCTTCGGGTATGGTTTCCAGCGGATCCTTGACCAGATACACGCGAATTCCACGCATGTGATGATAAAAGTACTCGTCCCATTTGATGCTTTCTACGTTAAAATCAAATAAGCGGCGATCGACCGCTCCTACTTTGTTCCAAAGCTCCATCACGTGGCGGTTCTCGAATCGCCACTGTTGAGTGCAAAAGTAAGCTATCACGGCGCTAAACTTGTGAACCTTCTGGTAAGCTTTCCATAACCTGAAATTATAACGATGAGTCGGAACCTTGGAAAATCTACCCGATCGCAGATGTTCAAATGATCTAAAATGAATTTCGATAAATATCATACACAGTAAAAAAATTCCGGCATTGCGTAATATGTAAAAATTTGTGCACAAAATATCGACGTATTTGTTTAGATTCAAACGTGTGGCACCTAACAATTGAAGAATAAGCGGTCGTTACTCAGGATTTGTACGTTTGAAAAAAAAATGCATGGCAGGGCAAATCTAGTAGGCTAGGCGCTTTAAAATGACTCTCAAACGTTCTTCTCCTATCGTATGATAATTATTAAATTTGGCAATTAGTGCCAAAGTTCGTGGGTAGATTATTTTGGACAGAATATAGTTTTACATTGGTTTTCGTCCTGTGGCCATTGCTACTCCGTCCACGATCAAGGCAGGAAAGAGATGCAAGAGAATAATATAAGTCTTGTACAGCCAGTAGTTTTTGATCAAAGCGAAGCTGTAGCACCAAACAGCTTTCGTAGTCGTTATGCGTTTACCGCAATCCTCGTTGTATTTCATGAATTGGCTCCATGTCAACGGCTTCTGACACGAAGATACATGATTGTAGATCGGTGGAGCATCGTTCTCCGGGAACGTTAAGCCTTCCGCTGTATTCGTGTTAATACTTCTGAAACATTCGCCGGGACGAAGACGTCAGTCTAGTGTATGCTACGATGAGGTTTGATCGTTTCTCGTTCCATCGACAAATATCACAAATCTGAGTCAGACAAAGAGCCGTAAAGTGTCTCACTTTGCTTTAGCTATGTCCCAGGCAGCGACGATGATGCAATTAATAACGTAGTCAGCCGGAATGATATCGGCAACGATATCAGGATTACAGTGCAGCACGCGTAACAGACCGACGCCAGCTCCAGCCACGACTCCGGTGGGACCATAAAAATTGTTTATCCATCCAGCGATGGGCTCTTTAGCCGTGGCAATAACTATGGATGGTCTGACAATGCAAAGAGGGATCCCCGTGCAATATTGACGAACGGTGTGCTCGGCAACGGCCTTCGTGAACGCGTAGGTATTTGGCCAATTGCCGAGGAGGCTGAAAAGATCAATTCCAGATCAATCAAAATTATAGTTAACCGTTTTTCGCCTAATTTCGTACAGGTTTGAACCCGGCGCGTGGGATGGACTAGTGTACGAGAACGTACCGTGGCGTCAAGTGATCGAGCAGATCTTCATCCAGTATGTCGGCGAGTTGCATCAATTTTTCCGAATCCATGGGAGGTGGATAAAATACTTCGTCGATGACTTTACTCACGCAGTTCGAATAAGCTGTCGAAACGTAAACGAACGCCTGTAAAATTCGGACAGAAATCAGGACTCGGTGTCATTCGGTTTAGGATCATTCGCGTGCGTAGGCGAGGGCACGAGGCATTGGTGTTTGGTTACCCTGAGGTTTGGTATCTGTTTGGCAAACAAAAGCAGTTCCTTCGTTCCTCTGACGTTGATGTTGATTGCTGTGTGTATCTTTTCATCGAAGCGCACCGTGGCAGCACCGTGGATCACGATATGAGTTTCCTTCAGAAGCTCCCTGTCTTCCGGCGACAGACCCAGACCCACCTCGGCCATGTCGCCGTGAATCATCACAATTTTTCTCGCGAATCTCGGACATTCTCTCTTCAACCTGTCGAAAATCTGAAAGAGTCACGCGATAAAATTTAGCCGCTCGGCTACCGAAGAACCTGAAGCTGATTCAGAACGCGACTCACCACGTCCTCGAACATCTCGTTGAATCGTTCCTCCGGTGTTTTCCCCTTCTTCGCTCGTATAAGTAGATACACCGTTTTCACATCCGGGCATGATCTGCAATAAAAAGTTAACGTTGCAATAAAGCAGATTCGTGTAGCGAATACGAGTTAATAGTTTCCAAGATAATGAATATTTGAGTTTAGGGTCGCGACCCTCATATTTCCGTTATTGGGGTTGAAATTCGGTGTAAAAATCCTCCTATCATGGAGCAATAATTCATAAGGTAAGAACATGGAAACAATGCTGAAGCACTTTTCGTACAGTTAATCGGCTAGATCCTTTTGTAATCAAATATTAATTTGTTACATATATTACGTTATTATATTTTGAATCATAAATGCCGTAGAAGTTCTCACTTCTGTCGCGTGGTCCTAAGCACCCGCCCGTTTTTTTGTTTTGTTTTTTCGACGCAGTTTCGTCAATAATGTCAAAAAGCCTACGAAATCGTTTGAAATTCGATCCATAGACTTTGTTACCCACTTCGATTCAGAATTTTCCGCAAACGGTTATAAATTTTATGCTATCGAGAATAAAAGTGATTAATTTGCAATGCATATCACGGAACAATTGTGTGAAAGGTTGATTTTTACATGATTAATCTGCTCCCAACGAACGAAGCAGGTCACCATCGATTGTCTCATGATACAGCAGCACCAACGTATGTAAGTGACCTCAGCGAAAAAATCCAACGGTTACTCTTTGCAATATGAGAACGAATCATTTCCATACATCAATCTGCATGTACGCTTTATGCGACCCGTGCAGATAATCGTCAACTTCGGATATTGCTTACTCCATGTTTTACACTCTATAAAAATAATCCGAATTTACGCGAAAAAACTTCGAAGAAATCATTTTTCTTTCCTTTAGCGCATGGAAACGATTTGGAAAAACGTTTCTCATTCAACGCCTGTCCAACAAATTTGGTCACTCTTTAAAAACATACATCGTTGTCGCCAAAAAATCTAGAAGGCAATGACCTCGTTAAAGATTAATTCGTTAGTCGATTTCCGCATCGAGAAAGACTTTTTTCTGTAGTTTATCGATGCTTTTTGGTCTCGTGTAAATTGTCGAAACTTCGCACCATTCCTACGTTTACGCGATAACGGTGATAATATGTTAATTCGTAGCGAAATAACTGCATGAGTTTCTATTACGAATTATAAAATGTTCACCCCGGAGAACACCTACCATCGATATAACCGGTTTGCTCGAGAGAATTTTTTCACCGGATCAAAATCTGGTCAATGTCGATGTCGAAACCATACGTCTCTTATGCTCGCTATTTCTACTTTGTTTTCTGGAATCGATATATTATTCCGACAAGTTCTCCTTGACCCTAAATCCGCACGACGCGTGTAGTCACTCTCGCAAACAAAAATCTATCGAGTTTAGATAAGTTGCTCGAACATTACTTTTCAGCATCCACTTCGCGAGAAACTTCGGAAAAAAACCCAAACTTGGCGTTTACTCCGTCATTGCTCGTGAATCTCGTTCGACTGGCTTGTGAAAAATCTATGATGCAAAATCGAATTGAATGTTGCTTTTTAAAAAAAAAAAATTCGTTATTTTTTCAATTTTTCACGGATATCGTTCGAGCGGTTTGGGCGTTAAGCGAGATGTATACTTCGCTAGTATGAACGTGTTACCTTCGAGACAGGTTTTTAAAAATCAAATCGCCATACTATTTCGGAGCGTGTAGGTTAGTACCGTTGAGAACAGATGATTGATGAAATAATGCGCCCCAAACGTAGTAGGTGAACGTGAGGTCGTTCATTCTCGAGGTCGGACTCTACTATTCGGAAAGCAGTTTTTCAAGTTCGCCCGAATTCGATCACTTTCGAATTTATCGGGAGATCGGTCAGATACAGCATACAAATATTGGTTCATGTCTTCGCTACTCTTCTTCATCTCTGACTTTTCAATTTTAAATAAAAGTTAAGAAAAGCAACAAAATAATAATAAGGTGATGTAACGAATTTTTCAGAAAAACTTTCGAAAAAAAAACACGTCATCGATCAGAGACCACAACGCGACGAGATGCGTCACGTATCGAATGAATGACGAAGAAAACAAGATATTCCACTATGAATTTGTGTTGAAAACGTAAACGAATCTAAATTCTATCCTTGATCATTCATGAAAATATGGCACGCACAGTCACGTTCACGCGTAAATGCCGCCTAGATGTCAACGTGGTAGGTTCGTCATGGAAATCTGACACAGATACCAATCAAGAATATAACATCGAACGTTGCGTTTCAATCACAATCTATTTAATAATAATCATATCGATAATGATAATAATAACAACAACAATAGTAATAAATATTGACACATCGATATTATTGTATTGATATTTCTCTTCCTTGAAATCTGTTATTTTTAATTCGTTAATTCGTCGGAAATTAATAACAATTTTCTCATTATTTCAGCCTACCTTGTTGACTTGTCTATTCCATTTTTTTCGACCAATTACAGTATCACCAGACATTGTTAGCAATCACCGGACATTTCGGAAACGAATGAAAGATACGATTACGATTTTTCTTTCATGGACGTCGTATAAATTTGAGTAAATTTGTCTACATTTCGCTATCAAAATTATGAAAAAGCGACGATCGATTCTACTGTATTCTTGATTTTCCAACAATATTTTCAAGTGTTACGGCACAGACTCGCGCCATTCACGTGCGCGATCTCCGCGCGTACTCCTAGTTTTTTAGGTAAGCCTGAACTGCGAGTCTGTCAATAGACGGTTTCCGGTACATCGACATCGTATAGATGCTTAGCACGAAAAACAAATATTAAAAACGTAAGCAAACACAGCTGCAATCCGTTTCGAAGAATCGAAACGGATATTTCACTATTACCGTCACGAAACGTTGAGTATCGCGCGCGCGCACAGGATCCAGTTTACCTAAAAATCCTAAAATTTGTCGTCGCACCGATCAAAAAAAAAAAAAAACGACCCGGCCGACAGCACCGAAACGAATCCGAATTTGATGACAAATACGAGTACGAATTTAATAGAAACGAGGTATATTTACAATTTGTTGGATTCCTCGTTAAAATATACCTGCACGAGAATTCTCTCGCGTTTCGTTTATTTCCAATCGTATTGTCCACCTAGCCGATGCCTCGCATCTCGGCGTCGGAAGGACTCGGATTTCTTGATTTTTTTTTTGATAGCCAGTTTGTAAAAAATACAACAATAAATCGTCACGAATACGGAAACGACGAATAAAAATCTCGACTCACAGCATCCGTTGGTTACATCTTCGGACATACAATATCAGTACGAGCAATTTTTCGAGTACGGAAGAAATACAAGGAAAAAAGAATACGTTACGTTCGAAACTTTGTCAGATCGAACTAATTAATAATTTAATTTTTTTTTTCACAAACGAGAAATCGATTTTTGAAACTTCGCAACATTCGTCTTTCCCTCTTCTACGAGAATAACCCGACATTTCTACGCGTCAATCGTGATACGTTCGTCGTTACTGTAATGACTTGCAGTGTTCGAGTTCACGGAAGTATTCTATGTAAATCATAGTACAAATAACGCAATGTAACGTCACGTGACTGTTGAACGAGTAGTTGATAACTTGCGACCAATAATAGTCTAACCGATTTTCCGAGTGTCGATCAATTCTTACTTAATAATTAATAATCGCAGGTGTTATCAATTGAAACCTGCGATTGTTAATTATTAAATTTCTATCGATCGATTATTAATTATTAGCTAATACTCGGGGTTCGGAAAATCGGTTGGAAATCAGTAGTGGTATAAAAGGTGAGTGCTGACCTTAATATTTTCTCTATCGTCAGTTTTCCAAGAAAACCGGATGCCCCGGTGAGCAGGACGTTCGATCCAGCGTAAAAATTGGCCACCTCGCTCGGGCCTCCGTCGTGATCAGCTGCGAAATTCGCCATGTCCTCGATGTATGCCGCTTGCGACATCTTCGTGGTATAATCGATGGGTAATAGATGAAATAAAAAATATGAATAACACTCCAAAGGGCACGACACTGGCGAACAATCGACTTGAATAGCAACGAATCAGCGCGATCGTCAAAGAACCTGCGTTTTATTTATACCTAGGAATAAAGCGACGAGCAATTTCATTTATTCGTCAGTTTGCCTCGAGTCATGGCGAGTTAACGGGAAAACGCAAATCCGCTCTTGGCATTTCGGACAAACTAACGTTTAAAAATAGTCGCGAATCGTAGAAAAATGTTTATTTTACGGGGAAATTAATCCGCGCGTCGCGATTCGAAGGGAAATCGATTTCAAGTTTTTCAACGAAAATGCTACGAGATAAGAGAAAAAAAGAAGATGAATATCTCGCCGCCAAACGATATTATTTCCACGACGATCGGTGATGCATCGGTGAAAAACTGGTGCGAAAACTTACGGTTCGATGAGGCGACACGATATCGAACACGAGCAAACGGCTTTACTGATTCATACACGTCAAATGTCGAGTGGGCAAGAAAGGTGTATCGCCGCGATGGTAAATTAGCCTTCGTCACACGAATTCGACTATTGCGAGTGACCACCAAAATCGAAGTGTGCTTCCAGAGGAGTGAGCGACGACTGGCGTCTAGGCTTTGCATCGACGACAAGTCATCCGCCGTATTCGTTAATTAATGCTCAACTTTATCGTCTTTCACGAGTTCAGAATTTCCTTTCTTAATCGATGATTAATGAGTAAGAGGAAGAGAAACGATGCGATGATTGCAGATCGGACAATGATCGAACGCGACGCGTGCGTACCACGTGTATTTAAAGGGAAAAAAAGAAAAAACACGGATGACGTCATCCTGTATTTGAAATTATTCATTTATTCGTAAATTCGAAATTAACCGTAATGATTCGCTCGAAACGTCGCGATCTCCATTTTCCATAAACATGTATTATTCGGGTAACGACAGCCTTATCAACATATTCAAGAATAATTCTTACCTCGATGTTCTAATTCAAAATGTTCGAGCAGAATTATTCAGGAGATTAAACAGAAACGCTGTGAGAAATTTTTACCGTACGCGATCAATTGCTAGTACGCGATGTGCAGCCATAATCGAAAGGTATCGTTTCAAACTAGTATAATTTCTATCAAGTTCACCAAAAATATGTCGAAGAATGATTTGTAAAAAAGAGAAATAAAATTCTAAAATGTGAAAACAATTGTTCACATTTTTGCTGAAAATCACCATGTAAAAATGATAGATGCGTGAATTTATTTCACGTTCTATCGTAAAACCGATTAGTTACGGTTAACGGGAACGATGTGTTTGGCAAGTGTATTTTTAATGCTGCGAGCTTCATCGCAGCGGCACGATTACCATATCTCAGGCGTCTTAATTTTATGGTGGACTTGACACATTTGGCCCACAGAAACACCTTTTCAAGAGTGAAAAAATCATGATCGGAGCTTTGTTTAGAAGATACAGGTCGTTTGGCGAATTATTCGTTATCAAACGATGTAACTGGTTTACGTTGTTGTAGTTTTCTTCGGCATTCGCTACGTCGAGAAAAGACAAGAATAGAAATGGGACCTAAAGAAACGCACAAAAACAAGAAAAGGAATGATCATTAAAACCAAAACAGTTATTCTTGTCGTTCCTATTTTTTTCGGCCAAATGTCATAATCCAATGGTCAAATTGCGGCGCTGGAAATATCGTAATCGCCCCATCGCAGCTTTTACAAATTTACCGATTCAGATTTATGGCCCAAATAATCTGTTAACCTGGGATTTTATAGATTTTTTCAAACAAATCTTCAAATTATTTGAAACCGGTTCAGTTTAAAAATATTTCCAAGACACTCCATCTGAACCAGACAGGTGAGATAAGACTATCTTAAATCGAGGCTATCCAGAGATTTGGAATTTGTATAAACACCGACGTATTTTTACCTCTCGCGCAACTCGTAATACATCGACAGGTATAGTCGATCGTTTTTCCGTTATATTACGAGCGAAGGATGCATCTTCCAGTATTTCGACGAAATTTCTCAATTTCCAGCTGTATTACGACGGCATGACGAAAGATTTCTGACAATTGACGATAAAATCTAACATTTGCTCACTAAGTAATCGAAAAGTGCTTCGTAATAGCGGAGCGATCGTTGAATCTGGTCGCGATAAGTAATTTCAATTTTAAACGACTCGAAACAATTGTTTTTTGTTGTTTTTTTGAACGAAGTGAATATTCATCAATATTTGCTCGCGTTCAATGCAGAATAGAATGATGTTGCGTAAATGCGCGGGCAACTCGTTAGCCAATGATACAAATCATTTGGTAATGGAACACGCAGAAAAACGTACGCAGATATTTTTGCATCTGTCGCGTTTTCATGTCGACAACAATCCGAATTACAACAACAAATCAAAGTTGGATCGTTGAAATTCCTCGAACTTTATTCACAAAAATCCTCCCCAGATTCGACAGGATTTTGACCCCGAATTTCAGAAGATGATTTTTTGAAAATCATTTTCTGAAAAATCATCATCAAAAAATATCATGTTTCTGGAAAAATCAATTTTTGCTATTGGATCGCGGATCTTCATTCGAACTCCGTACGAGTCGGATATTAACGCGTCGGCCGGATGATTGTTGCTGCATTATATCAACTGTGAATCTGGATGGAAAATTTCCATACGATTAGGGAATCAAGTCTTTAGCCTTCACACACGATACAATTCCGAAGCGAACAGAAAATTAATTACGACGGTAACCGGACATCGTACATGTATCATTTCGTAACGGGACCGTCAAAAATAACCATCTTTACGACATTTACGATAGAACAGGATTTTTCCGTATAAAAATTAAAATATCATACGGCCATAGAATTCTCACGACATTTCCTCGGCACACGACTGAATTGCGCGACGTACGAAGAGCGAGAAAACGTCGTGCGATATTCGTCCAAATAGTCAGAAATCAGCTGAAGGTTGGTTATACGGAGAAACGTTTTAGAAGTATTTTCATGTTTACAAGATGCGAAGAAACGAATTTCATTCATAAATCCTACGACAGACAAGAAGAACCATATTTCACGGCTGATTTCCATAATCCTTCGATTTTGCCACGATGGAAATGCTGCGTCGATGATATCATTTTTAAAAACTCTCGCTGTACAGAAATCAGTTTGAACGTTGCTGTATAGAGAATTTAAAAATCTCCACATTTGACTGGCAATGCAATCAACAATTACCATTAGAACGATGAATTTGATAAGCTCGAACCATCAAGTAATATCGAAATCCGTCGCTGCGAGCGCTTTTTTATTCACGGCAAATGTCGCGAATATCACGAATAGCGAGTAGAGGAAGTGTACGAATTGTACGGCGTGATATGCATCGAAATAGTTGGGGAATAATGGGGTTCAAGAAAAGCGCTTAGAAAAGCTTATCGTGGAATTGTCGACCAAAATTTCCTAGAGCTTTCTCCGCAATCTCGAAAAACCCGGTTCATTCTACACGGTATCCCAGAAGTCGCGGAGCACCATCGTTACATCTGGGAGAAAATAAAATTCCGAGACGAAAAGTCTTGTTCCACTTTTTGATCAGATTTGATAGATAAATAGTTATTAATTAAAATAAGTAATCAATTAGGTACGCGCTACAGTGCCAAGACAAGGTGGAGGAGAAGTGGCGAGTGACTGCGAGAGTAAGACGCAACAGGTACAGCGGTACGCTGGCTCTTACGTTGGTTGGTAAAAGAGCTTTCGCAATGGAATGAAAATAAGTACACGAGTGCTGATACGTGCATGTGCCAATGTGTGCGCGTGCAAACGTGTGCGCGTGCAAACGTGTGCGAGTGCTAATATGCGCGTGTGTGCGTGTGGCTGTGCTAATGCGTGCGTGTGTTAGTATATTCTCTACTTATCAAAGATTATTAGTAATAAATTCGTTTTATCTTGATATCTCGCGTTCATCGCTTCCCCATCAACTTGTGTTGTCTTACCGCAGAGCGCGCACCTGATTGACTACTTATTTTAATTACTAACTAATCATCTATGGATCTGATCAAAAAGTGAAAGAAGACTGCGTCGCAGAATTTTATTTTTTCCGAAATGTAACAATGGTGTCCGCCACATTTGGGACACCCTGTATATCTGACGAACCGTCGCCAAAATGTATTTAGATCTTTTTATACGTTACTAAATTTCCCATCTTTTTTCTTCATAACTTTTTCTTGTCACATTGATATTTTTCAAATTATAACATTTACAAAGCTATTTCGTCAAATATCTCCCCAACCGTTTATTGTTCGGTGAAAATAGTTATCATCAAACTTGTAGAAAATTAAATTTCCCACATTTTTTTTATTGAAACTTTTTGTTCTATCATCAATAGTTGCGGAAATAAACCGCGTTTATTGCGCGGAACACCTAGAAATCTTCACAAGATGTACTTTATAAGCATACTAGCCGACATTTTTATACATAAATCCGCAAATTTTTATACATCAAGATAATGACTGGACTAGGGGTGGAAAAATGAATGGTCGAAGATCAGTGATTTGTATCAGAAATGAGTATATTGTGATTTTATATCTTGACGAATTTTATTTTACATCGCGATTTTAGTGCGATTTCGTTAAGAAATGCGATGCTGGTAAGGAAATGCTTAGCTATCGCCGTCATTGTCTGAACTTTGTTGTGTAATTACATGTTCTCCATCCCACAAATTGATAGGAGTAGCCGAATGTATAATTTCGGCTACTGCAGAAATGTATAAATAGAATAGAATGACAAATATACACAGTCGGATTACGGAGACAAAGAAAACAAGAGGTATCTCTAAGATTATACAGGGATACGAGTGTTTCATCCGCTGAAATAAATTTTTTCTCGATATATATATATATATATATATATATATATATATATATATATATATACATAATGGATATGCTTTCAAAGCTTCGTTTCCAGATCAACAATTCATTATTAGCATAGATTTCCTGCCTTGAATTTCCTATTCCAGTTCGCTCGTTCGCAAATAATTTAAAAAACATCGAACTCACTGGCAGGTTGCGAAACATTCAACAAAAATTCTTGATCATTCGAACTAGAATAATTTTCGTTCAATTTTAATACTTCTCTGTAAGGAATGCAATTTTGAGGCGTGATCCTAAAGTGAAAATTTCTAAAAAAAAAATTAATACAATTTCTTTTTAAATAAAATATTTTTCTCTTATTTAAATTTTAAACGCGAGCGTTTATGAATAGTTTCGTAGTTTAACGTTTCTTGATCAGAAACAATATAAACGTTCTATGATTATTTCTATCATTTATCATTATTACCATTACGTTTATCATTTTCGTTAGTGTAGCTTAAAAACAAATAGTGTGGTGTATCATTTGTTCGTTGATCCTAGGCGATTATTCTTTTTGAAGCATACTCAACGGATCCTCGATTATTTTCTCAGCAGTTGCTTTTAGATCTCTTGTTGTTGCCTTTTTTACGACACCACGAGTCTCCACCGTCTTCGATATTCCGCCCATCGAAGACATAGATTTCCCAAATATATCAATTTCGTCGTCCGCAGGATTCTCGGATCCACCAAATGGATCGGAAGATAACGACGATTTTTTGAGGATCGTATTTCTCGCCGCGAAAATATCTCCTTCGTCGCTCGAGCAATCGTCAAATATATCCTTCACCGACGTCTTTGACGAGGCAACGCTGACATCAGAAAACGTCGGTTTGCTTGTGCTAGAGATTTCGGTACTTTGATGGTCGGAGAACGTGTCGACGGAAGCTTTGTTTGTTACAGTTTTACTTTTCGTTTGGCTCTTAGTCGTAGTCGGAAACAAATATTCGTCGGACATGTTGTCGGACAACGAGCCCTGCTTCGATTTGCTATCTACGACTTTCGAAACTCTTTTCGATGTTTCGACAAGTTGGCCCTTCACGTGGGATGTTAAAGCGGTCTTCTTCGCGGATCCACCGAACAACGATTCTCCATCGTCATCGTCATCGTCATCGGCGTCGTTACCGAACAAATCAATATTCTTCTCCTTTCGATTCAGACGTGAAGTTTTAGGCAGCGTCGCTGAAAAGAGATCATCCTCCACCTCATCGGTAAATAGGTCCAGGGTCCTTTTCGACGTATCCGACAAATTCTTTTCCAAGTCTCTCGTTACTTTACCTTCCTTTTCCGATGTAATTTTGGATTTTTCAGAAAATAAACCGTCGTCGTCTTCGTTGAATAGCAAATTCTTCCCTTTTACAGGCGACGGCGTCTTTTTCACAAATGCAAAAAGGTGACTCGGGTCTTCCAGAGGGTCGAAGCTATCGTCGCGAAGCGGATCGTTCAATTTTTCTTCAACAGTCTCTTTGGCAATGACTTTCCGCTCTTGGATCCTTCTAGTCTGATTCTTTGGATTGCTATTTTTGTCTTTGTTTTTATCTCTGATCTTCTGATCTCCGTTATCGCGCTGTTTGACCAAATGGGAAATCCTCTCCTCTGATGACGAAGAACTTTTCGATTGAAACGAATCGGACTGGCTTCCTATAGCGGTTGTTTTCAGTGTGCCAAGCAGAGATGTTTCTTTATCAAAAATATCATCCCTTGCTTCAGTTTCAAGAGATTCCTTACTGACAATTTCCTGCCCGTTGGAAACTTCTGAATAGCAGCTACTGACCACGCTGCTGGATTGTTCTCGGACAGAACCCATTCGATCCTCGGTCATGCGAGACTCGTGTTTCACATCCTTTTGAACCTTGAGGAAAGATTCGACGGGCGACAGTATCGGAGCTCGACCAAACAGAGAATCCTCCCTCGGAGGATCCTCTGGTAGATCCGGTGGGACGTCGAACAGATCTTCTTCGTCGGTAGATGGCGAGAGAAGTGTTGATTTGTTAACGCTTAGTGAACTCTCCTTGCTCAAACTCAGCTCCGACCGGGTTTCCGCAAACGTCGAGGAATTCGACTCAGTTACCGTAACCTTGACGCTTTCCATCCCACTCGACGATGTGATTAACCGTTCCGAAGTCGAGGTAACGATGTTGCGAGAGTTGGTAGAATTTTCCAGGGACGCAGGGTTATTGTTCGTGCTGTTCGACAGATTTCGGTTCCTGTCAGTGTCATTATTGTTGGAAAAATCTATCGAGTCGAAGTCTATCCCACTCGTTCGAAGAGCATTTTGACGAGCGTGCCTGCTCTGGGGACGTCTTTTTGATTGTATCCTCACGCGACTCTGCAATAAACGTTTCCATGTTATTATCAACCAAATGACATCGTACGTGGCTGTAATTTTTATCAAGTCGTTGAACCTTCATACCCAATAACCTTCCGACTAACAATTATTAGCATAATAAATGACCTGGCATCTACTGCCATCGATACCAAAGCTTAGAATCTACTTCTTTAGTACGAAGCTGAAAAACCATACCTTGGATGCGGTAACGCTGAGGGTTTCAACTTGTACCGGATCATCGAAGCTGATTGCTGGCTCTAGCTGCCGACGCTCCGTTGGCGAAGATACTACCGGTGGTCTGGGCAATTCTTCTGCGAATAAAAAAATGAAAGTTAGTTGAATAGTATTGTATTTGGATTTGAAGAAGTACTCGAAAATTCGTTGAGCTTACCTGATATCGTGGGACTGTCCTTCGAGGTGCTCAAGCAGCTACCATCTTCGCTGTCTCTATCATCCTCGTCGTCAATTTTCTCATCCATTTTCGGCAACAGCGGCGGAGTATCCGTCGGCGAGAGGATTTTCAAGTCGCTCATACGTCCCATAAGGTTTTTTATTTTTCCCGAAACTACACGCCGTTGAACGGAGCTCGTCTTCTCGCTAGTCGACGTAGTCGAGCTCGATTTTATCCCGAGCGTTTTTGGGGGGTCTCTTCGCGCAGTGCCGCTCGCTTCCCCGGATCTGGATAATTTCGGCGACGAATTGTTGTCGTTCGACGACACTTGTTTTATTTCCATTTCGGAGTGCTGCGATTCTTCCGAAACGATGCGAGTCTCCTGTATTCTCTGCGATCTTTCCTCCTGTATCTTATCAGTAGAAATAGAAAGGCTTCCTGTTCGAGCATCCGATCGTTCCTTCTGTACAATTTTCTTCAAGATTTCAGGTTTCTTCGAAACTTGGGGCTTCGTACGAACGTTCTCCGTCGTTTTCGTGGAGCTTTTTTCGACTTCCGTCGACGTCGATGCGACGCGTTTCTTACCGGAGAACAAATCGTCATCCTCTACATCGTCGAAAAGTGAGTGTTTCTCATTCTTCTCGGTCCTCACAGATTTCGTCTCCGACGAAACAACTTTCTCCTCCGTTCTCATAGCTTTTAGCTTCGCTGTTAAATTTTCCATCAACTCAGAATTTACTTTGTTCCTCGGCGAAGATTTCTTCGGCTCGATAGCCGGCTTTTCGGACTCCATCGTTTTAGACGTTTGCTGATTATCCTCCTGTTTTTCTGGGAGTTTTACCGGCACCGAAAACAGGTCATCGACAACGTCGTCGAACAAACTCGGCGCGATTTTCTTCCCCGAATCCGTTTTCTTTCCGAAATTAGGACTGAATAAATCATCGTCGTCGTCGGCGGCGTCGTCGTCGGCGTCGTCGAACAATCCTTTCGTCTCGAAAGGTTTCGACTGCCTCGGAAGCTGCGGCGTCGTATCTTGGATATCCTCAGGTTTTCTCAAGGTCGCCTTCGCTGAGACGTTCGAGAAGAGGTCATCGCCTGAATCGGAGTCGTCGAACAACGAGTTCACCTTTGATTTTTTCTCGGACTTTGACCCAGCCTTTGGCAACGGCGGTGGACCAAAATCATCGTCGATCGACCGATCGAAAAGATCGTCTTCAGCTTCGGCCACGTAATCGATCCGAGCGTTATTTAAAGAGTTGGCGCTATCTCGGTTCAACGTATTCGCAGTAAATAGACTATCGCTTGCGAGTCTCTCCTCCCTGAACATATCATCCGGCTGGTTCCACGTCGAGCTCATCTGCGATTGGAAATCTCGGCTGAAATGAAATCATTCCAAATAAATCAATCGATTCATATAATTGCAACTACAATATTTCACGCCGTAGAAAAATCGAAATCAAGATTTTTTCCACATAGAATTGGAACTCACCCCACGAGGATTGGGCAAAAAGACTTAAGGCATCGTTCTGGTTGATAATTTTCAAAAAATCGAACGTAGCAGAAAAGCTACAAACTTTTTCGTAATTTTTCATGAAAAAAAATGTAAACGCGTTTTTGTAAAAACGTTTTTCACAGTCGGCGGCGGTGATTTCTCCGGAACCACCGAACAAATCCGTATTAAATTTTAACAACATATTCTAAACACGAATATCTTTAGCCCATTCTACAACCATGGTACGATTTTTTTTTTACTATTTTTCTGTGCCAAAACCAGAAGAAAAAACCCTCGTTGATTTTTTTTTTTCAAATCTCCGCCATTTGATATTGCCAATACATATTGATATCCATAGAATGAGCGAGAGCCACGATTACGTTTGCCTGTTCATTCTGTGTATAAAAAGTGTACAAGATAGATTTTAAAAAATTATTTCATGTGTACCTATTTATGAAATTTATAAAGCTCAACAAATTTCATATCAATATCTGTAATAATAGATTCTTTAAAAAAATGTACAGTATTAGCCCTTTTTCGAGCATGTAAACCAGAATGATACGTTAAAGCTCAATGTTTCTACTGTCAAAATCTTCGCTCACAGATGTGAATTTTACACCACAAAACCGAAGTTGTTGTCGTTGGAGCAAAAAAAAAGGTCGAGATGCGGAATCAAGCATGCGAATTTTAACGAAAGCAGAAAGAAAATCAAATATGATGGACTTTTTTTATTATACGCGCCAACCACCAATTTTTTGGTAACTTCGAGAATCTACTAACAAACACAGGAACACGCTTGAGTTTCGTGTAATCGATAGACAAAGTGAAATACTGTCACCCACGTTAGGTCCACGAACAGCACGAGAAAGAAAGTCTAAACCGCTATACGTTTGATGAATATGAAATAAATTTTCAGACGTAACTTCCTCATTCTAGATTCGTTGGTTAATTATAATTGTAAACATCGGCGCACACATCATGGAACGGCGCGCATCCGGGCACGCTTTTCTACCATAAATTAGCTTTATCTACCACAAGTCCGTGGCGAGATTACAACAACTACGAGAATAACAGAACGATTCATTGGCTCGACCTTGATCTCTTCCCTCAACTTGATACTCGATCGATTATTATTATTTTTCTAACTCACAAAATATGTTGATCGCAGAATCGCATTAACCTTGATATTCGCGAAAATGATGTTGACTACGAGAGTACGAATGACGAGAACAATACGCGCATAATAACAACGTTGGACGATTAACGACGAAACGAAAAGAATAATGCGACTGAGACAAGAATCCCTGACTCGTTAGTTACTTTGGGCTACTCGCGTTCCTCTTCGTCAAGATTTTTAATACGAATCACCGATTTCGCCACTACGCTCTCGCGTGATTTTCTTAAGAAGCTTATCAGTTGTAGACAGCGGAAATCGTTTTTTACCCGTCGCGTGGGTGTCGCGTCTCAAATTGCCACGTGAACTCATCGACATGATTGTATTTATTGTTATTATCATTAGACCCGATATAACACACGAACCGCCGAGTTGCCGAGACGTGTCGCTATGGAGTATGCGAAGAAGGTGGTGGTAGTTTTCTTGGTGTTTCTGGTTTTCACAAGCCAGTCGCCAGTTCCGGGGGCGAGTAAGTGCTAAAAAGAACAAGTTAGGGACCGAAACGTTTGTGGTACAAAACTGTGGATACCGTCATCGGTTGGTCCCTGTGTCGCGTATCCTCCTCAGCGCGAGGGACTAGGTATCCAAAAAAAAAAAAGAAAAAGACCGAGATCTGGGTCAGACGTAGCACGCCGAACCATCGTAGAATCGTTTGGTTTAGCTATACGACCTTGGGATTTTGTTGTACAACGATTATAGTACTAGTGCGAATTTTTGTGTTCGGACAGCCATGACATAGCGGGCCGTCTAACAACGTCAAGGGTGATGGTCATTCGCGCTCGATAAGTGCAGCAATAATTGGTCGAAAACAATAACAATATATTTACGTAGCAGCGGTCAGACCACCCGGACAAAATATTGTTTTGTAAACGCGTAACGTTGACGCAGGACATGGCACGTTCGTACAACGCGAACAACGATTGTCGTTCCCGGTCGGAAATTTTTCCCCGGATACGATCGCGATTTCATCCCAACAACGTCACCACCACCGATAGCTATTCTCAATCTCGTGAAATAGTCGACTTTCGAGCGATTCAATGGCTTCGAATTAGTTCACTCCTACCGCGATTTTGGGAACGATTTATAAATAACGTGAAATGGATCCGTCATTCGTTCTCACCGCCGCGAAATCTCGGTGGCTCGATTACATTTTCGTTGTAAAAATACCAAACTCGGTGCTTTTCTTTTCTCTTCGAACGATAAGTTTTTCATAAACAAATTATTGATAGTCATTTCGTTGCGAAAGAGGGCGGTAGCGTACCGTTAAAAAAAAAACAAAGTTCTCGAGCTGCTCGAGTTGTCGACAATTTTCGGCATACTCACGTTTTAGGTTCGAAGTTCGAGCATCGAGATATGTAATTTTGCGCGATCGCGGTAGAGACGAACGAAGTGTAACAACGATAGGCTACTTAGGATCTCGCGCAGAGCTGATCACTTCCGGCGAACAGCTAAGCCGTAACTGATGTGTTTCACGGAATTCTACCGGATGAGAAATGATGCCAGGTGTTGTTGATTTGCGCTAGCATAGAACTTGGCAAATCGTCTTCGCGAACGTTGGGATTTTGCCAATAACCGAAAGTTTCACAAAGACGCGTCTCTCTCGCCGGGAAAAGCGAAGTTTCCCTCGCTCGTTTCATATGTTTCTTCTTCGTTTCGCAGACAACACAGGGAACCGAGATGTTTGCTACTTGAAAACTGGACAAATCCTGGCAATTGGTGAACATCGGAACTCGACTGTGACGGGAGGATGCCGTCTTATCACCTGTTCCCATCTCGGCCACGCGACGGCTACCGAGTTAGTGCTCGTGTTATACCTATTATTATACATATCGTAGCTGTATTACGAGAGAATTAACGAACGGCGCATTTATTTACAACATTAACGGTGGAAACGTTCTGAATACGACGACCGTGTTCGAGAAAACGATCGCAAGGAATCATACACGTGTTAATTATTATACATCACTTTATCCTCATCATCGTCGTTATTAATAGTACGCGAATCTTTCACGGTGCGATCGTAAAACGTTGGTCTTACGGCACGTAATTAATGATAAACATTTTTACAGATGCCCGCCACAATCGTGCAGCAGAATTGCTGTAGCGGATACGTTAATCGACGTCGAGTATCTCTATCCTGATTGCTGCAGCCGAATCCCGTGTAGCGACAACGATTACTTCTTCACGGACGATAAATCGAACCGAATCGATTGACAAAATATTTCGACAAATGGAACCAATTGTAAAGATTCTCCTTAACAATTTGCGTATATGGTTATTCGTCTTCTCGAAGATCGTCGTTGTGGTAGGTACCACGCCGAAACGAGAAATTTGGGTATTGATGTTTTCTCAGCGAAATACGATTGGATCAGATTCTCGTTCACTTTTTAATAAAGTATGCTACTGCAGTAACATACGTCGTCCATGCAAATCCCTTTTTCCCAAACCCGATCGAAAATGACAAAATTTGCAGCTCACGATCACAGGACCATCCTGGTTCGACGATCAAATCGAAACGTCGCGAGAAGGCAAAGTTTGAAAACAATACGAAAAATCCAGCCAAACTTTCAAAACATCCGAGACTTTATTTCAAATGTATCTGCGCTAAATAAAACACCGCACTCGTGCCATTCTACGATCCGGAAGTTTAGCAAGAACTCTCAAACGACTCTAAAGCTTTGTTTCGGTATACAAATGAATTTCAATCACCTTAACCAGACAATAATAGAATCTATGAAAAATATCACCACTGTAAAAGTATTTTACACCTCGAGGAGAGAGTTCGCTAATTAGTTTTTTATTACATCCTGCTTAATCCGTATTGTGACATCATTTTCGTCCCCGGGGTGCCGCAATCACTCGGATTTCCTTGGGACACTTTTTATTTGAAAAATTGACCAGAGTGCTACAAAATACATTGGGCGACCGCTCTCATTCCAATCGATTTATTATATGTATTGTATTTTACGCGTAATTTATATATAATCAAATAGAATTATAGATAAAATTGAAAAAAAATCTATGTAATTATAGAAAACCATATATAATTCTATATAAATTATACATACATTTTTTACATATAATTATAATCTTTTTTTCGGCTAGGAATAAAAACTGTTGTTTAAAAAAGACTATTTCCGTGTGACTTTCAGTCCATTGGCACAAAATAACTTTCAAAGAACCGTTGATTGTCCATTGCCGTACGTGCGTCTCCAGAAGTGATGGTCTTGTTATTCGACCAAGCTTTTATTAGTGGTAGTTAAAGATGAACATGCGAGTACAAGTAAAATTATATTTGGTACCAGTAACTCGAACTCGTAATGGCGGAGAACCATTAAAAAAAATGAATATTTTCTAATGAATGTGAAAGTGAATCCATCTATCCGGGTATCGAAGACGGAAGTTTAATCGAATGATGTCTCGACGAGTGAATTAGATTACGCCGTTCCGAGCTATCTATTCGAACGTTACTTAATATTTTTCATCACTTGACCATCAAGCTAGTACGGTACAATGATTGATTTTTATCCAATAACTTTGCAAAAATAGCCTAAGTACCTTCATTTCCACTTCTCGTAACAGAAATGTCGTATTTCAAATGTGCATTTCTTGGTCAACCATTGCAACATATATTTCTATATATATATACGTCGTCCAGCCACGTTTGTCGGAATATCGACAAATACGCAGATCGCCGCTCTCTAAATATAGCGTCAACTTGGACGATGCTAAAAACAGATTCAGGTTAATTTAAAATATGTCCGAACAATACAATTTTCGATTTGGATGCCGTTCATAAAGTCTATTTCGAATCCTAGCGGATGGCTTACGCTTACTTCGGAATCCCGAATTCGAATAAGTAGATCGTCGTTGATGAGTAGTAAACCACGAGCGATTGCTTATAATCGCAAAACAGTTGCATTGATTTCGAAAGTGGGGGAACAAAAAACGTTCATCCCTATTTAGCGAGTCGATGAGCTAGGTACATTCATACGGGAATGACTTCGTTGTTGAGACGTTTTCGTTTCCGAATTTGAAACAATTAGCGATAAAAAAATTCATCAAACAGAACATCAACGTATGCAATCGAATCTACAATCTCGATCAATTTCTATTTTTTTTCCGAAGATTTAGAGATTCGCCTGTGATACAGTTTCGCCGAGCTTATTGAATATGTATAAAAATTTCGACGTGAGAAGCAAACAAAATCTGTTCATCGATTTAACGGATACCTGCACACGAATGCCAAGCATAAGTCTTTGGCTACTTGGAACCATTTTTTCCAAGAAATTATTTCATTCGTAATCTCGATCGTTTCCCTCTCCATCTAACACTGCTTCCAAGTTTTCGGACTCACGGATCGTACGACATTTTTTACACAAATTGCGTCAATTGTTTTTTAATTGCGAAATTTTTTAATTAAGATAAGAGTATATTGCGACATATAGATTGCGTCTATCGCGTATAGCCCCCCGTCGATCACGAAAGTTTTGAAAAATTCACAAATCCGTTGAGTCGCGGGGGGTTCGAGTTCATAGGGCACCACACAGACGTCATTCGGTAATGATAGTATGTTGTGAAGTACAGATAATATGGACTTATTAAACATTCCGTAATCCACTGGGGGCATTCGATCGGGGCTTATCAGTTTACACATTGTATTTATCTTCAATTTACTGAATAACACACCGCAATTACGAAGCACGTCTTTCTCCCATGCATATATAAAGCTCGGGTGAATTAGAAACAGGGATGAGAAACTTCGTGAGTGGCGAATCGAACGATTGCCATTAGTTTTACCGAATCTGCTTGAGACAAAACGCAATAAAGTGTCGCTATGAAGTTCGTACTAAGATTTTCCATCATTCTATTGATTCTGTTGGAAATCTTCGCCGTTAGTTTGGCACGCGGTGAGTAGAGAAATCACAACGAACCACGATCGGCGTATTCGACTGAAAATCTATTCATGCCCGTCGAAACCAATACAAAGGCAGTCAAAAATTGCCATCAAATTTAACACAAAAATGTGTGTCAACAGTTTTTTTTATACACATTATTTCAACACACTTCGTGTGTAGTGCTGAAGTAACACGGCTCTATGTTGAAAGTAATACCGAGCTGTGCCAAAAGTAACACAAAGCAATGTTAGAGTAACATTTAAAAAGTGTTACTTTGGTGACAAATATCATTAAAATGTTCAATATTTTCGACAAAAATGTGTACGCTATACACAATGAGGGAAAAGTTGTTACTGTGTAACATTTCATTGCGAATGAGCCGGAGGATTGTCAATTTCGTGATTTTTTTAACGTTGGACATACGATTTCCGTTGCAGAAAAAGTATGCAAATACAGAAGACGACAAATGACGGTGGGACAGACGGTCACTGATTGTTACACCATCGCGACGTGTAAGTCGGGAGGCATCTTGGAACGGAGAAAATCGTAAGTAAAGTATTTCAGACACAATTAACGTATGTTTTACGATGTCAAATCCGTCATTTCTGTTGGACAATTTCCTAAGGAACTTGGAAGTTCAATTACGGTACTTTCAACGAAAAATGAGCGAAAGTTAATGGTATAAGCATTTAAAGATTGCAAAATAACTTCGAAACCGTGAAAAATTATTGTTAAATTCGTATAAAGAATGAGATGAGATTAAAATACGGCGTTTTTTCGTTGTTACAGGTGCCCAAGTTACAGCTGCGCACGAAACAGGCGCGGCTTCCAGCCGTTCAATCATCGGAAGCGCTACCCGGAATGTTGCGGTGGTGCGATTTGCGAAGAGCGAGACAAGTCTTACTACTACCGTCCTGACAGACCCCGCTAACGATAATGGAAACCGCACTCCTCGTTTCCAAAGGAAATATCAAACAGACTGAATAGCTCGTAGAACAATCATTCTCATCGTTATCCAAAAAATCGTTTTCATTACAACAAAACGTATGGATTTCAGTATTACGATATTTCCACACACGAGATATTAATGACATTTATCATTTAATTTCATCTGCCAACGATTTCAACTAGACGTGTAATTTTTCTTATCGATATTATTTGTAGAATAATGATCAGGTGCGCAAGAATTGATGTGGATTGTCAATTAACTATCGCATATACATGTAAATAATTTTATGTCTGAAAAACGTGTTAATTTGTCAATAAAGTGTAATATTTCGTTTAAAAAAAAACGTCTCGCCCCTGCTGATAATACGGAAAGGAAACGTTCGTCAGATTAGAAATTTCACCGTTCGATTTTGTTTCATTTTGACGATACGAGGGAATAGATATTACCAATTCAAAAACTTCCAATTAAAATATAAAACCTCACTTGAACAAACAATGCCTGTCGGGCCAAAGTTCATCTGGAATGGATGTACGCGTCATCAAACTACGCAAAACGCAGCCGTAAACAGTTCCAATTTTAAATTTATAAGTATAGAAGTAATTCTGATGATAAGGAAAATATCGACAAATGGGGCGCAACTCGAAGAAGATTTAACCAAAACATTATTTTATATACGCATACGTCGATTTTACAAATTCCTTGATCGGACTAATCAGTTGAAATTAATATAAATACATCAGATGTGGATGATTTTTCGATCTATCGTATCAATTTTAGGAAATCAGATTCTCTCCTTCAGTCGGCCCGGTTAGACTACAAATGCATATGTAATTTACCGAGTTTCCCAATACATCTGAATCCGATAATGCCAATCGCTTCATCGTAAAAAACTAAATAATTGCTTAAAATAAACTACAGTACGTGTTACAAACGATGAAGTCGCAGGAATGTGTCTAATAAACGAACAATTATCGCAAAGGTGCGCGAGGAATGCACGAATGTCAAACATTCGATATTCGATTACGCAAAACTAGAGGTGCTGTGTGTACACAGAAAAAGGCATTCATCAGAAAATCAAGCATGAATTTATGTGAGTCATATCGCCACTAGAAGTTTCGAAAATGACGAGCTGAATGGTATTCTTCGCGTTTTATCGTATTGTATAAATAATACGTGGTTACATTTTGCAAATGAAGCTGAAGAAACATCGAGTAGGTACTAAAATATGAAAAGACATAGACGGTAATAAACAGCAGAGAAAAAAATCCCGAATAGCAATAAAGATTTCTATTTTTGCGGAATATTCGTTTTTTTTTTCTTTACATTTTCATTTGTCTATTATAAGTGATAGAATTGCGTGCATACGATTTTAAGACGAGTTCAGATACCATGTTGAAGTTTCAACTCCATGAATTCTGGGCAACGAATTCCCAATCAAAGTTCTGTTGTTTTTCAGAGTGAAGGATTAAAGCATCTGCCTATAAATACGACTGTGTCAACCTAATGGAATGTGAACGTCGTAGTTTTCATAAATCTGACGTGAATTTGGGGACATTTTTAAGTGCATATTTGTTAGTGCATTCGACGTATGCGTCTGATTTTCATTTTACATACCCATGGAATCTATTCGCTGGACTTTCATATACTGGAAACGAACGAAAATCAGCGATGATAAAATCGTTGCTGACGTCACTGCGATCGAACTATCCACTGTACTAATACGGCCGCAAGGATTTCTTACCCGAAAAGTCTTGTATCTCAAAGACGAACTTTTCGCGCGACATGATGCCGCGAACGGATGATTGAGAATAGGTCGATCATTATAGATACACCTGTATCGAACCTAGGCAACTACTTGGCATTGAATGAGTGAAATCACTATTGCTTTCGATTTATCTTGATTCATTGGTATGCGAAACGCGACTCGACGCTTCATCACCAGCACAGTATTATTGTTATTGTCTGGAACTCGTTTACTCTCGCATGCTGTCATAGTTGTGTTAGTAAGTGTTGTCCAATTTTTTCACACCGAAACAAAATATCCCACGGAACTTGGAGCAAACTACTGAAATGTTCGCGAACATCTCAATTTTTTTCCCTTATTTTCTCTTTCTCCACTGATTCCAAAATGCGTGTTCCATATATTTTTGAGGATTAAAGACATCATTTCCAAACAAAAATTTCAACCATCGCGTGTCCAACTGCTTTATAAACTTTTTCCAAGTATCTCCGAACAACGTTCCACTTTGCAACGTTCGACACAGCTCACAGCATTTTGACAGTATCGTAGAATTATTTTCAAAAAAGCTTTCGCAGAATTATGACAAATTAAATGAGCAAAATTGTGAACGAACGTATAATCTGAAGTGTCAGACGTATGCAATTTACGATGGAATTTGAAGGAAAAAAATGAAAGTATCGGTTTTGAAAGTGAACAAGTGTCACCGCAAAATTCTTGCTAATATTTCTGCGCTGTAGCAACGGGTATTGGTCATAAATCAATGACGTAACTATACCAAAACTCAGATAAGCAATTACTAGATCAGTGACTGGTGGCGCACTCAAAAGAATATAGTTCGACTCGTATTTAGATACGGCATTGGCACACATTGGCATGGACAATCGGACGCCTCGAGTGATGCGAGTACAGGTGACTAATCGTAAGCACTGTGAAACATACCTGGTATTCGGCCCGATAGTTACATCGATGCTTGGACGCTGATCAGAGATGCCGCTGTCCGTGTTACGGACTAATCCTTGGCTCTCGTGAAACGGGTTGTTATTTATCACCAATCCACCATTTTCCTTAGCAGAATCTCTGGTCTTTGAACTCTCCGAATCTGACGATGAAATATTTTCAGAAGAGCCGCTAGACACCGGGCGACGCAATTTTCCTGAAGACAAAATATCTATTCCGCCTAAGATCGAAACACCGCCTGGTGGTTTCTGAAACAGGCAAATGATACTGTTTACCGTAAATAAAAACACTCTTCAGATGTGTTTATACATATTACTTGACGAGTATCATGTTTCAAATGTTGCATGCAATTCCTTTGAATTACAATAAAGCACTTCGATATGGAACACGATAATATTATATTATAAATGTGTAATAGAAAAGAGTTTTCAACTTATTTTAGATGCACTATCACCACTGACTTTTTGCCACTGTATTTTTATATTTGAAAGCAATCCGCCTCTATACACTGACCATACCTTTCTGTTATTGGTGCCAGATGCTCCTGCTACTGTTGAACCACCAGTCTTGTTAAAAATACTCTCCTTGGCTCCCGTCCAATCTGATCAACAAGAATCTAATATTAGATGCGGTTATTTATGTACTTGTCCTATAGTTGACTGCATTAACATTGTTGAAACCTAACTGAATTGCATTATTGCAACAACAAAATGCACAGATAGTTTCGCAGATTCATATCTGTACCATTTTTATTTTTTCTCCCGCCAAAAAGATTGTCGGCATCTTCAGATTCATCATCAGGAAATAACTTATCCGCATTATTCGTTTCCGGTGTACTTGTAGTTAATCGGTTTGCACCATGTAATGCACCACTGGTCGAAAGGTTTTTAGCTGCATGTTGCTGGGTCATGTTTGCACCACTGGGCGATGACTTGTTGCTATTAACTGATTTAACAACTGCAGGTTTTGTTGAAAATATATCATCGGTATCTTCAGAATCAACATCTCCGAACAAATCGTCGAGTGCCGATTTGGGCTTTGATGCTAAAATTAAAAATCGCTAATGAGAAACTGGATCAAATAAACCATATTCCAATAATATCACGGTACAGAATAGTCATGGTTACGTTTGAACTTTCTAAACAGATCTAGAATTCATTCGTAGCGGGAACACGACACAAAGATACAATATTTTCTAGTACGCTATGCTGTAGCGTATCCGATCAATTGAAAAGAATGTATACTGTCTACTCAAGATAAAAATTTGATGAAATGTATTCTTTCATTGACGAACGTACAAACGGTACTGATCGGTGGCGGCACTTCCTGGGCTGAAGGTATAACACCAGACTCGAATGGCTTTGATGTCTTGTCATGCCATAGAAAGTTTGAAGATTCATCATCAAATAATCCTTTTTCGGTGCTAAACAAGTTTTGCGACCGAGGAACGAAGAGATCATCTTCAGTTTCAAATAGATCGTCTGGAATTACCATATAGAAAATGACATTTTCTCGTTAGCCTGAATATTCCTAAAGATTTTACGAATCATGGGAGAACTTTACTGTAAACTCCCAGAGTAAACAAAATCCACGCTATTATATATTATGTTACCCTTAGGCGAGACAACGATAGAATCTTCATCTGGATGAGCGTTGACAGATTTTCGCGGAGGAACAACACTTCCCAGTCTTTTAGCTAATTCTTCTGCGAAATTTGGTGCAGTGCTATTTTCAGTCTGAAATATTGAACGACAGTTTTATGCTTCTGCAATGCTCTTGTGATGTTTTTTACGTGTTAAGATGGTCGATCGAACTAATGTAGGAAGAGTTGATTGAATTTCATTTTTACTTTGGGTAAACTATTAGCAGCTGTTGAAATTTCGCTTCCCGAATCGAGATCTTCGCTTCTATGAGATTGTTTATTGGAAATTGTCTTTCTGGGATTTATAACATCAATATCGTTCGAATCGCTCGATGACAATGATAATCTAACTGTCCGTGGATTCTGGAGAGTGATTTTCGTTGCATTTGAATGCTTGTTGTCGTCTGACTCGCTTTCCGATTCATCTTCGTCTTGCTGTTCTGATTCACTGCTACTACTAGTCTCTATGCCAATTTTACTAGAATTTTTCCATTTCTCCGAACCAATCACATAAGGCAATGGGCGATCCTGATATGGGTCCTTTGGTCTCAATATGATACTGCCATAAAAATTGAAATTAAAAAATAATCATAGCAAAAAAACATCGATGAAGGAAACTGCAGCAATTTGGTTTATAGTTCAAGAACAGTGAGGAAAAAGTGAATCGAACCTAGGAATCTGATACTCTCCGTCATCATCACTGTCACTGGCAACAACTTCCAGCGTCTCATATTTTTCCTCCATTATAAGGATACCCTGTCTTACACTTTCAGCTATGCTTGCTATCATTTCAGCTTCATCTCGATCTTTCGTTTTTGTTTCCTAAGAAACAAAAAAAAAACACATTTCTTATATATAAAAATGAAGCCAGTGTTTGTATACTTCCAAGCCTCAGATTCAACTGTATATAGAAAAGTAATGACTCTTCTTATTATTTACCTCTGGCTGTGGTATCACTGCGGATTTGTCATCAACTTCATCGTCACAGACTCGACTTTCAATAAATTGCGTATTGGCCAATGCCAATGATGTATTGGTAACATTATCTATAAAAATAATCGTGTCTTCTAATTCCGCTGTCAGCGAATCTAAGGTACTCTGCGTTTCATTGACTGACTTCATCAATTTCTGAAACAAACATAGGTTTAGATTCATGAGCCTATTGACAATATTTACATTGGATTTTCATCTTCAAACTGAAGCCATCACGAAATTTCAGTTTCAATCAGAATCAATTCCTTCCATTAAGTGTGTTAAAGATGTTATGATTCTGTGATAGTAAATTACGGATCACCATAATAACATGTGAATGTAAATCACTGATTTCACGGTTTGTTTGTAACTACATTGGATATCTGGAACAGTGGCCTTTCTCTGAACCGTGTTAATTTGTTATTAAGTGGGTGAGACTGCTATTACACGCTAATACTCAGGAAATCCAACGATTGAATGAATTCAAAACACGGTTCGCTGATTAGCTGGCTCTTGATACATATTCCTCAGTTCATAAAGTATACTTTGTAGGCCGCAATCTAGAGTCTTCAGAAATTCTAGATAGGCTACCATATTTATCCTATTCAAATTATAATTAGCTTACAGGAATTAATTCGAAACTCAGACGAATTCATAAAATTAAATCTGACTTCCCGTTATTCAAAAAAACTGACACAGATCTGATGAATTTTTTGTGACGTATGTTGAAGATTGAAATATTTATGAAGCATTCGGAAAGCACCGTTCATCTATATTTTAATTCAATTAACCACAAATGTCATTAGATAATCAATTATCGTTTAATCTCGCAATGATCATCCGTCCAGGGTGAAAATCATAGCATAAATAGCCAATTTGGCTCGTTTGGAAGCGATTCGTACATCAGAAAACTGCTGAAGATGGTTCAGAAGACCAGCATCTCCTGCCAAATTCCATTCGGCTCGCTTTTGGCGCATTTCGTCAGTTGTCCACGAACGATTCCATGGCTTCTCTGGGTAGTCTGAGCCAGCAGACGCATCCTATTAAAACGCAACGTTATGAGGTCATTTTGATACAGGAAAATCAAAGCCGGATGCATGTATATAAAATAACCGTCTGATTAATCCGAAAGGATTTGAATTGCGCGAACAAAATTGAATCAGTCGATTTGTCAGATAACACAAAAAGGTTTCACTCAAATAAAACTACTTTAGCATTTGTCATGCCTTCACAATATCAAGAACCACCCCTTTGAAATCAGCTGATAATCAACTATTGTTAATATCGTGAAAATCGTCACCAAAATGAATGAATCAAGGATAAAAAATATTCGATAAACTTACCATCTCAAATTTGGCTAACACTTCAAACACCACCAAAATATCGATATTTCACAGACTTCCATTTATCGAAGAAGACTGATGACAGCACACACAATATGCAGGCTGAACTTTTGACTCTTGACTGTTGCTTCGGTCTTTTAATAATCCACTATTGTCCACTATTCGCATTCACCAGCGTCTGCTACAGGCACTACAATCGAATTAGTGGGAGCAGTGTTTTTAAATCGCGATTTATCATGTGCGGCGTTGCCAAATTACTTTATCTATAACACTGTATATTTTGGTGGAATTCCAGATTCCGGCATTCCGCCGTCCGAGCCGCAGCAAAACAGCGCCTCGAGAGTTGTTTGTCAATATTTCGTATTATCACTCGCCTATCAGTCTCTGTTCACGCGCATCAAGATATAAGGATTTAAGTTTTATATTCATTCGGATAGAGAAGTTTATAAAATGAGTGTTAATTCGCGGTCTGCGTTGGCGTAAGTAAACCGTTTACACGTCGCTCACCGCGAAAGTTGCTTCGGGTCTGCTAGCTAGTGTGCGTGCACATATCTGTGCATCCGTGCGTCGTATACCGTGTGTACCTACCGTGTATTCATTGATAGTATCATACGTGGGGGCACGTTACTTATTCGCGTATGCAATAAGACCATTGCAGTATGCAACGCCGTGAGATTTATTTCCAGTAAGTTTCAATCAAATAACGAAATGCATTGATAAATAAATGGTAGTTTGAACAGATTTGGCGGATTCCAACTGACATGCCTCGCTCTCAACACTTGATAAATGTAGAATGTTGAGCAAAATTTGTTATGAAACCTCGCGACGAAAGGTCGAATGTATTAGAAAAAATGTTCTTGAGGATGCCGTGGATGATGTTTTGATGAAAAACCCAACGTAATTTTCAAAACAATATATTATATGCCATTTGGCATGTTGACCTACTATTTCCGGCAAAATCTGTTAGGTTATAGTAAAGAGTATTTGGCAACTAGATAAAATGTACTTTGATTGTACATCCCACCTATGTGCAATACATTTAATATGATTGTTTGTTCAAAAATTCACTTATATTTATTGTCTCTGTTACAGTAACAATTGAATATTCACAATGATGTTTGGTAGAATAATTATTTGGTTAAATGACCAAGGTGGTCAACTATACCTCGACGAACGTACTATATGGTTATCGCTTTCATCAAGTTGATGCATCTGGCGCTGCATAGACGTATACTCATAGATTTTAATAAATATAGCCACAACTCAGTTTGGCTTTTTTCTAAAAACTCATCGGTGTTCAGAAAATCCGTTTTAATGAGGCTGAAGGCGAACACAAGAGGGCAAAGTCTCTTTTGAGAAGGTTCAGCGTTGCACGACTGACTTCGATGAACAATGAACCATTCGGGAAGCGGAAAACGGCAGGCGAAGGTTTTGGAAGACAACTACTGGGACTGCAGTGTCTGCACCTATAGGAATACAGCTGAAGCTTTTAAGTGCCTCATGTGCGACGTCCGCAAAGGAACCTCCACGCGGAAGCCCCGCATCAATCCTCAACTAGTTGCGCAACAGGTTTGCACGACTCCTAGATGTATCATCCAGCAGTTGGGAAATGGAAGAAATGGCAAATTTAATATAAAAATTTACTTATCATTGTTCTCAGGCTGCTCAACAACAATATGTGCCACCGATAAAGCCTGGTAAAAAAGAAGGCGGAAGTGGTAGCAGTACTACTAGCAGTGGCAAAGATAAAGAACGCAAACTGGACAAACCAAGACGTAAGAATAGGCATCCCCCTCGTCTCAAGAACATCGATCGTAGTACAGCACAAACGAAGGAAGTCACTGTTAATAATGTTACCGTTGTCATTACCGAATACAAACCTAAAGCAAAGAAGAGCTCTGATCAGTCAGGATTATCGAGCAGTGCTTCGTCTGAAAACGGGAGTCAGCATGATTCTAATCAGGATTCCAGGAGCCTGGACATAGGAACTGATGCTTAGTTCAATGATCCGACGTGTGATAATTTTTTGTAATTAATATAGTATAAAAAACCACACTGTCAAATATCAACCGCTCTATCGAGATCAGAACATCATAGCTTGCAATGTATCGGGAATCGTCATGTTTCCACTCTCAATTACAGGACCGCCACTACATTCCATTTCGTTACTCGCTCTCTGCACCACAGGTGCATAGCATGAGGTCAGCAGAATTACACCAAAAAAAATGTTAAAAATGGAACAAACGAGGGCTTACTTGACGATAGGAAAAATGATCTGGCAAGTACACTTCAGAAAACACTGATCAGCTCCTGTGAGAGGCTGTAGTTTGAACGTCGTGATTGAGATGAATGAATTTATTCAAATCTACAAAATCTAAAATTCGGTCGGAGTCAAAAGTTTTGTTTTTCCATGAGAATTTCTATTTCGCTCTCAGTTATTGAGGATGTATGCGATTATATAATATCCGTGATGTTACCACAGTGTAAACTATACAAATTAGTATGATCTGTTATTTGTTTGCACGTCAATCACTCTCATGTGATATCACACTGCCAGAAATCAGGTTATAATTTTACATAACCAATCAATGTAATTAAAAAATACATAGTACAGAAATGAGATCGGAATAAAAAGTTAGCCAATTAGACGAACTAACGCTTTTCAAGATTGTTTCTTCAAAGGAAATAGATCATTGAAACAACATTTAGAAATTAAAAATCTGATACAAAAATTAAAGTACTATGGTTCGTTGTTTAGCATAGATACATTCAGTAAATAGCTATACTCACTCAAATGACATCAACTTATCCAGCTTGGATGTGCCTATATGTAAACAAAAAATCTTGCATTCGGTTACCAAGCAAATGTTGAAATTATCTTATTACCAATAAACCACGATAAAAAGTGTTTCAAGTCCATTTCGATAAATCGTTCTTCATACGTTGGTATTTCCAGCATTACTCGTAATTATTATCTGTACGTATCTACTAAATGTATGGCAAATCAAAGTGGAAGCTCCATTTTCTTTTATGCTTCTGATTATGTTAATTATTACAGAAGATATCAAGGTTTGTCAACTTTCTCATAAGCTTGACGATGAAATTGTTGCTAATTGTAATTTGGTATATGCTCAAGGTACAAATGAATGATGTTATTGTAGAAATCGAATCTTTCAGAATCTGTAACATTAACAAAAGATTATAACATATCGAAATTATCTGAAATTTTATGATAAAGCGCTCAATATTACTTCATGGATCAGTGATGATACGCTTCACTTAGACAGTAATCTGGGTACTTTTACTTGAAATGAATTTAGCGAATACTCCTGGTATTACCGGGACATTGAATCTTCTTATTACAAAATATATAGTAATTTTTATTATTTCTTACTCTCTTAAGTTATTTTTTCATGAAACGGGCATTATATACTTCATCTAAAACTATTCTACATTGAAACTAGTTATTTCATCAATTTAATAACCGAATAACAAACAAATTCACGATTCAATTGCACGAAGAATAATCAAATACTACAATGCTGATGGAATATATGGTTTGACACATTATTTATATTTTTCTACATGTGGAAAATGTCAATCACTTGCAATGATACTGAATAATTATCCGAACAATACCTGCATGCGGAGCGCTATTTGAAGAAAATGAATATCAATAATTGATGTTGAACGAACAACGTAAAAACTTGCATCCAGGTAGCACGAAATTGAAGGCATCGCTGCCAAACGTAATATCAGCGAATGATTCAACGGAACAGTTGAGCAGCCATCAAATTTTACCTACATTATCTTAGTAGCATGCAACCTATGTACATTTAGATATTAAATTAATATTACTGGTAATGTGTAATTGCTGGTGTTTTAGCAAAAACAACGATTGTTAACTTATTTAAGTCAATAGCTATACAATTTGACCATGCCTAATTCTTACCGATAAACAAATCAGAAGGTATCCTATATTTGCCATTCGAATTATACAAGCGCGCTTTTACCGAATAATTTACACAACTCAAACAATAGATTACCACGATTTGGTTTGTTTTTTTTTTCAATAGAACAAATGTCAAACTACCGGAGGATGCATAATATAATTTTTTATCAATCTCCGTATTGTATCATCGGCAGAGGACGTATTATTATGATCAAAAAACTGTTAAATCTTGTGTACATTGATCAAAATTTTCGATAATTTCATCTTGTAATGTCAGTAAATATTGCATACTTGCTTATAACTTGCAGTTAAGATGCTCGTAACGTAAAATCAATTTATTTGTGAGTTCAACTGTAAAAAAAAATGATAAGACAACATATCGAGATCATATCAAATAGAACAGTTATTTGATCACGAACTTGAATATAATGTGCAAATTTACACTGTAGAAAATATTTCGCCGGGGATTGAATATTTAGACGGAACAGTCTGCATGGAACATCGATGACGTGAAAATTTAAGACATTGTTTTAAAGTCAGAACACCATACTGACAATGATGAAACAAAATGTTAATGCAATCGTTTAGTCTACGTTTCCTGACCGTATAACTCATCGTACGCTATACATACAAATGTATCAGATAATTCGTCTACTTGTTATGGTCTTTGATAAATGATGATTACGTGCATCACCAAATGTGTAACATTATGTTGTATTGTAGGAATCAAACAAGTATTGGCTTGTTTGTAAGTTGTATGTACGTCAACCTGCTTAAAGAGTCAAAGCTATAATAAGATTAGAGAGAACATATTGTAAATTGAATATATCTCGGATATACGAATTATAGTTATCAATTACGTGAACCGGATATAAGTATATTGATAATTTAGTATTTAGGATATTATATACAAAGTTTAGACTTTAAAATCGGGCAGAATATGGTGTTACTCAATTACTCCCCATTTTTATCTCATTTATTCACTCAGATTCAACTGTACATCAACGTTATTCCGAGAAGTTACTCGTCAGAGCAACAAATTTCTGAAAATTTCGTTTGCATTTTTATGTTAAATAAATGTAACCTGTTAACTTTAGATGTACATATTTTAATAAAATGTAATTATTCGAACAATCATTGTCCCAAAAAATAGTTCACGTATCTGTCAATAATACCTTCCTCGATCGTGGAAACCTTACATTTGAAACTGCAAATTTAGTTCGAAAAGAAATACACAGCTCAGAAGACAGTGCTTTTCTGATCACACAAGTATATATCTGTGCCCCGGAGGTAAAGGACACCATGTCCATTTTTTAGGTGAATTGACTTAACACCAAGAAACAAATTTTTAAAGTTCAAAAATATAGAAAATCGGCCCTGGAGGTAAAGGACACCATGTCCATTTTTTAGGTGAATTGACTTAACACCAAGAAACAAATTTTTAAAGTTCAAAAATATAGAAAATCGGCTCTCCTGAACAATTACAAAAATGTGACATGGTGTCCTTTATCTCCGGGGTACAGATATTATGCCCGAATTATACATGAAAATAATACATTCTCAACATATATTTTTATTGTACTTTTTACAGTTTGTTCTCACAGTGATGGTAAACAGATAACATAACATTTTCAAGAGGCATACTTAGTAACATTTTCCCATTAAATCCAAAGGGTCGGTAATTTGTTTCAGATTCGTTGCAGTATTGTAAATTTTAAACAAACTTTCATGTCTATACTCTATATATGCCTACGATAATCAGTTTTTATTGTCAATAGCGTTTACATTTACATATCATCACGCTCAACCACAAGGAGATATGCGGTAAACATAGGTTTTTTTTCGATCAACAGGTGTAGAGAATATACAAGTTGCAATGTACAGGCGTACATTTAATACCACATACTCACTTTTTATTGCGCTTTTTCTTTTTGGTTGAATTTGCAAACGAGGTTGCGCTCAACGCCATTGAACCCATTTCTTCCGTTACATCCATTACCTCTCCTGAATTGGGTTTTGCCGCTGGATCAACTTTCGAAGCATCGTTTTCGGAATTTATTGTTATTAGCGGCCTACTACCGAATCTTTCTGACACTACCAGAGTAGAAACAACAGTAGTTAAATTTTATAAAATGAATCCGTAGAAAATATCACAAACAAACGCTGTAGCCCAGTATGCCTGGTGATAATCGTACCCCTGACAAATATCCGGTTAATATTCTCATCAAGATTTGAATTTTCTCAATATCTGATAGTCTCAACAGTTTAGAGGGAATACTCACAAGAAGCATTTTCAGCATACATTGGCTACGGCCTTCGTTTTTTATTCGTTGAACTCGGTGGGAGATTATGCAGAATATAACTCGGCAAAGTAACAAAAAGTTTTCAAATGAAAGATATATTTACCTGCAGCTGTCTCTGACAGATCGAATAGTTTAAAATTGTGCGACTTATTGTCACCACCCGCAGCGAACAGAAACGGGCTGTTTGGACTAGCTGCCAAACACTGTAAATCACCTAAGTTGGTCTGCGTATCCCATATAAGGTGAGGCTTTTCATTATCGACTAAATCCCATACTTTAATGTGGCTATCAGTTGAACTACTAACGAACAATCCAGGACACGACGCACTGAGACACAAACCTGAGATGAAATAATCATATTTGTTGAGCAGTTGATCCAAAGTAGAAATGCGTGGAAATATTTTCACAATCTCCAATAAATATATCAAAATATAAAAAAACTACGGTATTACGATCCTCCACATTACCTGTAACCTCTTTCTCATGCGCTGAAAGGACCCATAACGCTTTTTCATTCCTAACGTCAATATAATGAATATACCCGTTATCTGTGCTTACCTATAGAATATTAATAATAACAAAATAATATTTGCAGTATACCAAATTTCTGGCTATGTATCTTGTGACTTACGAAACAGTAATTGGAATCGAAATGATTCCACAACACGCGTTCCACTTCACCGGCGCATTCCCAAGTTCTGCAAGTACTTTCAGCTCTACAGTCAAATAATCTTGCGTTCCTGGAAGATGACCGGACAATTAAAAACTACTCTGTAGATCGGCAATGATAGAACTTGAATTCAAAATCCTACACATACTTGTCACCACAACCTGTAAGTAACTGTTGCGCCTCATTCGGATGCCACATAATTGCTTGTACTTTTTCATTAAACTCATTCAACTTAGTAACAGGCGTTCCATTGTCTAAATCCCATAAAAGTACCGTTTGATCAACTGAACCACTGGCTAAGACATGACTGAAGAAAAAAATAATAGTAAGTAACGTAATGTCGATATCAAATGCACACAATAACCAAAAAAGATTCGACCCACGTATAATTACAATTCCATGCCACATCCAAAACAGCATCTTTATGACCGACTCGCTTTTGGTTCTTTTTTTTACTTGGTTTACATCCAAGCTTGAAAATAGGCTCCAAGCAATCTACTAAATCCAAATCCCAAACTTCGATAATTGGTGTCATATTTCCAATCGCACAGAAATTACCTAGTAATAATGGCATTTAGTAAACTGAATAATATTATTTATTCTTTCGAATATTTGGTTACCTGATTTAGCATCACTTGGATCAAAATTAAGCCATTCAAGACACAGCGGAAAAGAAGGCAGCAGAATATCATGGTGACAATAAAATGAACCTTCAGCTTCGTTGTAGACTAAAATATTAAAGAGATACGAGATAAATAAGAACAGTTTATTCAAGCAAATATAAGCTTTGATTTCAAGTATGATCAATAATGTGCTCCAGTTTATCCGAAACATGTTAATCTGAAGGAACTTTGGTTTGGACTGTAACGCACCAAAAATTTCAAGTATACTAGCATCTCCTTCAACATGTCCCAATACAACAAGATTGTCATCCGGCTTAATGACATCATCTTCTTTTTCCGAATCATCATCGGTGTCTGGTACAGTCACGTAGGGATCGGTGCCATCTTCATTGATTATAGCTAATCCTCCGATATTGCAATGGATGTTACCACCTAACAAGATTAGCAAGGGATTATTATTCATAAACACAAAAAAGTTAGGTACTATAAACAAAATGCAATAAAATATCAAAAAGTATTATAAAATCCACCAATTATTATTCAGTGAAAAACACAAATTAAAGATATTTGAATATTGGACAACACGAATATGTCAGTCATACCTTCTTCATCATATTTGTCAAAATGGTACTCATCATGATCCATACGTTCATCTTTCGCGATTAACTTTTTCTTGGTAGCTTTGCCCTTTTCCAGGCTTACGCCAGCATCGTCAGATTCATTATCGTCTTCGCTTTCAGCCTCGCTGAAAAAGTTGCATGAATAAAAAATGTCAATAAAGAATCGAGCGAACTGCCTCAAAACTTACCGAAGATCCGATTGAGTTTGCTTTATGATTTGTTCTAATTCCTGCGGGCTAAGTTCCACCTGCGATACGAATGTATATTCAAATTAATTCCCATCATTTAGAGGAAGTAATTGTAAAGTACCGTTAATTCGCTGAATTGTTGTTTACCAAAACACGTGAAAAACCTAACCTTATCCGGAATTGCCGCAGCAACTCCTCTTTTCACCCATGTAACACATGGTATGAAATTCATATTTGTTTAATCTTGGATTTTCTTGAGTTACGTGTACTTAGTTGTATCCACAGATGACGAGGAATGGAAATTACGTGCAATAAATCGACTGCACGTGTTCAATGCCCGGAAGGACGAACTGACAATTTTGTGGAGATCCAGCGTTTATGCGTGGTTTATGCAGGTTTATGCCTACCCGTGACATCTATGAGCATTTAAATGCTCCGCGTTGTATCGACCAATTGCAGCTCTGGACGGGCGGTCCCTATTTCCAGGAGAAAAGGTTGGGAAACGCAGGAGAGCATGTCCACCACTGAACCACGCATGACGTGGTTCGTGCTTATACCATAATATATATAGGCATAAAAGTATAGTTTTGCCCCGTTGCCAACTCCAAGTTGGTAAAAAAGCATTTAACTACCAAGCTGTAATTATGTTTCATAGTTCCCTAAAGACAAGAAGAATATGGCGTTCAAAGGCCATACAGTTAAGACGCGTCACGTGACCGAGGACGGTCACAAGATCTCACTATGAATACCGCCCTGACATAGGACATGGTACATAGCAGTACATAGTATTTGCATAGTACATGGCATATTTAACGATGAATTGAAAAAAAAACATAACACGCGCGGAATATTTCATATTGGGTTCTCGGTTTTTTATTCCATACACGCCTACAACTCAGGTATGACGTGACCAAACAGCGCTAATCAGGTCGCGAGCTCAGAAATGGCGTTCGTGCAAAGTCCTTGGTTATGACGTGGTGAGCAAACGTCAGTTTGGTTTGGTTGGAGACGAATTATATGTACATCGTACGTTTGAAAACGGAGTGATTTCTGTCCTACGTTTCAGCTTTTTGTTTACTACACTTCAGTATACAATATCTCAAGAAACGTAAATATGTTTTGTCAACTTTTTCTAACCTAACCTTATTGTGTTTGGAATCAATTGCCAGAATAATTTAAAAAATGGATTTATTTAGATAGATGTTACATTTCAGAATGAACAATAATTCTGATCCTCGACGTCCGGACAAGGAAGTACGTTATAAGCCGCTTATTTCTAGTAGTCAGGCTCAACAAGGTGAAGACTTGACACCAGATTACATGAATATCTTGGGCATGATATTCAGTATGTGTGGTCTAATGATGCGCCTGAAATGGTGTGCTTGGGTTGCATTATACTGCTCATGCATCAGCTTTGCTAACTCGCGAGTTAGCGACGATACGAAGCAAATACTTAGTAGTTTTATGTTGTCTATCTCAGCTGTTGTTATGTCATATCTTCAGAATCCGCAGCCTATGAGTCCTCCATGGGCATCAGCTATGCAATGATTTGTGGATAGTACGTATATTTCATCACCTAATAAAATGTCATTTCCAATTCAACTGACCGACTATTTGTAGATTTTGTCAGTTGTACTCACCAATTCTCAATTTAAGATTAGTTCAATGGGTGCCAAAAATATTAATATGGAATTCGTACGGACGGTTTATATGCTTTCAAAATTATTGTACATTATAAGATGAACAGTGCACATGGTTAGAGTGACTCGAATATGGGAAATTTTTGTTAGACAATCGTATATTTTCAACTTTTTATAAATTAAGTGCAAAATCTTAATTTATAAATCTATGTGAATGCCATCTGCGTACGTGTGTGTGTGTGTGTAATATAATTATATATCGTAGATTCAAAGCATATTCCTCAGATTCATATGTTACAAAATGGTTTAAAAATAGAACACGTGTATTCGTCACAAAAATATAATGACTTATTACATGTAACATATAAAAGCCTTTCTACACAAGGATATAGAGTAGGAGCATCTACTCTTTTTCAATGCAATATTCCTGATAATATCAAAGGTTTTTCTTGTCGCAAAAGCCTATTTTCGACAGATCCATTGGGCATGAATTGATATATGTACTAGGCAAAATGCGTCTATGTGCAAGCTATAAGCATATTCAGGTAAAACATTTTCCAGTTGTATAAATTCAAAATATTCAAATCTGATATCATTTTTAATGGTGAACTGAAAGAATTCACTTTCTTTATCGCTTCATAGTGACCTTTTGTTTTCCACTAATCTACCTAAGATATATAATTGTGGTTGGATTTCATGGTCGTCATATCGTTGAATAATAAAATATTTGGAATTGACACAACCATAACAGAAAGTTTCATATCGTTTTTCACTCAGCATGGCATTTGCTCCAGCTATCCGTAGCCTTTAGTAATTTGCACCTAGCCTTTACAACTGGAAAAATGATTTTCAGATGGTACTAGCAAAGCAACTTTGTTTGGAGTTTTATAAGTTAACACAGGTAAAGAGGTTTTTGGTGCAGTATCATTATTAACATCACTAACGATCAGTGATTTCATCAATGCGCTTATTCAAAATCTTTGTCGCATCGTTATGATTGAAGTTTTGTGTCGCAATTTGTAAGTCTTTCGAATCACTCGTATTTTCAGGTAATACAAATCTTTGCAAGCTCCCAGGAGCTGTGATAAGCGCTGCGGTGAACTTTTCAGGAAGAAATGGGAGTAATAAACTTGCTGCTTCGTAGTGTTGCATTTTGAAGAGATAGGTGAACAATCTGTCTATCCTCAAATTTCTATGTCGACACTTGGTCAAAACTGCAGTCATTGGATCTTTCGCCATGCTGAGAACTTCCATATCATCACGTTTCAATGCCAAGTATTTCTCTGTTGGTCCATTAAATCACATTAGTTTCGATAATAATCATTTTATTTAGAACATACTCTCTCAAAGAATAACTATGGCAGTTTATTAAAGGAACTTGTGTCTTATAGACATACTAAGAAAATTCTATAAACTCAGTATAAAAGATATGGTTGTCCATTAGCAAACAAACAAGTATAAAACTCAGGTTCCTAACATAAAATTTCAATTATCAAATGGATAACGTATAATTTGAAAAATGGCTTGGTATTCAAATTATTACCTGCAAGGATTTCCCATTTTTTATTGTTAGTCAAAGTGACTCGTAATTCTCTCTGTACCAGAGCTGGCAGATCTGCCACTAATACGATCTGTGTTCCATGAGATTTCATTTTACTTCAACTATGAGCACCAGTTTCTACACCTTATATGTACTAATTATAACACACTTTTACTACTCAAAGGTACACAGTCAACAATAGGCAACAAAGTTCCGAGAAGTGACAGAACTATGACGACTGTTTTTGTTACTGTATCGTTGGAAGTTTGCAACCTTCCATCCAAGATATTTTCCTCTGACGTAAGTACTTACATGTAATCGGAACTCGCGGTTCAGAAAACATGAAATCCGTACGGAATACAAAGTACGTAGGCGAAAAACGCAGGGTTTGCCAGGCGCGCCAATATGATCGGCTTAAAAGCCATTACTATATCAAAAACTATTGATGACATGAACAAAATAATTGAAGTTCAGTCTTGTCTACTGGACGACATGCATATGTGACAAACGCTGCGTTCCACATTTTCGCGTTCCGAAATTTGAAGCATTGCGCTGCCACTATAGACATGACGTCATTACTATGTCGACGAGCGCACTTGTTGCGCTCATGTTGTTGTTAGGAACATGGTTACGGATTCGCGTTTGATCTCACAGTTCACAAAAGCGCGACACTACACTATAACAGCGCCGAACAGTTGGGGCTACAACAAACAAAAAAATTTATTTCATGGACTTCCCCCACCACCGAAAATTTGGAGGAGTTTGAAGACCTGTATGTATGTAAAGGAGCGTTTGCGTCTATTGTAGACCGCGCTTTAGTTTACGGTTTACGCCCTTAGTACGACTAGCGCCATCTTTCACGTTGCCAACACTGCCTCGAAGTCACGCAGAGTCACGTGACACAGAGGCATGCTTCAGTTCACTTCAGTTGCTTCAGTTCGTTTCAACAATTCGCATCGACTGCGCGTTTTTCGTTTACACTTCGTTTCTAGTTCAAGTAGCGTTTCGCGTATTTTCATCGGTTCTCAAGCTGCTTGCTTACTTTGTATTTGGTTATTTGGCTTCATTGCTTCGTCAAGACTTACTTTTGTTATTTTCTATATTTTGTACATGGTTTTGAGCACGTTGAAGTCCCAGGGTCTGCCAATAAATCTTTTAAACCCATCTCGTTCGAGTACAATCTTTCTCACCGGAAACAAAAGGAAACTTCTATTGAAATGACTCATAATCAGTGCGAAGCAGACGTTAAATACATTTATAATCTACCATTTCGAGAAAGAGCGGAGCTATGTGACATTCTAAATCGTGATGACAGATGGGTGGAACTTGCAGGTATGTGATTGACATGAACGCTATAATGGTTTTGACGTTAACTCGAAGTTCGTCGGACCAACGAATATAACGATTATAGAAGTGTGCGGCTTATGGGCGGCCTGCAACGAAAAGTACAAAAGATTCCGTAGAATGTCAACACTTACGACATTGTTGTGGCAATTCGGCGCCATATTGTATATTTTATACATCTACAAATATATTGGATCGTGTATCGTTTCTTAAAAAAATGATGATACTGGGGAAGGCGGGGAACTCTTGGCAGCGCTATCAACCAATTAGGGAACAGTTCGATGTTCCCCAACAGCAGTCCCCAGTCAGCCTATAAATGTGCCTTGACTCGCCCCATAGGCTGTACACTCGTCTATATTCGTTGATCAGACTTACCTCACCCCAATTAATGTATCTGGTGCATTTAGTACACTAACATATCTTTAAAATATCTTTCTTAAGTTACACTGCTATGCGTTTTGTATTATTACAATTATAATATTACTATACAAAACTTTGACATGTCAGTGAAATGATAGATTGGTATTGTAATTGCTATGTTGGCTTTTTTCTTAGGTAAATGGATGAAGTTTGAACATTCGACCATCCAAAATCTGCGGAAAGAAAATAATCCAGCGGATGAACTTTTAACAATGTGGGGTGATCTTAATCATACCGTATCTGAGCTATTTTTCTTGTTACTCAGAATGAAAAACTATGAGGGTATGAATTTATTGAAACCGTTCATCGATGAAAACCTTCGCCTCAGAATCGACAGAAGTTCTAGAAACCTACAACAGTTGTCAAATGGCCAACAAGCATTAAATAATTCGAAGGATCTAAAGATTGGAATGCAGAATTTCAATCGAACCCAATCACCTTTGGTCAAAGTTCCCAAAGTTGTGGATCATGGCAATGGTAAAAAGGAAGCAAAATTATTAAATAGGTGTGCGCAAGCAACCACGCTTCTTGAACCAAGCAATTCTAATAATATGCTCGTTGCTTCTGCACTCCCAACACCTGTTGTTTCACCAGCCTTAAAACCTGTTCCTGGTACGTCGAAACCAGTCAACTTGTTGAAATTTTCGAATGATAATACTGCTTTACCTTCTATCGCATATGATGAATTGGCTCAGGCCACGGAAGGTTGGAACAAAAATATCATAATCGGAAAAGGCGGGTTCGGAACGGTTTTTCGTGGTGAGTTCACATCGAATAAAAAATGGTTACATGATATTATGAATATTTGAAATGTGAAATTGTACAGATCAATGTGAACGCATACATCGAATACAGAATTGAAATGATTTCAGGCAGATGGAAAAATACTCACGTGGCTATCAAAAGGATAGAACAGCGTGGCCAAGGGTCAACTGAAAGCTATCGCATACAGGTAGAACAGTCATTCCGAGAGCTGAAATTCCTGCATTCGTACAGGCACGATAATATTTTATCACTATACGCCTATAGTATGGATGGCGAGTCACCCTGCTTAATATACCAATTCATGCCGAATGGATCCCTAGAGGATAGACTTTTGTTAAGGCAAGGTTCTATACCATTGTCGTGGTTACAACGACACGAAATAGCAAAAGGTACCGCTAGAGGATTGCAATTTTTGCACACCATTGGAGACAAGCCACTGATCCATGGAGACATCAAAAGTGCCAACATCTTGTTGGATAAAAATTTTGAGCCTAAAATCGGTGATTTTGGGCTGGCTAGAGAAGGCCCTGCTAATGATGACATGAAGGTCAGCATTCTGTAAATGTTTTCAGGATCTCGTAATGCTGAAGAGTTGGATAAGAATAGGCAAACGTAACATAAATATAATTACCAAATGACTTCTTAATTACAGGTCAGCCGAGTTCATGGTACTCGACCATATTTGCCAGATGAATTTTTACGTGGTAGAAATTTATCCATAAAGATTGATACCTACAGTTTTGGTATCGTTTTGTTCGAACTTGCCACTGGATTAACAGCATATGATGACAGAAGGCCAGAAAACAAGTTTTTAAAAGACTTTATCGATAATTCGAGTCAGCAGCTAATGGACAGAAAGGCTGGCACTAAAAATATGCAAGTTTATGATAATCTCATAGTTTTAGGGAAATGGTGCTCGAATCGGTTTGCCAAAGACAGACCCGAAATGGTTTCTGTACTCAATAAACTGGACAGATTATAATTAGTTTTGTAATAGCAATGCTACAAACATTTTTACTGTGATATTATTAATTTATAACTGTGATATTAGTTAATAACTGTGATTAATTAATTTATTTCGGATCAGAGTTTTATTTTATCTAGTTATTGGCTGAATTCTATAAATTTGGAAAGCCGATTTAAGTGACGTGACTCGTCTATTTTCATATTTCTGTAAAAATGAGTTACTGTTCAGTATGACGACAGTTAAAAATATATATGAATTATTTTCTAAATGTTCGACCATGTGAATTGTCTTTATTTACAAAGATAAAAATATTGGGAAAATCCTAATTCAAAGGCATGGCCCAACACTGTTGAATGCTCCTTGACAATTTTCGGTAGGCAGAAAATATGAGAATATGATCTTCAGAATTTGGAAGTTCTATTGACAAAAAGATAACTCGTGCATTCGATGTCTTGATACCGTAGTGTTAAATTAATATCGCACCTTGGCACCCAAAGCATACTGATGTGGCCACTACACTCAAAGAAACCATTTTTCAGAAAAGTGTAATCGAAATTTATGTGGGCATTGTTGTTTGTTTTTCTTCACGATCAGTGATACGACTGGTAAAAGATTCACCAAGCAAGATGGACAAATTAATCCCAGTGCATTTGTCAGCGATGCGACCGTAAGCAAGAGTCAACTATTTACTCATGATACACCGAGTTTTCTGTCATGTTCGCATTGTTTCAGTCTTTCCTTTGCTCGTGTCACCGATCGTTTAAAAAAAAACATGATACCAAAAATATACTCGACTAGTACTTTTCTATGCAAATGAACGTTCGAACGTCTCGAAATTTAAAATCAATTCTACATACTTATATTTGAGTTAGTTCGTTGATCGATTTGGAATCTGGATAAATTATGTATTTCTAGCATTACAATATTTCAGATCGCCTGTATGTGGACAAAGGGAATGGTACTTGTTGTACTCAATGTCCTTGTTAAAGTTAAGCTCGATAGAGATATGGTATAATTAACATTTATTACACACACTGCGGCAAGTCTTCCTGATTTCCTTTCAGAATATTCAAAGAGAGTGAGAAAAAATCAAATATTCAATGTACGGTTGATAGAGCCTGTTACGAAAAAAATAGCAATTACATTTGTTTATATCGGAATATTTAATGAATATTGAATCCAACTATTTTGGTCTCACCTACAAATCATCAATGGTAATACGGGGCAACGCTCCCGACTGCCTCTTGATTATGCACTCCGTTCCAAGATCTATAATGCGTCAGGAAATCCTCGAATATCCATGCACTATGTTATTCACATTGAACATACCAGCTTAGAACTACACATACCACTCGAACTTGCAGTTAGTTTTCCTCTCGAGACATCACAATATTAGTACATAGGTCAACGCATTAAAGATACGATTGACAAATCGTTAGAGAATAAAGAGACAACAAAAAGAAACGACGTACGTCTCCTGCGGCGATAGCCACCAGCGGTATCATGAATCACGAATAATAAGCGACATATGTGGAAAGTTATACGATTTTGATAAATGTTTTTCGTAGATACTACGCACCCATTACTCAATATTCCTATTCTCCATTGCCAATGGAACTTTTACATTTGATATTATTTATCAAAAACTCATCGATTTTATTAGTTCTACGATCGAAAGCAATAATTGCTTTATTAGTGAATTCATTAACTAATTTATTAATTATTAATCAACAATCCAGAAGATCTTCCCATGAAGTACCATTTGAAATATGAACGAATAGTATAAGTTCGAATTGAAAAACCCGTAAGTACTGTGCAAACACGTACAGAATAATACATTTTTAAGAACTACGTTTTTACATCAGAAGAAACGAACATCATAATTTTCCGCTACGAAAAACTGCCATAAAACCCATATTCTCCGCATGTTTTCGGGGAACGTCCTTGATTCATTTTTTTTAACAGTCATCGGAATTTTGTTTTCTATTTTTGTTTTCCGAAAAGGTAAAGCTAACACGAGCTGAATTGTCGTGCTCGGCGGTCGAAAACATTTAGTTAATTACACTATCAGCAAAATCGAACAAATATGAGATCGTTTCCATCGGTCGTACCACGAATCCGAACCGATGTGTCTCGAAAAAGTCGGATGATTTTCAAAAATTTTCCTAGATTTTATCATCTTTGTACTGAGACTGAAGACTGATGTATTTACATGGAGTTTCTTGAAAACGGAATACTTGCTTGGAGGACCAAAAACGGAATTTACATTTTACTTGACAGACACTAGTATGCGATCTTCGTTTCGTTCACCTGATTGTTACTTTCCAACATTCTCGACAGAAAATCTAAGAATTACACTCTACCACTACAAAAAGGTCTCCACCATTCTCTTCGTCGAACATTAAGGCAAGATCGTCAAACACATCAACTTTACGAGATCCTTAATCGACAAATTCGTTTTCTGGAGTAATCTAATCGATGTAATTGATTTATAGTAGCTATTATAGAAATATATCGTGTTTTATTTGAAGGTAGATGGCTGAATATGCAGTGGTATATTAGTCGGTGTAGTCGATATTGCCCCACTGTTCCGGACATCGTGGCTATATAAGCATCGCAACCGTCTTCTATCAATCAGAACTACGGAAACTTTCGGTTACACACCGACATACCATTACTTATCTAATTGAAAACCAAATTTTTTATTTTTACCATGTGTCGATTTATATTTCCAATACTCGTTACTCTCAGTGCTGCAATTACTGTTCCATCGTCTCTTCGTAAGTACAGTCACCGTTTACGGTTGGGTCTAAAGCGTAACATCATAGGACGTCGTGATTGTTTTAAGTGAAAATGGACCATAATTTCCTGATTGGGACGAGCTCGTTAGATCAACGTGTGATAAATCATTCAAATCCGATATCTGATGAACAATAAATTCTATCGTATCGGTAAAACAAATCTAATTGTCAAAACAACGATTTTCGTTTGCAGCTTCAAATTTTAAGATATGTTCGAGGAATGACACCGATCTCGATGGCTGCGTGAAGTCCGCGATAGAGGTTGCGCTTCCTATTATGAAATCAGGTATATTTAATTGTTTGCCACATCATGCACACAACGTCATCATTGTTCTCACGCTGTATCAATTGGATACTAAGTATATCACGTGACTTAATAGTCGAAGTGAAATTTTGGGTTTGAAAATAACATACGAGAAAAACCTTCAGGTCTGAGATCATTGGGCGTTCCGTCAATCGATCCTCTTCATTTGAGTCGCTTGTGCATCGCGCAAGGAGGTGGACCAGTTGCTATAAACCTCGAATTCAAAGACATCGACATCGTCGGAATAACCAGCGCAAAAGTTAGATCCGTCTCGTAAGTAACGTTCTCGATAAATTGTATACCTATTTACTAAAGTCACGTCACCATTCACCGTGCAGATTACTGTTGCATTCAACAATTTTGTTGAGAAAAAAAATCAACCATCAATCGTTATTTCACGAATCCGCGTCACCTGCGTATAATCTTAGAAGTGAGAGTTATAAGACGATCATCATGTTAAAAATGAAAACCATTGGAAATAAAAATAAATAAAATGGAAATAATAATTTGAGAATACGTGAAAATTGCAGCACGAAGGTGGATGGTACTACCGGGAGTCTAAAAGTATCGGCGACGATCGTAGACCCCTTGCTTTGGAAAGGCAAATACGTAATCAAGGGCCAGGTACTCGTGCTTCCGATTTCGGGTGCTGGAGACTGCGAAATCGAGCTTCGTAAGTGACGATGACATTGAAACAAAGAACCTTGCTCGCTCGATGATGTTCCGATTGGAAAAGCAATGGCGCGTCTCACGAAAGTTCTTATTCCTAGATAACAGCAATGTAGTCTTGGACTTTACTGGTAAAGAGATTGTGAACCACGGCAAGAGATATCTTGTATGGGATTCTATTAAATTCCGCGTGGACCCGTCGCTTATGAGATTGAGATTTGATAATCTCTTCAACGGTGACGCAGCTCTGGGTAAGTTATTCCAATTGAAATATTTAAAGAAAACTACTGGAATACTATCGGTGAGGGTAAGCTGGTAAAAATTCTAATACTCTCGCCGTTTATAGCGATTACATTTCGTAAAAGCTGCCGGCGCTGTTATATGACAGACGGGATCCGTAATGACGGATAACCAGCAATCCGAGTTTCCTTAGAGTTTCCAAAGACCGATATATCATTACGAGTAATAACAGAGCCCTAAATCTTTCGAAACCTCACAGGTGACAACATGAACAAATTCTTAAACGACAACTGGCAGCAGGTGTACGGAGAACTACAGGATCCGATTCAACGGGCATTCGGAGCAACGATTCTTCAGCTCGTCAATATTATATTCAGCAAAATACCCAGCAACGAATTATTGCCGTTCTAACTCCAAAATGTTTACGACCGAGGATTGTGGATGCCACGGAAATTAAATGAACTGCTGAAAAACAAAACTGATTCCTGTGCCCCAACTCGCAACGTTTTTCCATCGAGGAACACGATCTATGTGTACCACCAGATGAGATTGTTTCCGTCCCACAATAATACGCGATCAATTTTCAATATAGCATACAAACGAGCAATTAACAGAGATAATGAATCGGATAGGAAAATTCCAATATTGTGATGACTACGAACATTGGAAAGTTATCAGAAAACGAAGTAATTCCACGAAAATATTGGTTGGTTGGTTGGTTTTATTATCGGTGAATTCGAAGATATCATTTGATGAGAAAATTGATCGATAATAGATGAAATGATTTTACGAAAATGCATATTATATTTGCATTCGTGTCCAAATCGCGTACAACTATCGACCAAAAACCCGGTTTTAGAGGTGACAAAACTCATCAAAGTCCTATCAAACAACGTTGAATTGACCTAAGTTTTTATTGAAATTTTTGTCGCAGACATTCGAACTTGTTTCAAGCAAAACATTCAACATATACACACGAGGGATGTTTTCCTCGCAGATATTATACCGTATCGAATAATGTAAATGTTGTATCAAGGTATACAATTAATTTTTGTACGTTGCAATGACAATTTCCAAAAACCCATTTTTTCAACTTGAGAATAAAGATTAACGTGTTTATAATACCAAACTGGCATTACAATATGCACGTAGATAAATGTCGACGACTTTATGAATTTTTTTCATGACGAGTAAAATATAACTATTAAAGCAATAACAAGAGAGAGGGAATGCCAGACATCTTATCTTTGTCTCGATCTTTTTTATTGCAATACTATCATTCGTGGAGCTATGGCGTGGTGCTAATATACCATAAATGATGCACGTGTGTACACGTCGTCGAGCTTCGAACATCCGATGATCATCAAAATTCATTACAACAATTAGGATTGCAGCTCGATATAGAAATGAGGTAGTTCAGAAAGTGCAAGAACAATTATCGAAGAACATCTCGTTCGCTCGCGTTTACACAAAATTTATCGAAACAGGCTCATTGCCGCGCGTTTAGCGAATAGTCCTCATACAATTGAAACCTTTTACCATGAAAATGTCACTGTATAAGATGTTTGTTTCAACAACAAGATTTTTGTCTGGTGATCACAGAATTGTTTTAGTTTTTATCAATGCAACGACATATTTTCTTCGTTGAAATTGGACGGTTGCCGCATTTGATCGTGTTTCTCGTTTTCGAGATAAAAACAGAAATCCGTAATTAAATGAAGGCAGCAATGTCGCCCGATACATTAATTTGCGAACAAAATCGATTCACGAAAAGTTCCATCTGAAACGAAATCGGAATAGGTACTTCTTTTATTCCCACGTAAATTTGACGATATTTCATAAAATAACGAATATTTTTTATTAAATCTGATTTTCCTAAATCGGATTTCGTGGAGCCACTTGAATCGCGATTCAAGGTCAGTTGAGAATCATACGTGTACGATTTTAATAGCTTTAGTATGAGAAAACAACTCAGTTGATTTAATTGAATGGAAATTATTGCAAAATCAAAACAACACGTCTGGGAAGATCGTTGTTATTATTATCGGTTCACGTGACTCGCGAATCTGTATTTTCATTATTAATATGAAAGGTAGAAAAATGTTGGGAATGACCGCGAACATCTTTCGCGGTACAAGAGTTCTCGTAACTCGAGAGGAATTTTATCGCACTGTTACCGTCGTGATCACGGCTCACCGTCAAGTCTCACGTGTGACCCGTGTTAATAGTTTATTTTATTATAAATACAATATGTACAAAAGAAAACCAAATGATATTTTTGGTAGATCATCGTGATTCTATGGCCGAAGACAACGTTGGCGAGTCTAACGGCGGCTCCGTTGGCGGAGTGCATTTTAATCTTGGACAGCATCCGGGATAAACGACGTCCTCGAGGCCAGGAATCATCTCGCATCCGTCAGTTTCCTCGATCGGCGTACACCTATGCACAACGATAAATAGATGATGTAAATCAATGAGACGTTTCATAATGTGTCGGGTCGTAAATTTAAACGAACTGTTAAAAAGGTAGACGTAGTAAAATTCGTAAATTGCTCGCAAAAATCTGTTGACGTAAGACCATTGAAAGTAAAGTCTGCCCGTACATCGTTTTGAATAAGCTAATTTTGGATGGTATTATTCCAAAAAAAATGGCCTTGAAATGTCCACTGATTATTATCATTTGTATGTATTTTCAAGTGGTACTCGCCAGCCTCTCATAACTGCTCGATGTTATGTCTTCGAGTTTATAATTTTTGCGTTGATACGTCGATTTTCGTATATTCTGCATGACCGCGCTCGTCTCGGAAAATATATTTCGACCCCAGAACACTACTAATGTTCCTATACAATTCCGAGGTAGACGGTGAAACGATGCAAAAATTTGGGAAACTGCCGAAAATCGATAGACATGGATATCGTAGGGAGAAACATTTTGGTCACAGCGATTTTCCATGCTCGTTGGTTACTTGTTTTGCATTATTATGAAAGAGCAGTCGGCAATGAAAGGCATAATAATATATTCCTCGAAGTTCTGTATTTTTAACTCTGGCGCAATCTTGTCGGTATCGCACGTGTAAAACAGATATCAATCGCGTCATGTTTACTGTATTTTGCACCGTAGCACTAGAGTGTATAGTTATTTTTCATTAACAATAAATATGATCATGATTGATCCTGGATAAGCACAAATCGACGGCGTGTTTGATAAAATTAATCGTGCTATTAATTAGTTGTTAAAAGTGAGCCGTTCGTATGAGTCGAACCTATCACCAAGGTCTGTGCAACTCTACACAGTTACATTAATTATTCAATTCCAAGGCTTAGCTAGTTGCATTTTTAATAGTTATAACATATATAGAAATATAATTTGTAAAAAAAACTGTCACTTCTGGTAGAGACTTGGTGTTGTGAATGTTGAAAATTTGTTCTTGGTATCTCGAAAATTGTGCAAATTTCTGCGTTCAACGGTCATGAAATTCGTGAATAGCTACGTACATACGCGAAACAATTCGTGGAGCGTTGAGTAATTTGCCTCGCGAATTTTTATAAACTGTCATTTTTGCTGCCGGGATAATAATTATAATATTGCAGAAACTTGAAGCAAGCAGGTTGTTGTGTATATTTGTATTGTCTTTGAGAATTTCGTGTCTCTGAGGATTTCAACATAAATCGAGAAGGAGCGTTTGAGAATTAAAATTCACGAAGGGAAAGTTGCTATCCGAAACATATTATTATGAAATTAAAGTTAATTATAACGTGAAATACTAGACTAAACTGTATTGGCAAGTTCTATACGTTCGCTTCACAGTAGGTATCTCGCATGCAAGCGTGGGATAATAATTCACCAGCACACATAGAGCTAACATAAGTAAGTAAAGATCAGGACTAACTTTTCACGTCGAATACGTTTCGTCAGGTGTCGTCGTTGACAGACATCTTCATGATATCGGGATACCACGATTATCTATAGAATACTCGTCGAAACGATGATCGCGAATTATCGCAATGACGTTTTCACGTCCCGGTACTTATACCAGTCGCCTATCATCGATCAAGCCAAACTTTTTTCACGAAACAATTTCGGAGCACGACTGTGCGTAAAAAGTAGACTCTTCGTAGTCATATAGTCTGCAGTATTTACTCATCCGAATGACGTTGCAGAGATCAATCGAATAATTATCGAAGCGATTCATTTTTATTAATTTTTTTCTTACATTTTTTTAATTTTTTCTTTATTTTCAGCTGTCCGTTACCATTCAAGGCTACGAACTGCTTTGTGCTATCGGATAAATTATAGACCGTTGAATTTTCCACGATCAAAAGACCTGGTGTGCGGGTGTGTGAAACAAGTTACCTACACGGCATAAACCAGAGTCCCGAATGCCTCGGGCTCAGAACCTCGAAGCCCGGCCACTCGTGACGTTCGAAAAAATCTTCGCTAACTGTCAGATGGTCAAGTCAAGCATACACATCAAAGTTGGCAGGTTATAAATTCGCTGGGTAGCCGATCGAACGCGATGCAGACTTTCAGATGCCCCGCGGCGACACTCCAATAACAGGTTCATATGTACTAAAAAAAAATTGTTCAATATTTCCAAGCCGACCCACGGGTCGTATTCATTGTTGCGGGGAAGATAATCGCAAACGCACGAACAACGAGTACATCGTCGTCTTCGCCCTCGCGCGGAAGTAGGTACACGGTACAAAAATTTCCGTCATTGCGTAAAGTGTAAAAGTTCGCGTGTAGAATATTGAACATTTTAGTGTCTTGATTCACAACACAACGCAATCGTTAGCGTTGCTCTCACAGTCCGTTTTTCAACCCACAAAAATGTTATTCAATACTAAAGTAACACTTTGTAAATGTTACTCCAACATTGGTTTGTGCTACTTTTGAACACGGAGCCGTGTTACTTTATCACTACACGTGTGCGTTGAGGTAATACTAATTTTGTGTAAAAAAAAGTCATTTACACAAATTTTTGTGTTAAATTCGCCGGAAAATTTGATACGGTGTACTTTGGCTGCTAGAGGATGGTACGTTTGATATTTGTTCAACGTTCACGTCGAGGAAGATTCAAGGGCTGATGGTACGTCCTTGGGGTAATAGATGGGAGAACAACTCAGGGCTAGCCTGACGCGCGTGTACGCGAAGTCGTGAAATGCGATACCACTTCCTTCTTCTGTACGTATACGGCTTCAACGACATCGATCGCGAACGATTATTATTTCGCTAAGGCCTCACGTGACGCGGATTTAACGACAGTTGCCGGTAACTGCCACGAAGACGCGGAACTGCAGTTGATCCTCACCGACGACAGCATATAGGCAAACTTTCTGAGAATACCTAAACAATGAACAATTATAATGTCCTGTTATCTCCTCGATGTATCTCACAAGAGCCGCCTCGCGCATGGTCTAGTCTCACCCGCTCATCTGAAGTCTCAACCTTGCCCCATATGCGAACAACACGCGTGTTGTAAGTACGGACTGGTTCACCGATGCGACAACCTTGTGGCTGCATCGAGTTATAAAATTTCCATTACACGGAGATACTTGCATATGTACATCGGTGTACTTACGTGGGGACTGAGACACGCGGTTCAATGATATTTCTTTCATTAAATCGACATCCCGCGATATCGGAAAATATTTGTTAATCTTTCACGAGCCGAATCGTGAGAAACCTTGAGAGTACTACGGAAAAAATCTACGGCAGGGCAATGCAAGGTGTAAGAACAGACGGGAAAAAAGTCATTTGGAACGTGACAAGAGTGGGCAAATACGCGGTTGTTTACAAGCTGACACTGCTGCTGTACGTGCTTAGTGTTCCGTACGTGGTGAAAAAAAAATGGGCCTTCTCGTAGTCGGACACTGACAATTTAATGATTTCCCAGATTCTTGCGATCAAATTAAATATTGGTCTACGAAATCGTCGAGAATCGATGGAACGTTTCCAATTAATAGTTTAATCGTTCAGTATCGAGCATCGTGATACGCGAAATGTAGGTATGGGCAGAACTTTAATTCTGCGATATACCGTACAATCTGCGAATTTGATGGTTGACCCCTCGAGGGACAACCGCTAAGCCTCCGTGTTCGGTATACAAATCTCAAGTGTTATACAAGAGAACCGCCGAGAGAAATCGCCCAATGCCACGCAGTCTCGCCGCTTCGCGTATATCACCTTGGTTAGCTGGAATTATGTCTACTTTTGGTTCTTTGTTTGAAAAAAGGGGATGTCAAGGAGCCTCTAGGACGGAGTATTTATTCATGATGTCAAATTACGAAGACCAGTAATACGTGACGAAAATGAATTGTCTATCTTTTTTACGGTCATTCAAAGCATTCCAACGCATAAATTACACTCGAAATGCAAGAAACATCAACTTTGTACCGTATACATAGAAAAGCAGAAGCCCGAATGACTTTACTTGGTTATTTCCGAGTTGAGTGGCAACAAGTATGGTTATGATGATTCGATATCTTACCATCAATTACGGGTAAATATTATGAATTCGAATCACGGGAAGGCCGCAGGGAGACGAGCATTGGAAGAAAAAGGCGACCGCTCGTTTTTGTGAGTCGATTAGTGACGAATTCGTAATGCAGTAAAATGGGCATCATTTATGTTTGGCATCAAAATTTCCATGCCAAATCAGATTTCGGGCGGTTAAATTCTTTCCCACGATAAAATTAGAATTTGGTAATAACAACGATCAAGTCGTATGCATTGAACCGAAGGCTAGCGTCAGACCCACTCAGTTTATATACACCACATCGCCCCCTCGCGTCTTACTACGAACGAATTAAAAATAATACCTTCCAAGAACATATCATGCTGTCGGTATAACAAGTGGAAAATAAAAATGCATATCGGCGGCTCTAACGAATAATAGCACCAATTTTCGACTATCCACGAATAAAAGCACTAGATCTAAATTGCCACGAATGAGAACACCAAACCGAAAATTGCCACCAGTAAAAACACTATGCATATTTTTTGTCGATAAACAACTTTTATATTCATATTTTTTAGTATAGTGCGAGTTTTTTGGTAATATTATTCGTTAGAGTCGTCCAATATGTTCGCACATCGTCGATAAATAAATTCAGGAGGAGTATCTGAAACCAATAAAATCCATCTCGTCGCGACGAAATTCATTTTCAGCCTGATAATACTTATACTTCATCGATGTACGCGCTAAAAACGTAATTTCTTGTAAAATCGGCTTAAAAAAGTGCTTTGTAACCGGTTAACGTTAATCACGAAAAATACGTTAAAGTATTTGTCTCGCGTCTGAGGATTGCGAGGTGCCAAACCTGTTTGGTATTTTTACCACCCGAATCTAATAGCTTTAATTGAAAATTTCACGTCGGTTAACGTTAATTTGCACAATATTAACAGATTTACACTAGAATTCGCAGTGAAATAAGTGGCAACGAATTTATCGAAAAGTCAGACATGGTACGGACCTTTCTACCTTGACGAAGAGTTCCGATTGAGCATCGTTCCTGGTCGAATGTCCGGGAGCTCTGATGCAGGTTTTGCTAACGCAGTGTTCTCCGGGTGGCCGTCCAACATCGCCAGCCATCCGCATGGTGACCCCAGGCGTCAGAATCGCCCCCGAGTCAGCGTCGTAGCAGCTGCCTGGATACTCTGCGAGCAGTCAATCATGCTTCAGAGACTTGGGGGGGAAGAGTGATCACTGTACACCTATGGATGATGAACAGGTGGTTGTACGAAACGGTTGGATGATGACAAAATCACGGCTTCATCATTTCACATTCAAGATTCGTGATCCGTGATTTTGAACGTTCGTGACGCGCGTTAATGTAGCAATCCTATAAATTATTGAGCATGTGTGTCACTCCGGCCGTAGATTCTGATCCGAGAAGGAAATCGGCCATTATCATAATCTTTAAGCGCATACGTTAGAGCAACGTGATGAAAGCCTGTCATGGTTTATCCCTTCGGCAGACGTATGTATGCATACGCGGAGCGCGAGACGGCTCACGGAATTGGAAGTCACCGCGATATATCGACTAGATAGTGATGTTACGTAATACTTCCCGAACGATTACCGTCGCGGTAAAATAAAAGCTCATCTGGGACCAAGAGGATACGGAAAGTACGAGAAATTCGTCGCGATGGAAACAAGTGAAAAATGATCCGAATGATTCGGAGGGGATCGCGTAAAAGACGACGAGCTGACTGGAGCGAGTAACAATTTCAACTTGTATCTTGTAGGCCAATGAACCAACCGAAACGTATATTCGTTATATCACGAATAATTTCAACGGCGACGATGATAATGATGTTAGCTCGTTTACCACAAGAACCTAAAGACCAGTAGAGTTATAATGAAGCTCCCTGAAGTATATATAATTAGTACGCATCATTAGAGTCGCGTTAGATGGGTGTTTGCGTGGCCTCGCGTCGCAGATGAATACTATAAATTTATTAGGTTTCAGATTCGCCAGGTATGCCGTGAAATTTCCAACAAACATTTCATCGACGCACACGCTTCGTAATTTTCGGTAAGGTGAATGAATCGACGCGAGGCATCGATTCTGCCTGGTGCATGGTAAGGTACATAATACGTTTCCTCGCGTGACTGAATGTCAATTAGAGGCTGCATAGCGCGTCACGATACGTTCATGGAATATAGTGAAAGTGGATGATTCAACAATGAAATATATATAAATATATACACGACTTGGCTGAGAAGGTAGGATAAATCTGTAAACACGAGACTCGTGTAGATGCTTCGTTTGGTCGCGGTCAAAATATTTCCAAAGCGTCATCCGTGGATATGATTGATTTCAAAATAGCCCGAAAGTTTTCGTAACGCAGGCATATGGTTGTTATTGCGGCCTCGGGCGTAGAAAACTTACTGGAACCGAACTGTTTGCACGAAAAGTTGTGTACGCGCGGCTGCCGCTTGGTTCTCTTTCTCCGAAACTTTACGTCGGTAACCAATATTTCACCGATGGGAAGTTTTGCTTTCGCAATGTACCGCCCAATTTATTTACTACGCATCGTCGGCGAAGTTGCCAAAGAAATACGCGCGGTCAAACGAAAAACGGAGGAGAAAAAAGACAAAAAAGAGAAAAAATACAAAAAATGGGCGTAACGAAAAATGGGTGAAAAACCGAGGTATACGCGAATGAAAAAATGTTAACAACGCTGATTCCACACAGTTTCATCGGGACCATCGCGATTCGAACAGTCCGCAAGCATGATTCGTGAATATTCATCATCCCACCACCGAAGTTGAATAACACGCGGCTAATCGTCAATTCAAACAGCAACTCCACTCAACTTCCACGAACAGAAACGCGAGTGATCGAAGGAGAGCAGAGTTCCTACTCTCTCGCAGCTCACAGCAGTGAAACCTCGTTGAGTTCACCAACACCTCTATCTCTGTCCCGTATGTCCCATGTTTTAGCATGGCAAAAAATTTCGCACGAATCTGAAATTTCGCGTGTACGATTATTAGAAATCATAATTATACCTGGTAGCGATACGGATCGATGGTAATTAAAAAGTAAGTATACCCGAGCGCTGAAAAAGAAATTTTCCGGCTCCCGGATTATAACAATCGTTCGCGTATTGTTATCGCCGAAGCCAACCAACTTTCAGACGAGTACTTCTTTATTTTCACGCGAAACATTCACTTCGCTCCAATTGAAGAAATAACACGAGGAGAAAAAAGAAAGAAAAAACCCCACCAAGGAACTGTCGTTAGTGTCGTTGTTCGCGGAGGCAACCCGTTGTAAGCTATCACAAACGATCGCACTTTCATTTGTTCAACAAAATATATCCACGGGACAACGAACACGTGCTGTACCTACCTATACTACTAGGTACTGCAATGTCGTTGTACTACGCGTTGTTTATTGCAGTTTCGCTGTTACCGGTCGCGATCTACAGTATTATCTATACTAAATTGTTAAAACGTTTTACGTTCAACCGAGCTCGATTCCTTCGACGGAACACGAACGATCATTAGTCTCGACACGTTAATTTTCTACAGACCAAAACGAACGTCGATAAGAATTCGCGCCACAATAGGAACAAAGCGACAAACTTATTGTTCTAAATGCAAGACACGTTGGCAGTGCATTCTGACGCCACTTCGCCTGATTATCCCGCTCCTATACAGATATGAGACGGTGCAGCAGAAATATCGAATATGTTATAGAGTTACAACCGGTTCTAACGTTTGCAGCCCGATTGTAGTATATAATCTGTGACAAATCTACGAGGTCGGAGCCGCAAATCAGATATTTAATAAGAACCCACGTATCACTGCTGTAACAGATCGATTAGCTTTACAGGTTTGCTGTTATTTTAGGTGTTACGATTTTCTCGTCGCGTTTACGCTGAACTTTACGCTGAACTTTCCGCTGAACTTGAACATTTTCTCATGGACGATTTGTCAACCGATCAACCTGACCGAGGTACATCTGAAACGGTGATCGTTTTTAGTTTCCCTTGATTTGTCCGAAGATCCGAGTGTTGTTAATTTTTTCAACGCTAATTAGTAATCGAACCAATTTTCCTCGGTGTTTTTGATCGGATGAGTTACGATTTAGTTCAAATTTATACGAACAGGAAGTCGTACGTCGTTTTCTCCGAACGAAACGGTCGGTTTTCTCATACGTTGCAAGAAACTCGGGTACAATAATAAATTGCACGGTTTGCATCGCGTTATTGTGCCGATCGTGACGCGGCGTTGAACATGCCGAATGTACGACAACGACGAGGAGAAAATTGTGCACGATCGTAGGATCGTTTTTTCCCCGCGGTTTGATAATTGCAATAGATTTCGACTCGTTCCGAGCATCGAGTTCGAGCAGTCGCGGAAAAACTTGACGCGGGAGTTTCGTTGACTTGGCAAAAATGTTGAGGAAGCGGCGCGACCAACAGCCGAACATGGAAACAATCGACGCGCCAAATGTTGAGATTATTGCGAGCGCGAAGCTGGATCGTGATAATCGGTATCGACAACGCGGTATTTATTTGCCTGGAATAAAATAGGCACGATTGTTCAATTAGAATCAGATTACAGGTAACGCGAACGGCTTTTCACCAATAGGTTTTCGTAACAGACCAACACTTTCATCGAGCATTGCCGATACGAAAAATAACTCCGGGCGACTGTATTTTCACGGAAATGATATTAGTCGAAAAAAACACCGGGAATCGCTTCGTCAAATTCTACGCGTGATATAGAAAAACGCAAATGTATGGGTAAACCTGTTTTAAAACTGCTTTTCAATTAAAATTCAACAAATGAACGATCCAAGTAGCGAGTTTCGTTTACGAGATACCCCCGCACACGGAGACAAGAAACGCGAAATTTCTCATGTTATGTACGTGGTATGCGCGAGTATACGCTTACCGGGATGAATGTCAGATTTGTAGGTGTTGATCCAAGCGCGAACCGATATCCACATGGTAGCCAAAATAAGGACGTGCAGAGATGCCGAGGTCCTTCTTCGCAGCATCGTGGTCTCAAATCGACTGAGGTCGATCGACTCCGAGCAGCACGATGGACTCAGCGCGCGTCTACCTACCTACTGCCCATTCTTTCGTCGTCTCTCCCCACTCGAGTATGATTGTTTCTCGTATAGAAGATGACTTACAATCAGACTGGATGAATGACGTTTTGTCACACGTTGCTTTTATGCATGCTTTCTTGCCATACCTAATTTTATTCTTTTGTACGCCTCACCATTTTTCTTGCCAATAGATTATTTTTCCTCTGTACGTGCGCACATGCTGCGAGCATACTCACATTTTTTGCACAGATTATTTACACGTACCTACTCGAACCTTTTGGCCACGAATCAGCAGCAAACAGTCGATCAACTTATTCTTTCTCGAACGAGAGGAAAACAATTTCTGAAGGCTGACAAAAAATGAACATTTTCCGACCTCTTAATATCCAGAATTTGAAAAATCGACGTATCCAATTTCCGGTATCACAACTCTTCAAATTATCAAACGTAGACGAGATTTTTTTTTATGCCTCGTGCGAAACTCTGGACGCGAAATAGTGGTGTAATTTTCACGAGTTATATCTACGTTTACTAGTTCGCGAACAGAATCGAAAATTTGGTTATTTCAGGCTCGGCTATATGGGAATCGAAACCAAGTGATTGAACATTAGTGATCAACGCTGATGAAAATCGACTGAATTTCCCGCACGTAACACTGATTGACAAAGTATTAAAACGGAGATACAGGCACGTGGCTGTAACATTGTCGAAAATATTAGTCAACTTGGGGATAGAATTAGCGTTATCACAGTTTATAGCCAGTACAAATACTTTAAAGAAAAGGAAGTACTGGTCATAACTGACGAGGTAGAATGCCCCATTACCACGTACACGGGTATGCAGAGTCGGCAGCTAGAGTATAGATGGTGCATTCCATACGCTTAGAAATTTCTCAGGTATGGAATTCCATCCCTCGAAGTGAAAAATATTATTTTTGATAGAAATGATTATTATAGCTGTCTGAAAATATACATACGCTAATTACAAGGAAAAACGATGGGGAAGACAATTTTTGAACGATTCTTTTGACCAAATCCCGATTATTACGCGTATCTGAGAAAATTGTCAGATGTGTACTGCTGTTGATTAAATTAGTTACGAGTCATTTTACAATCAGATTTTCGTGCCCAGTGCCCTCGACCTGACTTCGTTTATGTTCTGGTTCAGATTATAATTCGAACAGATTTCTCCATACGTGGTTTCGTCAGTGGTTCGCACTACTCGAAAACCAATAAATCACGCAAGTTTGACCAGGTACCTTCGTGCGCTCTAATTTACGTGCGAGGAGTGTATAATCGTGGATATTGTAAGTGTGTTGAAAAAAAAGTTACGTCGGGTAGCGGGGAAAAAGCGTATCCGGTACGGAAAAATATTACTTCGCCACATCCTTGCGTCTTTCGTCGTTTCGTGAATTTATTTACCACGCGTGTATCATCTAATGTCTGATCGGAATAGAATTATTTTAATCATCTGGCGATAAAACGATATTTGTATGCAATTAGTTTCCGAATGTGACGCATCTCCTTTGAATGTCGTATGCACGGTGCAAACTTACGACATTTGAATAATCACGTATGGAATAAATAGAAAATGATCATTTAAATCGCGTATCGTCAAACATCTATACGTTCTCACGCACGTGAAAATCCACATCTGTTACGCACATAAAGATCGCTCGTTCGATTGGAGTTGATGATGAGATTCTTTATATTCTTTGACATCGTCCGCAACATACGAATCCGCAATGTATTCTCACTACTCGGATGTTTATGTACATAGACGAGACGTGCAGTCCTGTGACCGGCAAGGTGTGTGATTGACGGGGATAACACTCACCTTGGAGACTCGTACAATCGAAGGAACTCTTGAGAAACGTGCCAAACGTTAAATGAACGTGCAGGTGTGAGCAGTAAACTGTTTTATTTGCAGTAAACCATAACTGAAGTGAGCTAGACAGGAACTGGTCGATCCGAGGTCAAGGGCAAAACCAAGAACGATTCTACAAAATTATAGTCGAGAAGTTGGGAGATTAATAGAGCAGAAATGTATTAATTCGTTCCAATACGATCGCGGGAGATGAAAGAATTACGATGCCCTTGATCACTTTGCACAAACATTTACATTTGGGTTTCAAGCACACAGAATTGATTTTCGGGTAAATAAATTTATTTAGAAAAAAAATTGTATAACGATGATGCGCGTACGGTAGCTGAATTTTCCGTGGCGATGCTTCGTAAACGAGACTTACACTATAATTTTTAACAGGGTATGGAAAAAGTTTGGCAGAATATACATGTCATTATGGATATGGATAATAGATATTTTTATCGAGAGAACTACTACGTTATCTGGAATTGGGATATGAAATCTTTCATAAAGGGCGAATAAACCACAATTTTGATGACAAATCGTCAAACTTTCAGTCCTACATTCTTTGTACAATGTATGGAAAAAATGTGGATAACAGATATAGACATTCTATACTTGAGGCACTATACTTCATTCGGCTCGTATTCGATTGGTGAAATATTCAATCCATTTTATGAAACGCAGTCGATTTCAACGAAGTAATATAATGATGAATCGTCTTTCGGTATTTTAGGTAAGACTACCAAGTTTCGCTGAACAGGTTCATCAACAATTGTGATGTACGTGCTGAATCTTGAGATTACAGTAATATAATACGTGTACTGCTTTTTTCTACAAGGTATGCTGCATAACACTTAAAAAATAACAAAATATTATGCAGAAATAATGTAGTTATCCTAACATAAAATCGAAAAGATACCATTGATATACTTCATCTTATTACATAATTCATATAAAATTCTATGTTTGGCATGCCGCACAATGGAATCTCTGATTGGATAACACCGTTCAATTTACCAAAAAGGGTTTGTTGAAAATTGGTGATTGTGAAAGCAAATTATTTTAGTCTTTGTATGATTGAATGTAAAATTAAACTCCATCAAAATCGGTGATCACACTAAACGTTCTAAAAACTCATTTTCCTATGCGATAGAAATACTTTTTTCTTTTTCATTCCACGCTGAACATGCGAGTGTAAAGTTTCTGTCTTAGTGGAACTCGAATATAAGTAACTAGCGCGATAGTAACACTTGAAAATTGTTTCAACAAATGCTTGCTTCTTCGTCTAATCGGCAAGGTCGTAATACGATTAAATTTTCACCACACAAAGATAATTTATCATTTTTTTTTTCAGCTTCAATGGCAATAGTCGCTGTTTTGAAATAAACGTTGCAATATCTGACATTGATATCTGGTACTATTTTTATATCAGAAATATAAATTGGATCAAACTTTTCAAATAGTTGTTGAATATCACTTAAACCCAAATTCAAGTGAATATTAGCTACGACAACGCACTGCGCGATGATAACTTGAACTTTTTCATCTGGCACAGGACTATAGGCGACCTGAGATGGTATTTTTGATGGGAATTCTACTTGAGTCGAAGCGTATGGAACCCCAATCATCATCGGTGGGGCATCGGCAATCTGTTTTCTGGATCTATTGGAACCACGCGACGAATTCGAACTGGAATCAATTTCACGGATTACATTTGTATTCGGTACAGGATCTGAATGTGTTTGGGGAACTTGGTTGACGTATCGACATGCATTTTCATTAGTTCTAGGAGGGTCGTTTGAATTTCTAGAAACATTGCCAATTGTTTCGTTGCTTTGGTTTCCAGTACCATCACTCGCAACTGAAAATGTATTCGCATTCATCCCACGAAGTTTGTATAATGATTCCAATTTATCATTTTTGCAATTCCCTTCTACCTGATGATTTTCATTGGTATGAGTATTATCATCGAATTGAGAATCACGATTCAATCTCTGATTTTGGTTTGATGGATTGGAATTCACGCTATTTTCCGGAGTTTGAAAATTCATTGAATGTCCTGGATGACCGTTTACGGTGGCGTGTGAACCGTTGACGTTGCTGTTATTATTTACGTGATGGTTGTTTATGTTCGATCTCTGATGCTCAATTGTCGGGTTTTCCCTGTGATTTGTATAAGTCATTGACATTCCTTGGGCATCTTTTGTCTGTTTGTACCTCTGCCAATCGGAACCGTTGAAATGAGCTTTAGAATTATTATCGTTGTTGTATCTTCTTCTGACGGGCTGTAGTTGTATGCTTGGGTGATTTTGCATGGAAATTGCGCATCGTAACGCATCTTCTTTGTTTGGAAAACGTACGAAACGAAAGCCGACATCATTTCCAGCACAGTTGATGCTTGCAATTTTTCCGTAAGCGGAAAATATCTCCTCTATTGCCTCCGTCGACAACGCATCTTTGTTGCGAAAACACAAACAAGACAAACCATTCTTTTGTACATCAACAAGTTTTTCAGCGTTAGACATTTTTCTACGCGTTTAATATAATAACTGTGCTCAGCGGAGGTTTTATAAATCTTCTTTTCTAACCTCCAAATCTTACTTCCTAGCGATATAACGTGCTTTCATTCGATAGCTTCGAAACAAGCGATCAACACTGTTGATTAAATTTGAATGATTATCGATAGTTTTTCGGTTTGACAAACTCAATTAAACAGAAGTTGACCGTTCAAAACGTTGCCAAACATTAGCGATCAAACTATTTCCAACAAACACAGCATACATCATTTTATTTGGTTCGCGTTCACTTTATCTCACTCCTACGCCTCCCACGTTCGTTTCGAATTCTTAGACGCTCGGGCAGGCGGTAACGAGGATTCAAACTTCATTCACAACTATTCGACAACTCAATATTTCCGGAACGCCAGTTCTTGGGTTGAGTAAGAAATAAGAAACGCAGTAGATAATGAAAAACCGTACACACCTAGCGTGGAACAATCGAATCAATTGAATCAGTTTCGACGGATATTCATTTTTATACGCAAACATTTCGGCGTACAACTCGATTCTAACTTACCTTACGCCACCCGCGGTAAGGATGGGGAATCTTACCATGTATTTAACAAGTAAATTTCATCCTTGCCAACAAACCATATTGTTGAGTAGCGTCGAGAAACACGTGGGAGATTTCGAAAATGCGATACACTGCGAGAAATGGGCAGTACTCTTCTTCTTCTTTTAACCAGAAAGGGTAGAAGAAGAAAAACTGTAGTGCCCAGAGCTCGCTGTGTATATTGGAACATAGCCAAAGTACGAAAACAGTTTCTTACACACAACGTTTGTGACGCGAAATACGTAAAACGAATTGCATTTCGAACTACCCAATCGTGGTTGGTTTGAAAAGACTACGAACTATTGGATTGGATCACACGATTTCAATCCTAGAATCCGATACGTTGATTGGAGGTCGACAAGTGCCACGACGGACATCCGAATAAAATAAAAAAACCTTACTCGGACCGTTTCAATGTCAAATTATGGAACATACCAATCGACCCGACACTTAATTTTCCATAAAATACAATGTATCATCGCGAGGAAGAGTAATCAGTCGAGAAATCGGACCACGTTCTTCAAAACTGTGAAGAATATTTTTTTTCGAATTCACGCATAGCGACTCTTCGCGATGGCGACTGGCGCGCTGCGATCAGCTGTATTCCGGACGCCATTGTGCGTTGTGCAAGAAACTGTCAAGCTCCGAGTACCGAGCTGCGTAGTGCTCGATTCTTCCTTTTCTACAATTTAAATTGTTAGAAGAACAAGGCCAAGATTGGGTGATTGTTAAGCGTAGGAGCGTTTTGGACGCAACCGGGTAAGTTATTATTTTAATTTTATGTTCTGTGTTAACTCATTTATTGGAAAGGCGATGGTTCAGGGTCATTGGAAATTGAAAAGGCAGTAGATGTTGCGTTGTTCGTTGTTCCCATTTCCTTGTCCTCGTGTGGCACGTCGAAAATACACAGTAGCCAATAATTTCGCGCCAACCTCGAATCTGCTTTGATATAATCGGAATCTTTTCATCCATGATAAAACTTTCTCGTGTTTTGTTTGTTATTAATTAAGAGATGCGCAAAATGCTGACCAGATAAAGGTTCTAATTGTTGTTATGAGAGCTGTCAACATCATTTGATGTTCAAACACAGCACTTGTTCGGCAGAACGTTTTATACCTTTCGCAACATTTCACCAGAGTAGAAATTGTTGATTGTTTACGGACACAAGTATTCTCTAAATATTGTACTGACGGACGTCATAACAGTTGTATTCGTTTTGTTTATCATAATTTCATGCTTATTTGTATTAGTCCTACACAGGCTAAACGACTTATATAAAAGCAGTTTTACACTTTGAGATATCATTGCCAAACAAAATAATGTTTGCGTATACCAATTTCTGGTTATTGGTCCATCAATTGTTTCACGTTACATTTAATAACTCAGATCATTGAAAATTCAAAGTAAGATTACTCGCGTATAGACATTTCTTGTGATTCTTTAATAATACTAAAAATATCAAGCATTACCAGAACAATCTACTAATGGATTCACGCAAAAGAAAGTTTATGTGAGTATCTAAATTAGTTGTTAAATGTATCTGTTCGGCAGAAGAGTTCATTGGATGTCTTACATCATAAACAATTAATCCATATCACATGAGTCAGTTGCTCGTTGATGAGCTTCGGTAATAAACAATTAGTTATATTGTAATCCTGTGAAGTCGTATTACAGTGTGTCATGAAAATGATGGATATACATCAACGATTTTGACGCGATATTAGTCGCAGAATATGTCCAAATTTTTTTATATACCTCATCCGATTCTTCAAGCTATTTATTCACAAATACCTAAATGGACTATGTCTAAATTAACTCGGTTATTGTTGTCGCTACGCTCTAAATCTGTCCCAATGAACTGCAACTTGAAACTTCTGCCAAGTGCCTTAATTTCAGAGGAGACATTGTACTTCATAACCATTTCTCTGAAGGATAATAACCAGGCAACGTATATGGTTACGTAAGTCAAAAACGATACTCGTAACGTCGGTGTATTGATTTAAATCTATTCACCACTGAAAAGAGGGATCGATTCAAGCAAAATTACGTGAAGGGTGTAATTGTATTGTAGTGGTTGAAATGAAGAGCGATTCACAGGTTTACCGTTATCAGTTTTTTATTGAAAAGGATTTTCCTAGTATTTAATCATGTTTCATCTTAGCAATAATATTTCCCATCCGTGTTGGCACACATATTTTTGTCTGCATCGCAGTTTCATAGCAGTAGCTTCCCGAGCAGTTCATACATATCGTTATGATTGTTTTATAAAAAGTGAAAGGATTCTGTTGGAACAAGGATAACTAGCTACCGAATCCTGTAGCTATTGTGTAGAATGCGATACCTTTCATAATTTCCCAAATTTCACATGAAATTATCTGCAACTGGCGATATTGCGTTTTCTATGTTTACATTAATGTGTAAAAAGCTGCATGCCACAGTTTCTGCAATTGGCATTAAATAATTATGAATGCGCTCAGTTGATTGTGACTAGTAATCGTACCTGATGCAATTACGTGACAATTAATCATTCTGACAATTATAAACTATAGAAAAAACGAGGGATCATTCTCTGATTTGGTAAATATATACAAGAGTATAATAAAACAGTCAAACTGTTACGTGCACAGTGTGTTTAATTCTACGACAAAGTTACTACAAACGATTTTACATGTGTTTATCTTATCTTCAAAATGTTTTTCCTAAAGACTTTAATACAAGATAATAAGATCGATATTTATTGCAAAAATGTTGTCGTAACCCGATTCGTAACGTGTACGCTGCGTACTTGAAAGCCGTAAACAAGACGGTGAGATAAGTAGTTCTCGCAGAGATTTATGTTTCACCGGTTGTTGGGAATGTTTCTTATCATGCTTAATCTCAACGTCCATTTTCGTGTTATGCGCAACGTCCGTTGATAGGCAGGAATAGTTTTCCCGAAATATGTTATGCATTTTCGTTTCTGTAGATATGAAACATGATAAAGCAACGATGTGACGCTACACTGATTCACGTTCCGGTCAGTCCGTTTTTCAAGGCATTGCCGTTTACGAAGGAGGTGAAACAAAGAAAAGATATAACGGGATGTGATAGTACAGGGTAGCAAGGTTACATCAGCCCGGTCAGATGCACTAACGCGTACTAGGCCTGAAAAGAGGTCTCATCACCGACGAATCGATATTACTCGCGCAAGTCTCATCCCTCACCGTCATTGGCGAGCTGGTTAGCCCGAAGCATCGCGTCGGTCTCGCACCACCCTGTTACACCAGAGGCCATCCTCGTTGCACTACCAGCACGTGATTGAATTGTATAGCTCCGCGAGATCCCTAGCAACAGCGCCCGGAACCGGAAGATTTAAACTGCACCTCATACCCTGCATAAGTTATTAAATTTAGCGATTATATCGCGATACGACATTGGGACGTCGCTCGCCTTGATGGAACGTTCAAACGGTTGCGGTTTCTAATTCCAGGGTTTCGGTCATAATTCGTTAGGAATAGTAGTCTCGTGTTGCATTCCTGCGGTCAAGGGCAATCGATTAATTTCTCGTCGTCCTGACACCTTTGGCGCTTGTGCTCGTTTCGCAAAATTGCATGAAACAGCTTTAAAAAATCCAGAACTGTCTGAATATTTGCCCAAGGTTGTCAGATTAGATTTTGAGCTATGATTTTAAATGCACTCGGCGGTAAAAAGGTCGAAAAATATATACGAATGAAATGTATCACGACGTAATTCGTCAAGGTTGTTGAAGAGATCATCTCGTACCCAAATCAAATCTTGCGATTAATGTTACCTACTAAGCAGCTCGTGAACATTTTTATTGGATTATCACAACCTTCCTGGCGAATGTCTCGCAAGCGAAAAGACTTACCCTTGTGATTGAATTCAACTGACACGAGAGGTCGCGAAATACGAGTCAAATTATTATAATGGATGGCTGTGAAGTCAGACACTACTTGAGCGTTGAATAGGCTCAGACAAGGAGATAACAAAAATGAAAATAAGACAGGCAAGGAATTAAAACAGAATATAAACCGAAACAAGGATCTGTGAAATAAAATCACACATTCCCAAATTATTTTATACGACTAAAACTGAAACGAACGGTGTACAGCTAAAGTTATGTAACTGCGAATAAAACGGCGTCAAATGTGACTTGAACTAAATTTTTCTTATACTATCCGCATGTGTCACGAACTATAATAAGCATTCCGTTGTCTCGTTTTGCGAAGATTTTCGTCGAGCTTCCTGGTTAGAATTGCAAAACTTGCTTATCGTCTATCGCGCAAAATGATCCAACAGCAGCTATAAATAACGCGAGATATTTTAGTAACGCTAGTTTTCGTTGGGAAAAGCTTAAGCGATCGAAAAAACAAAGATTCGTCGCATCAATCGTTTGACTCTTTTGTATAATAATTATACAGTTATTGTATTCATGATATGGAAATAACGTAAGTTGACCGTACGAATCGTACAGTGATTTGTAATAATTTTCATTTCTGGCAAATATATTTTCTTGACGGCGAATAAGATCTTCAGGTTTCAATGGTACCCAAATGAGACGTAGTTTCGCTCTGAACATCGATATCCTTGATTCGGCGACCTTCCAGGTCTACACTATGGTCGATATGTGCGATTATATCATTATTTAACTTTCCGGAACGACCTGCTTTACAAAATGCCCCAGGCGCGCCCCTCGTTGGGCGAAGTCACGGTCAAATTTCAACGAATGTGGTTTGTTTACGAAAATGCAAGTATTATCACATGTTCACAACGCCGAAACGACTCTTAGCTATGTATGTTTCAGCCTTTTGTCGTTTGTCCGACAATCACTGGAGCACATCGCGCCGACTAGTGTGTAAAAAAAACCAACGCTTGCAACACATTAGCAGATAATTTGAGCAATCGAAAAATCATTATTAACGGGGCGAATAACATATTTTTCTCCTGTAACTACTCTCTTGTATCGTAATAGAATCTTTCCGCCCGTTTAGCGTGGAATTTTATTTTTGTCACCACATGTTCGCGTATAACTAAAGCGATTTGATAAATTGTAAAAATAGCCGAATACGGAATTGGATTTTTCAGAGAATTAACGAATAAACCTTGGTCAACGTGGTTTTTGACAATATTTCCACTATCAAGTGAACAATGAATATATTATAGCGGGTTTTCTGGATATTACGATGTACAGTAATCCATTACTACGATTTCTGTCCGGTACGTTTTCCGTTTATGAGTTTCTTTTCGTTCGAAGTTTTCCAATCAGAGTGAGCGTGAGTTCCACTTGTTCATTCTGTTCCAAAGCAGCTAGATTTTCTTGTATCGCAATTTTTCGCTATTACTAAAATAATACGAAGATGATTTGCAATAGGGAATTTAATTTCTGACTAAAATAAGGCTCATGAAACTTCCTATTGAATGACGAATGGAAATTGCGGTTTTATCACACTCTCTTCTACAATTAATTCCAATTTTTTCAATGTTCCTCGTAGCATATGTGATTACGCAGAGATGAAATTTAGGATTCACATTTGTAATTCATCTCATTTTCGACCATTCAAGCATCGGATATTTTTAAATACTCGATCATTTTTTCATACATGTTTGCGCGATTATTTCTGCAATCGTAATATGGTATAAAAAGGTGTATGGTAGATCACCCAACGTAAAACTTTCCAGTAGAACTGTTCACTTTTCTGATAAGTCGTGAAATTATACGAACCATACTCGTCATACCTTTGCGAGTCTACCCTTGAGCGCGTGTACGAGATCTGTCTACTGATAAAGAACGAGTGAAAAATGTGATAAAATACTTGACCGGGAACAGTTGGCAGCTGAACAAATTATTTTAATAAATAATGGATGTTTTGTGCGTACGTCCTATCGACGTGACGCACAGATGTCGATGATAATGTGCACAGGGGGGCAGCATTCAAATATGAGCATACTATCTACACGGCGTTATCAGAACAATGACCCCGTCTTTGAACTAATCTAAAATCATCCGTTAGCACCGTAGCTATATGTTATTTCGCATTTCCGATTTGTTTTGCATAGTCAGTCGACACCAGACGATGGCCAGTTAACTGATATTCTCTGCTTCTGCGTGATCTTCGCATATACTAGAATGGATCAGAAAAATTTGTCTTTTAGTTTTCCAGAAATTATGAAATTTTCGTCATTGGAAATCGATTTTTCTCATGCTTGTATCCAACTGAGTTTCAGTGCTGCTGTATACTCAGCATACATATGTGCCATCACAGCCACGAACACCAGCACACTTGGCTGGGTATGAAAAATTGACGTTTGACGATTAGTGACAGAATATAACGGAAAATCTGCGATGACGTAAATAATTCTTATTTCATGCGTCGCGTTCAATAATTCCAGGACATTTGACCGCATACGGGTTTTACAGTTTTACCGTGTTCCGGTTTCCGCTGATGGAATATCAGTAGATCCAAGTTTATTTCAATATCGTCGACTTTTTTTGTACCTTGGTATCGCCAAATATGGACGCGTGCGTCAGTTGTCTTACGAGCCATACATTTTCATAATAGAACCCTCCAAATTTTGATAGAATTCTACAATAGTATACATGAAATCGAATATGATATTCCCACCTTGTTTTTAATATTAACTTTTATCGGCGGAATTCACCTTCAAAAAGTTGAAATTGCTCGATAGTCAACATAACAATTATAGATATTTTCAAAAATCAACACGATCGTTTATTAGGAAGTTAAGCGATGCGCGGATGAAGCACGGAGTATCGAGAACGAATGTTCTGGACGTATCGCGAGAATTGCGAAGCAGGTATGAGCCTGAGTCTGTTGGCGCATGATGACGCCCGTCTCGGCAGCCGCTGGGCAGGCTCGACTAGCAAGTTTGCTACGTTAGCTATTTTTGGATCGCCTCTCATGTATCTAACAGTCAGATATTTTACCAGATAATATGTTATCTCGTTACCGCGCAGCTGTCGATTCGTGTCGCGAACAGCTGACGAGATCAGTTGGGCCAATGATGGTGACGTTCAAAGAATATCCTGTCACTAGCTCCGGTTGCCCTCTCCAATTTATTCTACGAAACATGAAAAAATCCTGCAACAAGTAATTTTCCCAGAACACGCTTTACTTTTCCACCGTTATCTTTCCGTTGCTCTGTGCCCGAAAAGGTGATTAAAAATGGTTAGTGTTTCTTAGTTCGACAACTGGATCAGTCCATTTACAACTAGTGGAACATGATGATTTTCCTTTCTTTCGTGAAACTCTTGGATCATTGTTTCGAAGTTCTAAGTACAAAGTAATGAAAAAAGGAACGAGAGTTGGCTGGTTAGGTTCATCGCACTACATATACCGTGTAGTTTTTTTTCTGCGTTTTTATCCGTATGATTACGTTCGCGCCACTGCCGACTCGTGACAAATTCATTCTATAGTATATGTACCATGTATTCAGAACTGGCATACGTGTACACAAGTTAAGCTGATCTAGTGATGCATAGTTGTATATCCGCCATGAAACGCAACATGTACGTACATACGTTAGGTAGGCGTAAAGTTTATGCCGGAGAGGACAGTTGCACAGAGTACTCTCGGTTTCAGCCATGTTTCGGCCGGAGGCACTCGCATCGCGGGCGCCATATTGTGGAGGGGAGCTCCGCGGCGAGCCTTGGTCGAGTCGAGTTCGGAATGTTCGGAGTTCGGATCTTGTCAGATGTAGTGAGAATTCGTAAGAGGACGCATCGCGCGCTCTGTTGCTCCGAGTGGGAGTATTTCTTCGTGTAGAGTGTAGTTAAACGGACTACACGCTATCGTGTCGAGTTAGCAATGAGAGATTTTGAACAATCGTAAAGTTTTCCCACCGAGAAAAACTAACTAGTAACTATACACGCTTGATACAAAAGAGAAGAAATTGTTCTTACTTAAATCGCAATAAACGTTTGTTGAAATTTAGCAAACAAAATTTAAAAGTATTAAACATTCCGCTGTGACAGATAACGAGATCCAAGTAACAAAACGAAACCAAGATAAATAAAAAGTAACAGAAAAGGCTGACTATTTTTTATATTATTAAATAACTAAAAAAACCACCATTACCATTTATTGCGCGAGTTGATTCGTCCAAACAAAAATATTTTTAAAAAATAACCATATTTTTAAATTCTTATATGTATATTTAAGTGAAAACGGATATTTACGCGTGTGTTTATATCTGCGAGAACAAATTGTGAACGAGAATTCTGTAATTGCACTCGCGACTCGACGGTGTGTACGTGCCTTGGACAGTTTGACATTTCGTTGCGTCAGCCGTTGCTTGGCGTCCTCGTCTCTTTGTTCCGTGCGCTCAAAACTTTCAACTCGAAGAATCAACTTCTTGGCCAATCCTCGCGAACCATTTGACTATTTTGTGATACCGACAGCTCTCTATTATCTACCCGAATTCATGTAAGTATCGTTATCCTTAAATCGAATATTTCGCGAGATCGTCTCTCGTTTATCCATCCCATCACAGCGAACTGTAATGTTATCTGTATACGTGATTGGTTTCGAATGCAACCCATTTTTTAAAACTGGTTCACTACGATTCCATATTTCTTGAAATATTTTTTTCGTTGCGAAACTCTAGCATTGGATAGAATGTTCAGCTCCTATGATTATTGTCTTGATTATCTCATAGTGTTACGATGTTAATATAATACCTCGCGATTGGGTGCTGATTCGACATCGTATCAGGTCAATCAAAATACATTAGGCAATACAAAGCAAAGGGTTAACCCAGAAGTTGGCTTAGCGACCAATATAATCGTTCTTTGTTATTACGCGTTTCCCCCACTTCTACCCTTTCCTCGATGCATACGTGCGTGTATGCATGAAGTCTGTCGTATCGGAGGACGTACGGAACCCCTCGATATACAGGTTATTCGACGCATGGACCGTCAACAGTTTTTTGTGTATTTGTGGGGGATCTTTTGCAAATCTTAACCTTTAATGACCCAGGTCCCAACTACTGTGGTTACTAACAAATATTTTTTTTATATTCTACTCAAAAATTTACAAAATTCTCCACTAAAACTCCTACAATCATTTTACTCGCAAGTGTATTCGCGTAGTTGTTTGTTATTTTATTCCGTAACTTATTCTTGTTCAAAATCAATTATTTTTTGTGGTAACGATCACCAAAGTTACAAGGCTCCAAATTCTCAAAAGTAAATGAAATTAATAAAAATTCTGTACCTCTAAATTCCTGAGAAAAAAAGTAACCGGAGCTCCATTTGAGCAACATTAAAGAAAAATGTATGAAAAATGGTTTTTTCTACCTTTTGTGTGTAAAATATTCGCGATCCACCAATTAATCGCAAACTAAAAATAGTCTTGTGTGTAGTTCGTAGTCTGCAAAATAATACTCCCTTCTATACGTGACATAGGTCTCGTTGTAAATAAGCTCGCGATCATACCGATTACAATCTTTTTTGAATAAAAATACCAAATCATCGTTGAAACAACCTGCGTCATTGGGACGCGAGTGAGAATTATATCGCCCCCTATACTTGTAAAGAAAACAACAAATTTACTATCGCAATGATGCATCATATTGACGCAAACGACGGTGTAATTTCTTCTGTCACAATTATAATCAGCCGTGTAATCGAGTCGTTGACTAAGTCACCTTTCCGAATTGTGGACAAGATTATTTAAATATAGACGGTGATGATTGTTGTTAATCAAACGCGGCGTAAACATTTCGTATCTAATTTTCCACGACAGAGTAGAAATTACCGCAATCTTTTAACGCATAAGTGGGTATCAATATTATTTCTAGATGATAATAAACAAGTTGAAACTCTGTATGCTAGGACATCAAGGCTATTAAACTCTCGACTGGTTTGACTTCTTGGAGACGCCCGATGAAATCTAGTATTCCTGTTCTCCTGTGTAACCTTATATGGTAAATATGTTTGAACGAAACGATACTTTTAGAATGCTCAGTATTGAACCAGGAATACTTCCTACGTATTGTATGTTTCAAACGCGCGAAAATTGGTATTTGTGATATGTGGTTTACATAAAGACACTATCGCGTCCTACATTCATCGTTGATGATCATATTTGTTTACTTCCGCGTAATTATAGAAATCTATTACGTACATGCGTCGTGAATGAATGAATGTATTTGTATGCAGATGTATTTACGTAAATCACATGCGCTGATGATATTCTTGAAGATGGGTCGTTTGGGTGGGACCTTTACTTACTCGACCCAAATTCCTGCGAAGATTCACGATAGAAAGCAATGCTTGTACGCAATTATGAAACGTGAGATTCACCAGAAGCTTTCTTTAGTACCTATGTATACCTTCGAAGTCTCGGCGAACAGAAATAAAAATACACACGTTTCTGCCTTGAAATGCTGCTTACATAAATTCTCATCGAAATGCACTGTTCCCATACGACAGATCTTCTCCGTGCTAGAAAATTGAAAGCTGATGGTTGTTTTTTTTTCGAAGTCCCAACCTAACGTTTTCCTTCTACACCGTTCTATGTTTAGTTTATCTTTTCATCACCAAATGGTAAACACTACGTTGGCGTTTTCTCTAGTCGAAAGGGCGTTAACCCGGTTCATCGGTATCATATATGACGGTACGTTCCCGCGTTCAACGCTCGTGTAAGCTTTTTTTTGTTCCTTACACCCCGAACTTCCTTTTGTATATCCGCTAAAAATTCAACGCACCAGGCACCCGTGCTTTAATGCTCAAATCTTGATCATACAAGCAACGTCACGTATTACAACCGCGTTGAATGCTACTATAACTAACCTTTCCATTAGAGTAAAATTTTCTGAATACATAGGGTGAACATCACTTGCATTGATACGAGTAATCTGATTTCATAGTTTCGTCTTACTTTGCGAGGTATTCGGAAGTTATTTGCATTTTGTGAATTCTGGCAATTAGTCTCCCATTTCGCGAATTGCCGTTCGTATTCCGAGAAATGACTCATTTTTATCACGAATGATTTCGTCAAGAATATTGAAATAAATCAATGCCGTCATATAACGATCGTCCTTCACGCGGTCATATCCTTATCTAAATCCTATCGCATGATCGCATACATAACTTCGAACTCGATAAGCTAAATTCGCGAATTTTTCATAATAAGCAAACCTGTGTGATACGTAGCGACATGGTACGTCTGGCTTTTCATAGACTATCTCCTCCCAGTATGCTACTATACTGTCCTACACCTTCCACACTGTGCGCGCGCGCGCGCGCGCTCGTGTGTATGTGTGTGTTGTGTGGTTTCATCAGCTGTTTGACGTATCCGCGAGTCTTTACATTGACTGATATTCACGTGGATGGTCAGTTTCTTTTTGTTTGTCTAGAGACTGTTAGTCACCTGACGTAGAATCGACCCGTTCCTTGGTGTGTCTGTAGGCAAACGTTGAGCATTCTAAGCTTTTATATCTGATGTTACCAATCACTGAAATAATCGAACCTTTTAATTCATAAATCAGTACATGGTGTGTTATCGCGTACAATTTCTCATATATCTACTCGGCAAGCTCAAGTTTCCAGATCATTACACTTTCATCTAAAAACGCAGTGCGTTTCAATATTCGGTCAGTTTTGAAGAGAGTGTCCAATAACGTTTAATCATACGTAATTCTTCAACCGAAGTTCGTCGAAATGTTCATATTGCGTTCGCATAAAAATACAGCAATACTCTCATAGCCGACTTGAACGCATCCTTGATGGTCGCAATGCGAAATTCGATTGCAACGAGACATTCTACTTTTATACAAGGTTATGCTTTTCTTACCGCATGATGCAATTGTGGCAAGGTTATATGCACCAAAGTTGAGAATAGCTTACCTGCGAAATTATGACCACGGTACGTTGCTAAAGAAAAAACGTCGAATTAACGTTGGTTACCGATTTCACTATCCAATAAACTTTCTTGAAAGTTGAAAAGATAATTTAAACATTCAGATCGTATCTTCACGCAGCCAACTACATGCTAATCAAATGTGAATCCAAAAAATGACTAACGATCTCTCAATCATTTCGAAATATCAGCCTCTAATATGTAATATATATTTATAATTCAAAAACAATAATTTAAACTCTCATTACATGTACGAGCGACTATCGTCCGGCAATGATCGTTTGTTATTTACGTCTAAAATATTGCTACACGTATTCTACGTTGTAAGATTGCTGGGCTGATTTACAATATCAAATATGCGAAGTATTTATATTTATATCGCTAGCAATTTCATATCGGCCACACAGGAGTCTTTTTCCTCAACGTCCACCCCACGAGTTAACCCACTTTTGAAAATTAGGAAATCGACGTTAACATTTGCACAAACATATTAATATTATCGAAAATGGTGTGACGATTCACAGACAGTATTGGGAAATTATCGATCAAGCGAGTACTCCCTAGTCGGATGTGAGAAGTATGTCTAATATGTCTGTGACTGTGGCCGGCATCATCCAATACAAACCAATACTAAGCCTCGAAGTATTATTCAATAAAATAAAATTAAAGAAATCACTCGGATCAATCAAAATTTTATTGCGTGCTATTTGTATACTTTGCATTTTTGAACGATAGGGATTGGCGTGCAACGATAACCAATCTTCGATTCCCTTTAGTTAGATAAAACACTCGAATCATAAATGATTGACATAATCAAGTCCCGAACCATGCTATGTAACAAGTTTACTGGTGTACTCGTCGCGTCCAGCTCATTTCTGCTAGATCACCACCGATGCCAGTGTCCGCCAATGGTGTACCGTATTGTTTCTCCTGTGTACAGTTACATTGCGCCACGTGAAAACAAAGCAATTCGCATCATAATGGTATCTGAGATCTTTCACTTCGTTGATGAAAGTTTTGTAACTCTACATTACGATACCTCGTTCATACCAATCGTTTTTACGTGGTTCCGCGTTGCATACAACAATAGTAGTCAATTTATCTTCATCACTCATACGCATTTTTTTTTTAAATCGTGTTGATAAAGATTAAGAGCATGCGTAGGATTACACCCCCCCCCCCTCCCTTTCCCTTCCCCCCCAAATGAAGTTAACCAGTCTTGACAGCCTCACTCAACGACGCCGTTTGACGCATTTCCACAGATAAAGATAGGATCTAACGATCGGTATATCTACACCGCTTACCGCTCTTCGTCTATCGCCAAATAAACTCGGAACAACGACCTGCTGGTTGTGTACAAATTGTTGTTTGCTTACGCGGTTTTTCACATATAATACCATCACGCTCCACAACTTGGCATCGGATAACTTTTCGCGTCGTGCTAGTTTTCTTTGGTCAAATTTACATTAAATTCACGCACGAAGTACCTACAATCTTCCTTACCGTGTATATTCCTTACTATTATCGCATATATCCAACATTTTATTAAACCAGTCGTCATTTTCAGGCCACATCTATCGAATACCATTAAAATTATTTAAAATTTTGTCATTTTCGAAATTAGATTGGGAGTAAGAATCCGCTTACATCGACAGTTTTCATGTATACTATCTTGGAGCTATTTACGTTACGTTACTTATCATGTCAGCTAACGTGATATCGTGGCGTGCACGAATGTACCGAATGACATTCACGTACTGATCGTACGATAATAACAGACGAAGAGTAAATCTTTTTAGAAGACCGTCAACGACTTTACTTTCATGCCCAGTCCTCGATCATTGATATAGTTAGTAGTACTATCTTTCACCTACTTACGATTATAATAATAGTTATTTTCAAGATTTTCACATCAATATTCATTCAATTAGCAAATTTTCATTGAAAAAATAACGTTAGCTTTCATTTTATACAAGATGAAATGACGGCGAAACTAATTTCTCAAGAACATCGTTATCGTGATTATTGTCGCATGTCGAAAAATAGCATACATAATACAGCTTAGTTGCGTAAAAATTGTCTGCGCGTATATTATTATTCATCATGTCACGATGAATACCATCGCGCCACAGCTGGTCTTAAGTTTCGTATTTCATGTTAATGAAATAAAAGACGATACAGACGTTTTGCATCATCAGCGCCCGTTAGTGTTACGGTTGTTCCGAGTGAAATCGAGCCATTAAATTATACGATAAAATGATACCTACCAGACGTGTGACAATTCTGCCTTTCCATCAAAATATATATATACATTTCTTGTGTTTTAGAATTTCCTTCGAATTTGTTCGAGGCTAACGCACCGATGATCGCGATTTCATACGCTTCGTTGAAGTGGACGTAAAAGTTTGGCATACTTTTTACCGGGAAAACGCGCTCGGTAAAGCGAGAATTTTGGAACAGCGAATTAGGAATCAAATGTTTACGTCTAACGCGGTAGTAATATACATATATGTAAATATGCGGTTTTGTAGGGAAAAAGGATAATAACGAACTAGCGTAAACCGCAGCAGTGATTCAAACTTATGATAATCGAAGTTTGTGAACACTGGCAACATTATCATATAGTCACGTTTGGCATAACTTAAAGTAGCTATGCGTATCGCCACGTGTTAAAATTTTTCCGTACCTGCACAATAATTTCCGACATCTGATGTTAGTACTTTTTGCTGTGAATCGTACCAAACTGTTGTACCTAAAAATGGCATTCCGATACCCGAACATCGGTTTGAAGAATAACTGAAACGCGTGGGTACTATATCCATAGCGATCTTTGAAGTTCGTACACTGACAAACATTTGGTATTCCGGGTCACTCGGCGTACCATTTGCGCGAGCGTGAGCTTCTCTAATGTGTCTTGAGACTGTGTCGAGTCGGGTGTAACACTTTCCAGGCAGAATGTTCACGCATTTTCTCTCCATATATTATACATATTTTTTTATCGTCAATTTCCCCGCACACTCGCAGCGAGCATTCCTCTGGCATAGCATAGATATTCGAAATCTCATCGTTTCGCTTAAAAATGTCGACGTTGATAAATCGAACAAAATATTTCCGTTCAGCTTCAACATCATGTCCTACAAAAATAAGCTTTTTTTATATCGGAAGAATTAGTGTTTATTATTTATTGTTTATTTTTTTCTACATTTATTTATTTTGTCGTTTATTTATTTTTCTATTTTAAACACAATATCCTGTTTTACAGTTGAGGGTCGAGAATAATACTTTCTTCTACGGCTACTCGTATTTTTGAAATCACTGGAATTCTATCCACCGTTGACCTCACGCTACTTATGCAACTAACGTGATTAGCATGGTCTCTACGTCTATGTTTTTCGCAACAGCCTCAAATGTAACGAGCGAATTCAAAGTAAGCTGAGTAAATATTTCTTCGAAGTACGCGCCAACGTAGTAGACATTTTTTTATTCGTTCGATGGCGCCTTGTTTGTATAACACCGAATAAGCAGTCATTTTTATACTCTGATTCTACGCAGGGCGTGAACAAGCCGCAAATGATTATTGATTTCAAAGTCAATGACAATCGTTGAAAATAAGTAGTAGTACGTCATGTTTCTACGCGCCTTTGGATCGCCTTTGTTCCAAGGTCAATCCATTTCGTTGTTATGTTGTTGATATGTTCTCGTGTGTATGTTTTCTCTTTATAAATACACAGACGTCTCGTACCGGCAATCCTCACCTGGCGAGGCCAAACGGTTTCTCTTCTCTGCAGTCACGTTCATTTTATTCAAATGTTATCGTTTTCATCACGTACTGTCATGTTATTTTTTATTTGCATGATCGTTGTTTTTGTTTCGAGTAAAGTTGATTGCGAATGATAAACGCCGCGCTACCTTCGACACCTCGCACTCATTTTTGTTCCTTAGTTTCATCGCACGTTTATAGTTGTAAAGAACTCGAACGATTCACGAACTTTATAAGGTTCGAGCAAATAAATCTAGCATCCGCGTCTCATTTCTGTGCACTGTTTTCAAAGTATTTCTCGTTGATAGTCTTTCAATGTACTAACGAACCGAGTGGGAAACGCGTAGTTTATACACACGATTATAATTTGGTGAGGAATTTGATTTTTTCCGAAATTTACGCAATAGTGACGACGCAAAGTGATTCATACCACTTGTTGATCTCACCGAACACGCAAACTATCGATTCGATGATAATCGATTTTTTTTATCATCGCTTCTGCGTCTCAAATCGCGACTTATGTAATTTGACTGAGTCGATTTGAGACGTGCGAATTTCATGTTATATCTAAGAATCTCAAGTTTGTTTGTACGTGGAGGTCGAAGCTTTACGCTCGCCTATATTTTCCAATTCCGTAGAGCTAAGTGGGTCAACTGAACTAGAAGAAAAAGAGGAAAAAAACCATTATCAAACGATTTGATGTCACCAAGGATCTACAATTTGCTGTCTGCCAAAGAATTCCAGCTATTTTTTAACCTCGTGTTATTTTCATTCGTAAATTTAATGAGAACACTGTTCGATTTTAGAATATCCCGATCGTCGATTCCTACGCTCCAAATAAAACCGAAGCCCCAAACGAAAAAGTCATTGAAAGTATTTACGTTGGATTCAAGAGTCAAATTTATATTTAGTCGTCGTCATTATCCGAGGCAATGGAGCCTCGTCGTGCAGATCTGTTGCTATAAGTATCTAGAATACCTAGATATTCTTCGGGTTTAACCACCTATATAGTATATATTATATTATAAATATAATTTATATTATATTATGTTCGTCAGCAGATAAACCGTCTCGATATTTGGACGTTGTTTCCATTTTTCCCATTTATCAACAACTTGATTATCGTACCAACTGCACGCTAGGCGTCTTATCTGTGTTGTATTGTGATGCGATTCGATGTTCAAATTTACCGACAAACAATCTGCGTCGCTTGGATTGTATCGGTTGACCTTCTTACCGTGAACTATTCCTGATTGTTGGATTTTAATGATCACAGTTTACTTTTGAACCTCTTGATTCTCAAATTCCATTCAAATGTACGGTAAACCTCTTGAAACACCTAGACGACAACAATTTGAACGAATCTGACTAATAATATTCATAAATGGAATTGTTTACTCTGTTGTTCGACGCTACTTTTCATCATACTCGTAAATACACTTGGACGAGCATCCTTTTTAATTTATAGCCATCCCAAAAATATCAGGTTACAGAGTTGGAAAGGTATAAGTGTTATTACGTGACACTCTAAATTATGAGCATGTTCCCGTTGTTTTGTATTTTCATTTGGTACGCGAATGTTTATTGCCCAATCGCGCTACTCGTTACTATTATCATCGGTGGTACGTTGTTAGAACACATCGCTCGTGATACCCGTGAGTGAAATTACTACAAGCGGCTGTACAATAGTATTACGCAATTTTGTTTTGGAAAGTAAGGACGCTCAAGGTCGTCGAAAATGAACAGAAAATAAAATACGTCGGTTGCGTAATCTGTGTAGAGTGTACATCTATTTTCGCGTGTTGGCAGACACCAATCTAGCATTTTCTCGCAAATTACCATTATCTTACTTTCTATGTAACGCAACAACAAACATTTGATATTATAATCATGCTATGCAGCAATGTATCGTATTCTGGCATAGCGCTGTGATGAAATGTGACATTGGACCTTACACCCGTTAGAAGTATAAATAAAACTATTTGTCTCCTATGCATAAAAAAAATGAAAGAATGATAACGAATTGGTCTCTTGTTCCCTTACACGTATATATGCAATGTTGGGATGAAGAAAAAAAAATATGCAAACGGGGAAAAATGGAGTGAATTGTATTATTGAGTCGAGTTAAATGATGATCATTAAATGTTAACGGTAGTAGTTCATCTTCGTCAACTATACAATGATTCTTTACTGAGCTGGTTTCTTATTTAAAATTATGATGCTCAACACTTGTTTTCAATAGCTAGATACAATGTGATTATTGTATTCCCATACATAATTCGACGAGAAATATTCATAAAATCAATTATATTACACCCCATTTTCTAAATGCCATCAATTTGTTGACAGTTTAAGTAAATACCGGAGTTAATCTATTGTTTATTTTGAATTGTGTTACAGATACTAGGCCAGCCAGCTGTTGTACCATTCTTGTGGTGTGACTGTTTCTTGTGGTCAGACTACAGTTCGGTGGTGTTACTCGGTACCTACTTCTACGAGAGTAGTTGGTTGTCGGTCACACTTAGCAAGAATGGACACATCGGGCTCGCCAGTACCGGATGCAATCCACCCTCTTGTCGAGCAGCTGCTAGAAGCTCTTGTACTAGAGACAAAATATCAACCTAATCTTCAAGTACCCATCACGACTCAGGTAAGTTTCATCTTCGCAAATACTGTAATAATATTTACTAGTTGTCTCATGCTAACGTGTCTACTCTGTCAATTCTTATTTTGAAAGACTTGGCATCAATATACGTGAGATGGTGAGAAATAAAAATAATATCGCTATAATACCTGATGCTGCTCCAGCTGATACAAAAATTGTTACAAATCGAGAGAAATGAGTCTTTGAAACGAACAGCCATAATAGTGCTACATTTAGATAGATTTTGCGGGCATTATTCATTTCATCTAGGGAATTTCTAATTTCAGAATGATGAGATAACCATCGGAGCTAGAGATGGATCGGCCCACGTGTTACGCTGTTTGAAGGTCTGGTATGACCTACCGTCCGACGTATTGTTCATCGCGATCAATTTGATGGATCGCTTTTTAACTAAAATGAAAGCACGGCCCAAACACATGGCCTGCATCAGCGTATCATCATTTCATATCGCTGCCGTGCAAATGGCACAATCGTTAGATGCTGACCATTTAGTTTCCATTTCTCAATGTAAATGCACGGGTGGAGATTTGAAGCGTATGTCGGAAGTAATTCGAAACAAGCTTGGTTGGGCACCTGATACGAGAATTGTCACCTCCCTCACTTTTCTCCGGCTATTCAACGCAATGTTCCACGCGGCTGCTGCACAATTGGGGCTCGCTGATTTGTATGCGAGCATAGTTAAGGTACCTACAGCTACTTTAACAATTGTATGCAACAATCGAATCTCTTAGGATTCCAAAATTTCTCGTCCACCATGCTTGGCGTATATTTTTAATCAACAATATTTTTTAGGAATCTGAACTGCTCTTGAGATTAGAGATGGTGGCATGCGATGGGAATTGTGCTAGCCTACGTCCATCAGAAGTGGCGCTGGTTTTACTATGCACCTATTTGGATTCGGCAGTTAATCGGATGGATAATAATGCTGATAACGCGAAGTCACTTCCAGGAATTCTTAACCCATGTACATCTAGTCAAGCTATGGCTGCTACTCCGGCTCATGAAATGTTTCGGCTCGTTGAATTTGCTGCTGAACTTCAGAAGATGTGCAAGGTAATACAATAATCACACGATATGTGAGCACAAAATGTGAAACTCAAGTTCAAAAGAGAGCATTTACTGATTCATCATTGTTGATTACAGATTCCGGATGAGAGTTTTTACAGAACGCATGACGCAATTGGTGCTATTTTAAGCAAGTACAATGCTCAAGAGCAAACACCTCATAGGCAGAGGCTAGTGTGGAGACTATCATCTCGTACTGCTCGTCTTTTGCGACCAACTGATAAATTCACCTCGGTATTACCAGCCATTGCGGAGCACGCCCCAATTCCATCACCTAGCAGAATCAGGTATATATGTATTATGGTACAGATGTTTGCTCATCACATTCAGTTGTAATCAGACAAATAGTAGTTATTACATTGCAATGAAATATCGTTGTCAGTTCTAGCCACTGTATGAAATTGAGTCACGAGTATACATATCCCCTAATTCGACATCAAATCTCAAATTCATGTTTTGTTTTTCGTTTATGATTGAAACTTTCAGTTATTGAGATCCGAAGAATCGTGAATAGCGATGGCTCACAGACTTCTCGCGATTTCATGGTTGATCAACCAGTGAATCGCAACAGATTTGCGTACTGGTTTTTCTAAGCTTCAATTGCTAATTCGAAAAATGTATCACTGCCCCCGATTGCTTGATAACGATTGCGTTCATTATTTACATTCTTTTTGTACGATGTAAGTGTGAATGGAGTATTATTTTCATTTGGAATTTCGAATCGCACCAACACCCTGAATCCACCTTTCTGGGTAAAGTTGAACTAGGTTCCAGACTTAAGTTAGGGATAATTAAACCTTTTATTTCCATACACAGAAGTTTAGGCTAGATAATTGCTTTGAGAATCTTTTAAATAAGCATATTACTTATTTTCGATGTTTTCTTTTTCATTTTCTCTAGAAAAAGTCGGAAATTTGCGCGTCGTCATGGCAACAAGAGGCGATAGAATCCAATAGTCTCAATGTTCATCCAAGGTATTTATGAATTCCAGCTCGGGCTTTTTCTTGAAGTTCATCATTTAAACATCCCTTATAAATGCTGTATGCTGGACCATGCATTTTCACCTAATCATCATTTTGTTTATTATGTTTTCCCAATAAAATTATACCGCTCTATAAGCATACAAAGCGCATTCTTGATGCTTGATGCACAAAAATGTGAAGATAGCATGATGCTATAAGATCGAACTAGCCTATACCATGGTTTGCTTCGATATGAATAAGTCAACCCAGACATATCTGACTAGGTTTACCCAGGAAGGGTTGATGAATGTGTGTTTTTTCTCATCACTTCATTACTCATCCCCTATTTGTCGCGCAATCCATAATTACTCATTCCTGTATTATCCACAAATGAGTATAGGTTTTGGATATTTGCCTAAAAGCTGTCGTATTATCTAAATTGAAAATTTAGAACCTATTCTTAAGATGTCATTAATACAATAACAATGAAAACAATTTTACAAGTTTTATTTCACTTGCAACGCGTTAGCGCTTTGAAAACTATAAGCGAACTTGAACACTATGAACTAAAATTATTTTACTGCAATATCATTTTGCCGCAAAATAATCTCTAATACGATTACTCATTATAATTGATCAGTTAGAAAATTTTACGTATCATAGTACCTTGTAGTAGCTTGTCGCATATTATCTTTACTAGATATAATTCGCGATGACTTGGGAGACGTCTCATCTTAAAGTAATATTGGAATTCGTACAATTGATACTGACGCGATAAATATTTATACAAATACTTGAAATATTATTTTACAATTCAGCGCATCATAACATATACAGCATTTATGATTGAGACTTTATTTTAGAAGTTATGAAGTACTTTGAGACATGAAAATCACGTTTCAACGCCTGTTAAGCCAGTCTCATAATGAACGATACGTGTGATGTATCATCACGTATTTATGATGCATAAAAAATGAAAAATTATCATTTTTGTACCACAACGCATTTTTCTTTACTTTAAGGTATGGAAGTGTAAGTTCGGCGTCAAGTTGGAGCAGCGAAGATGATGGCATTGACTGGGAAATGGAGGGCACACCAGACGCACTTGTACATCTCATTAATTGGCCAACCCAGTGCTAATCAAATTGCTAGATCAATCTTAAGAGTCAGATGCGCGACATCTATTTCACCAGCAATTCAGCTTTCACGCCGTCCGTCAGTTTGGTTTGGATTTCGTGCCTAAAAAATCTTTAACAATCATTCGGTACCTTTTTTTGCAAAGAAGTTGAGGCAAAGAGTAATGAGTCGATTTGTGACTAATTCTTGATTCATCTATTAGTAGCCTGGCCGTGTCTTAGGTTTCTTCAGCAGTACTGTTACAGTACAATCTTAGTTTCAGTACTTCCATCAATTGAAATTCATAAGCAATTCCATTCAATCCTAGTGCATACCTGTGAAATTTCTTCGATTTCTTTTCCGCACAGGTACTATGAAACTCAATTCATTAACTTGCCTATACAATCATTTGCCGTCGTATCATTAGCAAAATGCTAGGATTGAATAACGTGCTTGAGTTTCGAACACCGGCTCACTACATCTAGCGGTATCAATTGATTACTTTACGTCCTCATACGCTGAATTATCAGATTCTTCAATGTCACGTGGTATAAGGTTTGCAGTCGATTGCGTATGAGACTTCGTCTATAAATTTGGATGCGTGTATACGTATGTATATGCGCATGTATATTTACTAAAAGCATTAGAAGCAAAGAAAAAAGTATATATATATATACAGCTAAAATGTGAACAAAAAAATTATAACAGAAAGTATGATGGAAAAAATGATAAAGACCAAAAAAATCCTTAATTTTAAAACAAGTAAAAATATAAATTTTACTAAATAGGTGAACTTCTTAAGGTGGCTTGACATAGGATATTTTGAAACAATTATCTGGTCGAATTCTCTGTGCTACAAATCCGAATCGAATTTGAAAGCGCCTTTATTACGTGGATAACTTAGAGTATTTCCATGAAGTCAATTTTTTGAATTATCGAATAGCAGAAACCAATCCACGTTTTTTACACTTCACAGTCTCAACACTAGCCCATCAGTGGTATGAGCTGATTCTGGAATTATATCAACTATCTATTGATATTTACAAGTGGTTTTATAGACGCAAAAGAATGTCGTCAGCTTACCAAAACAGTACGTGCCCAGGCTAAAGGTAACTACTAACTGCGTGATAGTAGTGTGGAGAGATATAATATTCACCCTGGTATGCGTTTAAATCTCGTTGAATATTTTTTATGATTATTCTCAAGATTTCAATCTAATGTGGCATTTGACGATTTAAAGAGGATGAAAAAAATATATATTTATTTATATTTGTGAGAAATGAAGCAAAATTATTAACTGTACATTTATATATTTGTTTGATAATTTATTTATATATCATGCACGTGTCATGAGATAATCTGAAAGAAATACCAGATTTGCAAAAATATATGATCGAGGGTCGGACCATTAGCCAGTTTGAGCTAGTCAGAAGTAACCGTATTCAATCAGTGTTTTTAATTGTTTGTTTGAAGCGACTCGTACTATTCCATCCTCATGGAATATTATTCGATAAAAATGATAATTCCAGGATGAAAAATATCAAAAATACGTGGAAAAATAATCGATTTATTTTTATTGCATATTAAAACTAGTTGAGCCCAGTAAAAATAACGTTTCATGGATCCTTTTTTTGAAATAGAAAAATGATCATAGAAAGCCATGATTACACACACGTTCGGATGAACAAAGTGATAAGATTCAATTTGTCAGGGTGATACTGGCATTGTCTGAAGATTCTCTGAGAAACATTACAACACATGTTTTCGCAGGGTGCCACGAAAACTTGGCACAAGTAGATTTGCACGTAGCAACGGTGTTTAGTTAAACGAAACCTCAACGACATTCTGACCAACAACATTTATTTCTCGTCTAAATCACTTCAAAATTTTCAGTCAATATAATACATGTCAAACGCGAGGCCTTGATCGGATTTAAATGATAAGGTGAATTTTTTTTCGTTTAAATTTTATGCTGCTTATCGTAGTATGTTCTACGTGCCCGCACGGGGCAGTGGCAATGCATAACTTAACAGGCGGTCGCCTAAGTATTTTTTTCTCTCATCATCAATGCATTTATCTTATAAACTCGGAAATTTGAAAACATGTCGCAAAATTATAAAGAGCCTCCATCTTCTCAATTATTACAGAAGATGTGAATGCCAACATGGTCTTTTCCGATAGACGATCAAGTATTTATATATATATAATGCATGAGAAAGAACCAATGTAATTGGCAAACTGGCAATACATTTTTAACAAATGTGCCAAATGCATTCGCAACTTTGTTGAAGAATTTTCTGATAGCCCTATGAGAGCAAAATATACTATCGTCTGGAGAAACCTTATTCTGATGAATTACTAAGTTATAAATATAAACACTCATTGATTGAAGCAAAATGATAAAAAAATATTTCCAGAAATATCTCGTACAATAGATCCAATCGATATGTGTAAGATTCTTTTCTTTTTTTCAAATTAACCACGGTATGGCACTATCATTATTTTGGCATACCAATCTGAATATAAAGAACTTGTTCTTAATTTTTTTTCAGAGTAACCTAAGTATCGTCTTAGTTCCATTTATATAGCTTGAATGAAGAGCTAGTTTTTTTTTCACAATATAATAAACTCATTTTTGTTCAGCTATGTGAAACTTCTGATCCCATATTATTTGTTAATCAATCGTAGTATGTTCTACGGCCGCTCGGTCATGGCGGTATCTCTCAATATGACTTGAAAAAAATCTTCAAATAAAATATCATTCAGCAGATTCGTTTTTTTTTGTTCAACAAGTAAATTGACAACCAAATTCTTCGATACAAACTTACAGTTTCAATGTTCTTGTTACTGATTTAAATAATCAGACTTATGTGCATATCTCTGTACTGAAAGTATAGTTTTCCAGACACGAGTTTTCCTTGAATTTTTCATCAAAATGAAGCCATTGATATCATTAGCGGAATATAATTTAATCGCGAAAAAGGCCTTGATATTTTTCAGTATTTGACAGACATGTTGGTAGAAATTGTTGTGGGGTTGCAGGAACAGGCGGGTTTTTGATCAGTCTAAGGTAATCGACAGTCGTCGCAATGGCATTTCCATTCGGATTGTTATTACTTTATTTGCTTTTAAATGTTATTATTATTCCACGGATATCGCCATTGAAAATTGCCTTTTCTGGTTAGCTGACTCTTGCATCGAACTTGTAACAAGAATGATATCCGATAAACCAGGCAACATTCAATGTAATATAAGAGATTTTTTTTCTAGAAAGTAGTGAATAAAGTGATTATTACCATCACGTTGTTACATCTGTGATACATCAGCCAGCCAGCCAACTATAATCTTAAAAATACTGTCAAAAGTACAAAATAATTATTTGAATTCGTTAAAGGAATCACTGTGAAAAAAAGTATTTCAGCGTGCCCTTTAGAAGGATTTAAGATCTCAGTCATAGCAATTCAGTCAAATTCTGCCTTGTTCTACTTTACTTAACATGCCTTTTTTCCTTTTCAAATCTAATGATACCTTTCGATCGAGAGATCATTCTGTGATTATCAAATTACGCAAACATTTATGAGCTCCAACTATACTTTTTACCTTTACTGTATACATTTTTACACTTAAGACACTTTTCTTTATGTTCCATGGCAGACCGTTCAAATTTATTTCTATGAAATTGCTTTGTCCAATGAAAATAATTTTGCAAGTGCCAATATTTGTGCATCGCGAATCTACTTCAAATATTCGTTTTCATTGAAATTACAGATATTATACATATTCTACTTCAGCTCGTGTTGGAGTACAGAATCAATTATATCAAGTGTTTTTGACTGAAGTTCTATGACACCATGTGGAGCTATCACTAAAGCTCCATATTGAATAACGTGTGAGAGAGTGTATGTTCGTAAAAATACTTAGAGGCAAACATGAGTTACGAAGCGTGTTTATGCATGTCGCAAGAGTGGATCATCCAATACATGTACATCGGCAGAGAGACAGGCAACTCGTGTATATAAAACAAAAAATGTATTTCTTTCTATGTTTGAGTAATCTCTGCCGATTCTTCATATTTAATATCTAATAACAATTAGTATAGTATAACATTTGTGATAATAGAGCACAATGTTTCGCCCCTTAAATGTTTACACAAAAAAAAGAAAAAAAATTATTCATATATAAATATGGTATATTTATACAGAAGGAAAGCAAGTAAAATTATTATTTGCCTTGAAGGTCTTGTATGTGAAGTCAGAGCAGAATTTTATTTGGGAGCAATTTATTTTCGTCGAGCCAACTACCAAGTTACACTGTCATCATTGCTTCTTGTGTGATAACTTGAAACTTGAGCTTGTACGATGCTTAAAGTATTTTCATTTGCATCCAAATGAAAGTATCTGCTATCTTTCATCATGTTACAAACATTCAAGGCTGATAGTGATATTGCCTTGCTCATGTATACATATAATTAATATATTATTGAAAATAATTGATTATTTCGTTTACTGTCATTAAGGGAAATAAATATGATTATTTCCCATTGGTCATACAGTGCACAAATATCTACATAGTATTATCCTCATCCAGATTTCAGAGGAGATATGTACTACTGGTTCATGCATACATGTAAAATCATATAGATCCAATCTCTCGAATTGATTTTATTTCACCTGTAGTAACTACAGGCGACATTAACTGTAAATCCAACTTTTTATTGCAGTTAGAGACTGCAATTCAATCGCATTGATGTATCTGATCTTTAACTGCATTTTAATAAGAGCGCAATTTTCCTGCGACATTGAAAAAAAAAGCGAGAAGCGAGAATTATACACCGGACTGCTAGACATTTTGCAAACCTTACTAGTTTTGTTCCGAACCTCGAATGACAATAAAAAAATACGGTTTCATCTTGTTTTACTGGTTTTCTATCAAATTTTACATTGATGAAAAGAGTCACTAGAAGACTAACTATCGAAGAAGGTAATTGGCTTCCTGCTCCAGATTTTGAAATCAAAATATTTTGTTCTATTGAATTATAGCTGTGTACAGCAATTATTGGTGCGAGTGTAAATATATTTTACTCTCTGTCAGAGAAATTATACGTAGCAGTGATTTGATATTGGGTTACCAATAAGTGCCTTGCACGCTAAACATTTTTCGTGATTTCTTCAAGTGCCGAATGATTAGCAGTCTCTTTCTGAATAATTCACCAAGAAAAAAAAATATGCTGACGCATAAAATACTTGCTGAATACTTGAAATTCACAGTCGTCTTGTAATTAATCTTGTACACACGCCCTAAAATTTATACGATTCGATGTATTATACATACAGTCATAAGAAATGCTTTGAAAAACGAATATATGAAATTAAAAACATTCTAGAAATATTGATATGCCTTAAGACGACTAAGAGTTTCTCTATTCACAGAACAAGAATTTGTATCGAGATCACTTTATCCAGCCATAAAAATATCATAAATTGTCCGTATCAATGTCGATGTGTTGTTGAAAAATAAAACGAGACAGACAGTGTTGTATTTCAACATATCACTGTCTGTATAAAATTTATCAACTTGTGGCAGTATAACTGTGTAGATTAAATTTGTAATGCACAAAAAAAAATCATTTGCAATAAACACAATTTATCATATGACATAGCAGATTTATTCACGGTAGTTTATCAGTAGGTGAAATATATTCTCATTTTTTGACATACATAAAAATTTCTAATCATCAGCACACTTGTATTCGCTATCACATTAAACTATAATAAATTGCGAGATTGTAAGAGAATTTATACACTATATTCATAAATAAACTTGTACATTACAATTTTTTAAACGTTGATTGTATTATTGCTTGCGTTTCATTCAGTGAAAAACCTATCATATTTTATACAGCTAGGTTAAACGATATTCTATCAGTATCTACAATATTATATGCGTTACACATGGTGGCCATGGTTAGCGGAGACGTTGACAAATGATATGTTAAACTTTAGTTTTTATGAGATATTTTGTTCAACATGTCATGATCATATCTAAACTCTTACTGAGATTAACACTCAACCAACATATGCATTTTTCTAAATTTCATTCATCATGTCTGCGAGTCAAATTCGTTTGAAACCCAAGTCTCGAGATTCTGCTGCGAAGAAATCTACCAAAATGGACAAATCACAAACTCTCTTGCAACATCACCAAGTCTCCAATGATTCAGGTAATAAAAAATGCTTGTTACGTATAAGTCTCGTCGTTGAATATGTCTGTCAGATTAACATGAAGTAATGATTTAATGCCGCTGAATATAAATAGTTCTCATTTTTATTTAAAAATATATAATTGAACTTCATAAACTGTAAATTTCGATTGCAATGACGTATAAATTCAAAACATTCAGTTTTCGTTGTGAAGATGAACATTGTAAAATGAGACTGTCACAACGTGAGAAAACAAACAAGAACTGGTGACAAGACTGATCAGATTGGGTGCGCGTGTTTATTTACCTCTTGACTGCTATAAATATCTATTATGAAGCAACTCATTTACCTCATGAACGAGCTTTAGCTTCAGGTAAAGAAAACATGGTTTTTCATAACATACCATTCAACAGGTACATTGACGGGTGGAAAATGTGAATTCGTAGCTTTAAGTTTATACTCATTCAATCGTTCTAATCATTCGATTCTGAAGTTAATGTTGATATACTTTCTCATTATGTGAATTCTTTCAGGTGGAACGACAACAGTGCCTATTACTCCGCAAATGATTCGTGCTGCCGTAAAAGAGCTTCAAACAAGACGGGTCTTTGTCAGTTCTGACCTGATTGGTAGTCAGTTGAAACGTCGTTATCCCATAGAAAGTGATCCCGATATATTCCAGAAAGAATTGGAAGAGAAATTAAACTGTGCAGTAGATGTTGGTCTCATCGCTAAATGCGGTGACGACATGTACTGCATACCAACGCTACGACAGGAGGCAAGTTCGAACAAAACGGACTTCACTGCATTTTGGGATAGATATTACGTGAGTTATTCTTTTCGACCTGATTCAGTTACACGCTTTACATATCAAATATAGTACTGAACATTTACGCGTGAAGGGAAGCATGCAGCTTGGACAGGAGAATGGTACGCATCTTAGACAATAGCATACCAAAGTGGATAACAAAGAAGATGAGTATTGCTTCCTGGAATTCATCGAAAGAGAACAGAACGATTTGTATTTCGTGAAGACCAACAATTGATAAGAAGGATTTAACAAGATAATTAAGATTTAATTCCTGCCAGTTTTATACCCCTCGAAAGCAATGATTTTATCAGAAAAATTCGAATTCGCAGACGTATATATTTGTATTTTATACTTTATACAGTTGGAAATATTGAGAGGTAATGATAACAATTTCTTCGCATAAATTTGTATCACATTTGAAATGGCACTATTAATATGATTAATATTAATATGAAATATTTTCTTCAAGTTGTAATTTCCTCAAGTGAATCGAATTAGCTATTATTGAGTTTTTGAGCCGGGGAAATTTTCAATGGAATACGACGTTGGAGAGAGTGCATATCCTTGAGCAAACTGGCCACGGCATGCCTCAGTTCATGAAATTTAGCCATGGACATTTCAAATGTTCTCACCTCTCCATTACTCAAGGTCCATTCCATTATAATACTTGGCTCCAGAACACGAGACAAAACACTGAAAAACGATCGATAATATAATATAATTTACAAATTTAGTCAATATCAACGTAATAATCTTACCTCGACGAGATACCGATATCAATTCGCCATTTACATGAAATTAAATGTGGATAAAAATGCGTAGTCTGAACCAACTTGTTGATCAAAAATGACCGCCGTGGACCGTAAACGACGGTTGATAAATCCTCTATACACTCGTCGGCTAATCTAAAAATTAAATTATTTCTTAACATATATTTTTCCAAGTAACGTAACTTCCTAGAATATTTATTACGGCACGATATATTTACTTCAACTCTTGTAGATACTGCTTGAACTCTCCAGGTTTTACAACGCCAGATGACGATCGTAAATGTAGTCTCAGTATTTTATACACAACAGCATACCACCAGTCCACATTTTCCTGAGAAATATTGTACTTCTCGCTAATCCTATCCAGTACTCCACCCTCGATATGATCGTGCTGTATCGATTTCACAGCGACTGCAATACAAATGTTCGATAAACATGACTCGCCAAGGATTCAATTCTTATTGCATTTTTTTTACAATGTTTAATTCACGATCCAAGAACACGTGTGACGTGGTCGCGTTATAAAACAAACCAGTCTGTATCCTAACCTAACCTTATGAATACTTGACTCGTATCAGTTTGTGATTATTCACTTACGCTGTATCAGAGGTCGAATAATTGTTTTCTTTAGTTCGGATAAATTTTTATTTTTTGTACACAGAGACGATACCTCCGATTGAAAGCTTGATGACATTTCGAAATTTTGTTTCTTTGACAGCTCAAAGCGCCGCACGTGATCAGTCAGTGAAACATATTCGGCCAATCACGGTTAAGTTGCCCCTGTCCTCCGACAGACGCATACGGAAAAGAACATTTACTTCGTACAAAAAATGATACTCTTATTCGATTTTTGGTTCGTAGTGTTAATATTCGACTTGTTAATATTCACTGACATGTAACTAATTCGTTACCGAAGTAGGATCTCTTAAATCCCTACTCCCTGGTCAGAGGTTTGACCAGTTTGACCAGTTTCGACCATTCTAATTCTAGATCCAGTTTCACAAATCTGCCCACCGTACCGATTTTGCAGATAGTCAATCGAGAATAGCAGGTGATACTTAAATTGTTGCCGATCTTATTGTCACTCGAGGTTAGGAAAAGAAACGAATTGATATTTGGTCAGAGCAAATATGTACTGCAGTTATTGCGAATAAGCTCGATTCGCGGTGTTCCTCGTAATTTTTTTTCTTTTTGGTTTTCTTCTTTTGTTGGCGTGAAACTTGTCGATAATAATGTAACGTTGATTCGCATTGGTTCAAAATGATCATGATTCATATATGTCGATTTCGGGTTGGTAGTTTAGCGAACGTCATAGATTCTCCATTTTCCTGCGCGATTTTACGTGCGCAACGAATCACGTTTTTCCAGCTCGTTCATTCATGATTGTTGATGCTTTTCCGTGCGTACAGACTTCCGAATGTTTTAAGCCTACCAATAATCATCATAGTACAATAATAATAGGTTTAACTAAAGTGATACAACTCGAAACTATCGAAAGAATAAATAATGAAGAGGATTTTTAATAAGGAAGGTAAAAAGAATACAATATGCTGTACTGTCTTTGACCTTGTTCGATATAATTACGAAAATTAGGGTTCGCCATCTTTGGTTGAATTTCATAAGACTTTTTTTTCAATACTTCTGATGAGTTGATTTTACAATATTTCCCGTTTATCTGGCTGACCTGCGTTTTCTGGATGGGCAACCCACTTTCAGATTATGATAATCTTGCATTCTTTCGTTTCATATTGTCAACAAAATACACCTACTGATTTTCATATTGAAATTAATACATTGAGGTTATTCGTGTCAGAGACTAATCGACGTATTTCATGTCAACAGTTATCTGTTCTGCAATGTCCTAAGCCTGATAGATCAACAGACGCTGTATTCTCAACATTCTTGCAATGTAAGTGGCATACATGACCATGAAACATTTTCTTCTGCTCCAACTGTCCAACGTTTATTTCTAACATCAGCTATTGATCAGAAACAGGACACTTGTCTTTTTTTAACTGGCTCGAACCGATCAACGTACAGAAAGGATTTAACGAATATCGCCAACCTATTTCATAGTTGACATTATTCCACTGGTCATTTATGTTCGCTATTCCATGATTTTTTCCATACACGTATATTTTTACAAATGGTGGTAAATTTTTTGAACATGAGTACAAATGCATCGTCTTCTTGTTTACTCAGTTTACTTCGGGTCGCAACTGTCATAATAATTCTTACATGAAATTTATTCGGGTATTAAATGAATCAATTTTTTATTAATCGTCGCAGGAAATAAAAATTGTACGTATCGTGATAATTTTCAAATTGTCGTGTTATTAGCTTGAGAATGATTTGCTTTTCGTTGATAACGTTATACAACTAATCATACCCCATGAACATATTTGTTTCGACTTGGTGAAATAAAATAAATAATCCAATCGGATTATCTGAGGTAAAATTTCTCCTACATGTGCAGCGTCACTCTGCTTGCAGTGTTGGTTTACTTGAACTACTCCGGGTCGACAGATGAAAAAACATAACTTTCTAAGATTCATCTGGATCTAAGTCTGCAGAGTATACGCGTACCGAGCATCACCACTAGTAATCCAAACTCCAGTGCATTTGTATCATATTTATGGTCGTGCGACGCGCGCTATCTACCTGTAACCATCTTTCGTATTACTGCCAACTGCTTTTATCCGAGATATTACATCTCAGAGAAGAGTACAGTGTACAGAATTGATGGTAGCGGTACCATATGACGTTGGCTGCAGATGAATAGATCACGCGACGCGAATGAAAAGTATGGTGCACTGAAATTTGGCATTTCAAGGGAAAAAGCTCAGCCGGTACTTAATGCTTTATATTCATTGCCATGATATCTTACACATTACCATACTATTTCACATTTTCAACTTATTTCCTACGTATACTTCTGAAACTTTCAACCCTGTGATATCATTGTTTATGAAATTTGAACATTTAAATTCGCGTATTTCCAACAAGATTCGTAATAATTTCGATTATTCCATCGTTTTTCGTAGAAATAACCTGATGTCCAATTAACCAAAGATTTTTCAAAAAAACTACCAGATGATATTATTTTTATGACGTCAAACTATTCAACAACCTGTTGGACTATGCTGGAGAGCCAAGTTGTTTGTTCAGATGTCAGGTTGAAATACGGTTATTTGATTTCATCCAAACTAAATACTATACATACAAGTTTGATTCTATCGCTTTGTACAGAGTCTTTTTGTGAAAGTAATAGAAATCTTGAGTCTGATACAGATATGGTGCAATTTTAGGCCCCGTTAATTTAACTTTACGCATAGATGAAATCACTTTTGTCGTTTCAATTCACCCGACAGATGTTCAGTCCGGTGCAAATAAAACAAGAATACACAGGAGTGGAGGATGCTAATCAGAGCACCATCAATGGTATCCAAAGTGCTACTGATTACCCAGTCTTCACGAATCAGGATGTTGAATATATGTATCGTCAGCTACCACAATTCTGGGGACAAGCACAATTACAACAGAACCAAGTCCCAATAGATTTACCATCGAAAGGGGAATCCCTAGCGCGTCAGGATGTCTCTCAAATGGGAGTGAGTATATTTGTCACATCGCAATGAAAAAAAAGTAATTCTCAGAAATAAGAAATTTAATTTCATTCGCAGCTGGCACTGCAATTTCTAGTGGTACAAAGCATTCTGAAAAATAGATCAATAGAAATGCACTTTCACACGAACACTACAAATGCATTCCATTTTCTGGCAACCAGTTGCTCATAAATAGCACGTTGTATTCTTCATTTTTATTTATCCCATATCATTGAAGATTTATTGCTTCAGTGACCTCTAAAATTTATGCTGTTACCGAAAATGGGCGTTTCATTAATTTTTTTATGTGGAACTGGTTCGGTCATGTGAGACAATCAATAATATGCTAGTACTTCAAATGTCAACTTTACTTAGTGTTACCATGACATGCTGCAACTTATCTTATCTGCCCACATGTATACATAGCTCGTCCACTCTTCAATGATTTCAGTAATATCTTTAGATAATGTTGCACTCTAAAAACAATTCACATGACTTACGTATCTGGAGAAATTTGGAAAGGTATTGTATTTACCATATTTTTATCTTCTCATCGGCCGTTTACGCATACACGTATCAACGAATTAATAAATTAACCGTAAATCCTACAAATATATGCGATTTGATTTAGATTAGGATACTGATCTAAAACGTACTGATGATAACGCTGGTGATTCCACTGTTATTGTTTTGGTTGTAACGTTGAACATGAATTCAATTTTTTCCTGGCCATATGAGGCTATGAAACTCGAAATAGTTCGATATCTTCGACTTATCAAGCACAAAAAATTTAGGAGGCATTCATTTAAGCTTCAGTATTCTCATTTCTTGCAGCAAACTATGCCACAGCTGGCAGTCTCTAACTACCTTCAACAACATACCATGCCGTTTCCAGTGTCTTCACACACACAAGAAGCTACCAATGAAACGCAGACCACACAACAGAATCAACCGACGATTAGTCAACAGCCTCAGCAAACTCAACTGTCCCAAATTAATCAACAACAACAGGCAACAATGACTCAATCGTTATTAGGCATTCCTTCTACATCGCCAGTAAAACACAATGGTCCTGGAAGGCCACCAAAATCGTCCGCTGGATCTGGAAATCTTAAGAAATTAAAATGTCAATGCGAAGTTTGTTTCAAAGAGTTTGGTCATAAAAGTAACCTGTTCATCCATATGAGAACTCACAATGGCGAGCGACCTTACAAATGCACCCAATGCGAAAAATGCTTCACGCATAGTGGCAACTTGGCCATTCATATGAGGACTCACTCTGGCGAAAGACCGTATGCCTGTCAAATCTGTGGGAAAATGTTTAGCCACAGCGGAAACCTATCCACTCACTTGCGAACTCACTCCGGCGTTAAACCATACAAATGCAGTGTCTGCTCTAAGGAATTCAGACATAGTGGAAATCTCTCGATACACGAAAGAATACATTCTGGTATAAAACCATTCCAGTGCAAGGTCTGCGGGAAGGAATTTTATCACAGTGGAAATCTGACGACACATATGAAGAAGCACCCAGGAATTCTCAACGTAAACTCCGAACAGTGTGAAAATAGTAGTGAAATTATATTGAGTTCAGCACGCAACGTAAACAACAGCAACACGGTGAAACGTGAGTGTAACGAAGATACTTCGCCAACGGACGATCCATCAATTTTGAGATCTCCGGTTCAGAGTTAATATTTTTAATTCAAAAAGTTCTTACGGAACTTGGTTATTAGCAGCATTTGCTATGTTACCCTCGTTCACCACTCAAAACTGCGTGAAAATTTATTGGAACGTTGCGGGCTTGTACCACACGCACACTAGTATAACTAAATTATATTCAAATAAATGCGGAAAGTCTAGACGGTTGTACCCGTCAAATTCAATGAATGAATTTTGTAAATTAACAAATTATAAATCGATTCGGGATTAGTTTTCGTCTCTCCTGAATATTATTTTGATATTTTTCATCACAGACCGAGCACATTTTGTCACTATCAAAAACTACCTGATTGTTCAACAATTTAATTATTCTCATAGTAGCGGCTCCGTGAGCCGACGAATCAAATTACAACCAGCCGTACTCTGACCAGTTTATCAGTACTGCTGAGCTTATTAAATTACCAGTAACTCGACACATTAATGGTTCATTCTTGAGGGCAGTGGTTCGTTCGTTACCATCATAAAACAATTAACATTTGGTTTTCCTATCGTAAAAAATTCCACCATTTTCTGAAATCAATTTACTGATTGACCCGTTCTTAAAGAGGTGAAGACAGGTTAAAAATGAACTTTTGAACGGGCTTCGAATACAATTCACCATGTCGTTCATCTCGAACACAGAAGATTATATTTGCACATGAATTTGCGACCAGAAGAGTAATTATAAGATTCATTGCGGACATGATTGGTCTGATCGCTAATATAGTACAGATTCATCAAGAATAGAATCGAAGGATGGCGACTGCTGACGAATAGTGTGAGGTGCTCTACCTTTTCAAATTATTAGATTTTTTTCACACTTTGAACTTTGTTGAACAAAGTATTAATTTGTTCGCGACGCACTATCGATGCATTGGAACTCTAATTCATCATCGACGAGTAACTTTTATTGTCACAAGTAATTTCTTTCTATAATCATGCTCCAGCTCACTGGAACTTTACACGTTGTGAAAAAGTCGCTGTCCTAGAACAGATAAGGTGGACGGGGGTTATGTTAATTGTAAAATTATAGTGAATATAAGTGTTTAAAATTGGAAAATTCAACGAACTGCATTTTGGATTGCAACAGGACATTTCTTTGGTTTCTCTTCAGTCTACGACATAAAACGTTCTCGAAAAAAGATATTGTGTATAAAGGAGATTTGTAAAAATCATGGACGTTAATTAAATTTATTTCATTAGTTTATAATTTTTATGTAGATTACAACAGTGCTATGGTGAGTGCAATATTTACTAAAATAGGACAAGATGCAAAAAATACGAAATTATGGTACGAATTCGTGAAAACGTTGTGAAGGTAACGTAACGTTTTTATTTAGCCTCTTAGATGTTAACCCTTTGAAAACTACGATATCGCATCGATACAATCAGCTGAATGTGTGAATATCTGATCACCGAGTTGCACATATTTCTATAAATGCTGTACAGAAAAAACAGTTTTCAAAATTAAAAATAAGGTAAATACATAGAATTAGAGCACCTCGATTGTAGATCATTTCTTAGATGGAGGCCATGCCCATAATGTCTTACACATCAGAGGTGTAAGTGACATTTCGAACGAAAGCTAAGCAACTAAATATATTGTCATTTTTTTCTTTTCAAGAACTTGAAAATCCAAATCGATACCATAGCTTACACTGCACATGTTCATCGTTCGGTGATCGACAACAAACGATAAAATGTGTCGAAGCGTTCAGGTGTGACATGATCATTGGAGATCTAAACCTACATATTTACCAGAAAAATAATATGTAAATAAACAAAAACGTAATTGCGATCATTGCCAATTTACTTACACCTGAAAAACGATCTTCTAACGTGCGGCTGATGCTTCATTTTGTATTTATCTTTATTCATGTATTACATTTGGTAAAATGTTTCTGCGTATATTTCAATGCATGTAGTATTATACGCGATCCTCTTGAGAAAATGTCTATTTCATACTTATAGAATCGCGGCGAAATTCTAATTTGCAACTCATTCTTGTAAGAATTATTTTCCAATATCAGAGAACAATATGCACGTAAGTACTGATAACTGGCACCAGCGTTGCTCGTATCTGGTATTCGAAGGGTTAATAAGGTGGAGGATGTATAATATTTATTCCATATTTAAGATTCCTATCTAAATATAATTAACAGCTTACTTCATATCTCGAATGAATGAACAAAAAAAATATATCAAATACTTTTGAACTGGTCCTAAAAGCTCCAGTTTTTTTTCTTCCTTCATACGATTTGTCAAAGTCAGTCAGCTTCGTTTGACAGACAACGTTACTACAGTTCCATGGTGCGATATACAGCTTCCTATTCAACGATTCGGCTATAGTTTGCCGAGTAAGTTCATTAACGCGATACATTTACATCTAACTTGTGACTGCGTACTGACACGACACCATTATATCTGTTCAATTTTGAACATTGATTTGTGTAGGAGAGTTGATCTGTGTCATTTCAGATGTGAGGTAACTTTGTTTAGCTGTGTAACGTCATGATGTAACCCTCCCCTCCGTATTGGTATTATTATAAATAAATTGATAAATTTCTATTGTAACAATTATGGATTTGATATATTATTTTTAATAACTATTAACTAGTATATAATGATATTGATGTACTTTATAATTTCCTCAAGGTTTATTTTAATCTAGTTCAATTTTACTAGAATAAAAAGTGTTGTCAAACATTTGTTAAAATGGCTTTTTTTACCAGAATCAGAGCTGGTCATACACGTGGATACAGCTCAATTTCGCTAAAGTCGTATTTTCGCTCATTTCATTTTTCACATCTGCGACTTAACAAAATTTACCTCTGATATCGCGTTGAAAATACGCATGCGAGTTTGATAAGATAATATAACATTTATTTCCGACACAATCGACCTTATAGCTGAATGCTGTCGCGATTCCATGCATATCTAACAGGATGAATACATTGGCACTTTTTGAAGAAGAAAAAATTTCGAAACGTGTACGATATAATCGAAAGATTCTATTATCAAAAAGAGATTCCAGGGGAAATATAATTTTCAACAAAACTGTCATTCTACATCGTAATCCTATACGATTATCACAGGATTTTAATACTTTCTTCAAATAGGGTTCACTTTAAATTATATGTATTCGAGTTTGATCATTGTAGCTCAATAGTTTCTATGCTATTAATGCATTTTGAATGATTAACGATTACGCCTTCAGAAATTGCAAAAACTCTACATGATGCATAATCAAACCCGATTGTAAAAACCTTAATTTGGACCGGTAATCCAAACATTAATTTCCACCGCTACTGCAAACATTGCTACGCGATATTTACTGTTCGTGAAAATTACGCTTTACGACAAACAGTGAAAGTTCATTTGCTCGATTTTTTTGCAGAACTTCCGTATCCAGAATGATCACAGCTTGGAAATTTCTACGTCAAAGTGATTGTAAGTTTGTCAAGGATCGAGTAACAAACATATTCTTGTTTCGCAATCGTAGCCCAGTGGAACTATAGCTTTGTTGAATTTTTAGTTGCCTAATTATTTACATTTCTACGATCCGAGCTCGAGTCATGGGCGATTTTATATTTCCAAAATGCTCCCGCGGCAAAAATTCGGGAGAAACGACGTTTTGGACTTCGTGAGATGAGGTACAAAAATGAAGTGCAAAAAGATAACTCATCGTTGTGGTTGAATTTCCATGATCTCCTGCAGCACAAAGAGAAATGGTTGTATCGAACACAGTCGATTTCACTTTAGATTTAGTCACGTGTTAGGCGTAAATTTTCCATTGGTGAAACTGCCACCCGGTAAATCTGCTATCGCGTCCAGATTCCGATTGAATTAAGATTATACGTGTACACCTGACGAAAGAAATTTTGTCACGCGTATTCGTGCAGTTTTTACGTCAGATCCGTAACAAAACTTTTTCAGCCGAGTAAGAGTAGGATTAAAATCATTTTTGGCATCGTTTGGAATTGTTTCTACGACTATAAGTACAGAGGAGTCATAGTTGTTACAACGCGTCTGAGCACATCGATAAATCTTTACCTTGATACAATTGCATTCGCATAAATGTTGTTGACATATTATACGGAGGTAAAATTAAGGAGGTATATAATTCTTCCAGGAGTGTGAACGTATTGAGAACAGAAGAAATTTCAATAATAGTTAGATATATTTACCATAATTTTACAGGTACAATTATTGTACAAATTGCTACCATATAGATAACCAGATATAAATCGTCGAAGGATTTTTTAACATTTTTGTTCGCGGATGACGGCGATCGCGTGAGTATAAAAACCGATAAACAAACAAATAACTGTCACGCAAAAGTTAAATTATTCATTTGCATTATAATAAACTGAACAGTTCAAGGCTAATTGTAAGCCAATTTGTTCGACCGCTCAACTAATATTGAGTGGTGTGATACACACGTCGTGGGTGTGCATCCGGAATAATAGTTTTTCGCAACAGCTTCGAACGTGTTTCTAACAAACGTCACAATTTTCATTGATACTTGTGGACGAATGCTCGAAAATTATTACCAATTTGTCACGTACAAAGCATCGTTTTCAGTATCGAAACTGAAAGAACGCGATGTACGCCAAAATAATTATGTTATTATCGGTAGCTTATGCGACTTTGGATCAATTTTCATTCCAGTTTGTTCACGGTCGTAAACTTTATCGAATTGACGAACAACATCACGTATCGTTGTCGGTGTGCTGTTTTTTCATGTACACGCAGTTCGGCGAGCAAATGTAATTTAAAACAGCTTCATTCCGCTAAGTATGTGCGACGGAGCAAATAATTGAGAGTATAATAAAATGACTAGTGTTAGAAAAAACATCGATACCAGTTTGTTCACGCGATTGAACAATGCGAGAATTTACAATTATTTATAAATACGTAGCTATACGTATACTCGTGAATCAGAAGAGTCATTCCAAGTTTTTATCGACATACCTATGACCTTGTACCATAACAATAGTTTTTATTAACATTTTAAACTGCAATTTTTTAGAAAATAATTGACGGAGTTGAGACGTTTACAATTTGCAGTTAAATCGCACCAACGCGGTTGAGTAATTCGAAAAAACACAAAATTTCCCAACGTTTTGTGAAAGACTGCAAACTTTAGAAATCTTTGTAAAAATAGCTTTGGAAGTGAATCCCTAAATACGCAAAAGTCTCGAGTAATGTTAACGTAATTTGTGGAAGAAGGTGTCAGATGTTACACCGTTTAGTGTGAAAAAATGTCGTCATCGTCATTTGGTGCCTGCATACATGAATGTACAATCACACGATAACGATGAAAGAAGCGAAAATCAGTAGTGATAATACTCGACCGATTCCTCTCTATTGTGAAAATACTCGTATTTTCAATATCTTACGCATCACCCTCTCAACTCAACTCGGCATAGTTGACCCAACTTACTTAAATGCCATCGTTTATCCAAGTGCGTATGTTTTGAGATATTTCGTCGGCCTAAAGTGATTCGATTCTCGAAGAATTTGATAGCTTCGCGTAACAAAATTCAATTCTTGACAAACAGACGTACAGCAAGTTTGAGAATCACCTTTGATATTTCGATCACAGCGATGGGTACTGTTCGCGGTTAACACCCCGAATTAATCGGTACGGTCAATCGGTGTTATCGCGTTGATTGCATTTGAGTGGGTAAAAATTGCTCCAGAACAGATCACACTTGAATAAATATCTCTGCCGTAATTAGCGAGTGGAAAACATTGATTACACGATAGGAATAACAATATCCAGCCCAATACGATGATGGAAAACTTTGACTGCCACTTAGCGCGTCGATTGCTGAATGTACACGTATGACGGGGATGTGTACGATGGTTCAACTATCATATCCCGTTAGCGTATGTCTCGCGGAATGCTGAAAATAATCTTAGTTGGGCAAACCTGCGGGACACTGAATACATTCGCATCGTCGCGTAGTGGTAATTCAGCAGGTGATAATCTACGAAGGAAATAAAATCAACAACCTTTGAGGATGTTCTTCACATCACGCACACCATTGCAGCGGACTCACTAACTAAACTCTTGCTCAAACAGCCGAGCTATTTTCATCCAACCAGTTTGGTTTCTTTAAGATAGTTAATATGGCGATAGAGATGGCATGGGAACCAGCTTTCAGCCACATTGCAAAGTGGTCGTTGAACAGAGACGGGTTATGCCTGTGGTCAGGCAGGGTGTATTTACCCCAAGACTGCAGTCTGCTATGCGAGGCTAATGTCTCGCAACAAAATAGTCCGCAAAAACATCTTACTACCTGATATGGTAGAGTAGTAAATAATCCACCCGGCTTGCTCTTTCTTCCTTTCTTCTCTTCTGTAGCTAAATTTGGACGCGTTTCGCAGAAGTTCGCGATCATTCCGAGAATTTCGACGGTTCCCTTGAACATAGATGGAAAATTGTAATAAAAAAAAACCACAACGGTCCTGCGATTGCCGAACAATCTAAACGAATGAAAATAACCTTGTTATTGTTTCCAGGTAATTTCGTACAACTGAGGATACAGCACGCGTCGTAACTTTTAGTTTCCGTTTATAGAGCTGATTGCGAGTGTTCAGCCGAATGGCTACAAATTTCCGGATTATTCGTACCACTGCATCGAATTATTCGCCAAAACGTGCGAGAAATGCGAGCACGTTTCGAATGAAACGAAGTAGTAGAGAAATGAAGTAAGGTGGTAGGTACGGATTGTTGAAAGGCCGAGCATTCGTTGACAATTCTCAATACGCTTTGCTATATTCGTTTTTATTAAAATTAAAAAAAAAGGTCGAATTCACTCGTCAAGATACGATTACCTCGAACGTTGGGGAAACAAGCGGACTAGCAATATGTACTGTCGTGAACAGTGGATTAAATCGCTAATAAAAACGATGATACCATACGCGTGTAAGGTTTGAGATTTCGAACGTAAAATAGTGGTCATCGTAGGATGTAGCCGTGTTAGTAAAAATGGCCAGATAAAATGTCTCGCAATGGTCGCACATTAAAATAGAAACAATCAGTTGAATAACTCTGTTGGATAAACACACAATGGAGCAATGACGTGCGTGACCATACTGGTCAATATCTCGTTCTGCGAGAGGCTGCGATGTTCTATCGTAATGCATGGAGCAGGACAGAGAGAAGGGGGACATGATCTGATTCTTGAGAAGCTGTAAAGAACTCGGTAGTGGAATGGTTTGCTGGTGGTGGCTGTTCGAAGAAGAATCTCCCACCCTTTCAGAAAATCTAACAGAGCCTCTGTCGACGGAGTACTCTACAGCAAACGTGCTTCCACGCGCACCGTATCTTACCTCCAGGTCAGTGCAAACTTCCTCGATTGCTTCTACTGTAAGTTTAACGGTTCGATCGATAATCGAACGACAGATACAAATCTTGTTAGACGCCTTTTATTGGCAATTTTATTCACGGAATATCAAATGTCAGTTGGTCTTATAATTGAATTTTCACGCTCAAATGCATCCGATCGTTGGATGAGAGAAGTATCAACAGTGTGTGGCCAAGCGCAACAAGTGGTGCGAACAACCAACGCCTGACGTTTCAAACTTTCAAAATTAGAAATTAATAAATCGACCGGGACTAACTATAACAATCATCGCGTTGTGACAAAAACCACGCAATCGTTACGATCAAATAATTCAATGAAAACAATAAAAAAAATAAAAATAAAAAAAAATTACCAAGCGTACCAGTTCGCGCGCGGTGTTCTTTTGTTTCGAAAACATTAGTTCGTTCTCCGGTTATGCGCTAGTTTTAAAATATCACATATACGACTCTTCGCTTCTGTTTTCATTTACTATTTGCTCCGATCAATGGACTAGTTAACAAAGCACTAGTCCATATGCGGATAAAAAACAGAAAACACATTACATAAACCATTCGTGACAGTTTTATACCTCGTTGTATATTCGTATCAAGTTGTATCATGCAGATATAATTCGATTCGTATTCACTGCGGTATAGTGCAAATATAGTTTCCGATGTACTTGTAGAAACGATGAACAGCGGGATCACGAGAGTTACACGAATTGTGTTTTATGCGTTGCACTAGTATCGTACTCGCAGCTTATGGGTACGCAGGTACAAATAGAAAAGGCTTTCTCCGTTCGTTCACGAAAGTTGTGTATACGCGGTGCGCGTTGGACAGCAACGTTCCACTGCGACGAACATAACGAATTTTGAGGTGACTATTATTTGCGCTCGATGACGGAAACAACGACCGACAAGTGTCTACTAGGTGTAGGCAAAAGCAAACAAGGAAGTCGTACAGTGATCTCGATATCAGGAATTATCATGTTTGAAGCAAACTACGCGAAGTTCCCATTGATATCCATAATTCTCCGAATTCGATTGTCTCCAAACAAACATGCTTGACCTTGAACATCCCGACTCGACCATTTTCTATTTACATTGACCAGTATTCGAGACGAATAAACAAACTAGTTAAATGTGATGACGATCATCTACATTGGCAAATGGCTACTGAAAGCAATGAGACGAGTTCGCCAAAATTCAACATAATATTGACAAGTATTCGTTTGGAAAATTCGCGAGGATGGCGTTAGTTTGAAGTAGGTAGTACGTCGTAAACGTGGTTGAAGAAAAAAACATTGTTTATGTAACTAATTGAACGTTTCGGAATACGCGTAAAGCGGCGAGGTTTGATAAATAAATGCTTAAACGAATCATGTAATTGATTTTGATTGAGATTAACTGAGATCAATACACTAATTCAAATTAACACAACGATATTAACGATTGCCTTCATGTTTTCCTGTTTTTTTTTGTTTTTTTTGTTTTTTTTTAAATTCATTATTTTTTGGTATCCCGTTGGACGAATCTAACATCCCTCAGTCGGAATCTGTGATTTTACAGCTACGTGCGTAATATATGTACAGGAATCGTACAAATTCATGCAAGGCTTTGGTACGATCGTGATTTTGCCCCGATTGACAATGATCAGTTTGTTTTTAGTTCCGTGCCAAGATTCTCCGCATCATTTTTTTTCAACGATGGTTATTACAGCCTAGACGGCTTGATTGAGAATTCTCGGTCACAAATTAGCGCATGAGTCATTCGTCGATGGGAAAAGATCGTGGCACATTTGCTCTCGTCAGTAGTAGCACGATTAAAGTTGAGTGGATAAAATACTACCGTATTGGCATGACAATGTGATTGTAATTTTTGTATGCCACGAAGCTTGAATTTGACCGAACCTGCTTTTTTCATCGTATGGCTGTGCCGCGTCAACGATCGAATGCAAGGCACGGAATTAAAGAATATTGCGCATGTTTCTTAAATGAATTATCTAGAAAATCTGATTGGAAAATAATCAACGAGAATGGGATCGTTTGACGAAAAAACCTGAGTAGAATCAGATTTAATCAGTAATTCTAATTCTTAATATCCTCGATCGTGCGTAATTTAATCGTAGGACGTGACGCGATCGGTTATAAATTTCCCTGCATTTCCGTTCAATTATTTTCCGCATTGCCAATCGAATCGTTATTTTTCCTTGACGTGTCTATCACAGCGCGAGATGTGAGATCAAAGAAAATGTTTCGATAATGTATTTAACGAAAACGGTTGGGGGATTGATTTTTCATACCTGATAACGCGATCGTTTGCGTATCAACGCGAACATCTTTGCTCTCCGTTATTTATTTTTCATCTTTTGATATTACAGATGAAGATGAATGCAACGGAGAAAAAAACGAAGTTGGTGCCGCCGGACGGAGGTTGGGGCTGGGTAGTTTTATTCTCAGCCTTGGTGGTCAATTTTCTCATTCCCGGAACAGTCAAGTCGTTCGGCGTGCTCTTTGTAGAATTTCTGCAAGTTTTCAAAGCTTCGCCAACAGCAGCATCGTGGATGCCGGCGCTATGCTATTTTTTGTACAGTTTCTTGGGTACGTATCATTCAGTTAATTCTATCTCAATGGAATTACGAAAAACGAGACCTTTCAGGATTTTTCCGCGCTTACATTCATAACTGGTCGACAGTGCGAACGTGGAACAAAGATTTAGGACTAATCATATCATTCGATGTCTAATATTGCTGAAATATTTTCTAGCCTAGATTTATATTTTCCAGGACCATTGTCGAGTATTTTATCAATGAAATATTCCTATCGCACCGTCACAATTATCGGAGGAACGTTCGCAGCAGGAGGAATGATGCTGAGTTATTTTGCCAATTCCGTGACTTATCTTTATGTCAGGTAATTGCGTGCTCCCTGCAAAAAAAATCAGATAGAAATAGAACCGTTGTCGATTATCAGTCGGATATCCTGAAATTTGTTTACGACGAACAGATAACGTGGATTTTATCGGTATCGTAGTACGTCCTTTTCTGTTGTTTTTTTTTTTACCCAAGACAGCAGTAGATTTTTCTTTACAACTTGCCAGTCAATTAACTATGATACTTACCTCTGCAACTATATAACTCGCATCGATTTTGTTATTTTTAGTTACGGAATCATGGTCGGCATCGGTGCTGGCCTTTCATTTCCACCAACGGTATACATAGTCACTTCGTATTTCGAGAGGCTACGCGGATTTGCTAATGGACTTTGTATATCTGGAAGTGCAATCGGTACGATTGTCTTGCCTCCATTTCTGCAATATCTTCTCGATAATTTCGGATACAGGTAAAAACATCTCAAATATCGTCTGTGCCAATTGGCAGTTTCGTAGAAAAATAGTAGCGAACAAAAAAAAAGTGCTAATTAGTTGAACGAGTCGCAAATTTATTCGCTGCAGCTAAAATAAATTCGACTTCTGAAAAATGATTACGTTAGTTGTGGTTCTTATAAAGTTCCATTGCGATTTCACAGTCGGCCAACGCTGAGAATTTCTTTGAATTGCAAATACTCGTTCTTGCACCTTGAAAAGGTTGTTTTGGCCGAAAAATTAAATACCGGAAAAGATGAGGTCAGTAGCTTATTTGGAATGGCTGCCGAAATCGCATTTCATGATAAAAATCATGAAAATTCAATTCTAGTGCCTCTTCCACATGAGTATCTTTTTCATTGTAACTAGAAAAAAATATTTTGGATAGTTAGGAAGTTATTTGTGTCGACAATCATCTCCTCATTATCTGCTTCGCAGATCTAACATTCATTGCATTCAAAAATCATTTACGAGAACCTTTTGCATCTTCAGGGGAGCAGTACTGATCATGGGTGGAATTACATTAAACACGTGGATTTGTGCTTTATTGTACCATCCGGTCGAGCAACATATGATAAAAGTACCCGTCACTTTACACGATGGGTTAGATAACGAAGGGTTAACGTTGGACGAGATGCCACATGACAACAAAACATCGAATGACACGATGAAGCAGAGCTACCTAGAAGGGCCTAACGATGCCAATAAATCGGTTAGCGATAGTATGACCGTACCGGATCCACCACAGGCACTCGATCGAGCTTTGAATTCGTCGTTTATCGAGGAATGTGTTTCGAAATTGAATAAAACCGACGCCGTGAGATCACACGAGAGCAACGATACAGTAAACGAACTGCCAAATACAGGCCTCGACAATAGCGATCTAGATCCAAAGGATACTAGTGCCCCAGGAATGACGAGTAGATTATCTCATCATACGCCGCAAATGAGCAGGCACAGTTCGATACGACGTAGCATTCGTAACTGCGAAAATTATCGTGATTCTCGACATCACAGTATCGTTTCTGAGATGGGACCCATAGCACTGAGCCCGAGACAGAACGTTCCCGGAATGTTCAAGCGTGTTTTTAAGATTCAGAAAACGAAAAAATCTCGCTCGAAGTACGGAGACCCGGACCAGACGGGATCTAGCGATGAACAGTCGGACAGTGGTGAGCGAAAATCGGAAGATAAGAAAAAGTTCTTCGACATCAGCGTTTTGAAGGATCCAATTTATTTGGTGATTCTCATTTCAAATTCAACCTCCGCGATTAGCAACACGAACTTCATGATTCTGTTGCCGTCGTACGCTATCTCGCAAGGTTTTGATAAAAATATGTCAGCTCTATTGCTGTCAATTGTTTCCGCCCTGGATTTGATCGGTCGTATAAGTGGTGCGTCGTTATCGGACATTGATTTTATACCGAAATACTATTACTTCGTCTTCGGACTTGGAACAAGCGGCGTGGCCCTGGCTCTGCTACCAATGGCAACCAGTTACGCGATGCTGTCATTTTTCTGCGCATTATTCGGCCTCTCCTCGGGCATGTATATAGGAATAACGACAGTTATCTTAGCTGACATGCTCGGTACAGAAAAATTAACATCCTCGTATGGAATTTCACTGTTTGTGAATGGCGTACTACAGTTGGTTGGTCCACCAGTTTGTGGTGTCATTTTCGAGCAAGTTGGTTCGTACAAACCTATATTTCTAGCATTCGGTATCATATTAATATTAGGAACAGCGCTTTGGGCCTTGGTTCCGATTATAAAGAAAAATACTAGAAAGAAATTAGAGAATGTTTAACGAAATCCTCTTTTAAAAAGAGGATCTAGTTTCAAAGTTATTGGTCGCGAATTTTGTGAATTTGTCAGAGAGACTGACCTCCAGACAACTTTTACGATGACACGAATGACTAGAATTACGATCATACTCCAAATTCACTGAAATGATTGTAATTCTTTTTTCCCGGTCGGTTGGCGATATTAATAGTAGTTAAGGAGTTATCAATTAATTTTCTAACTGTATATACATATAATTGTCTCGATGTCATACATACATAATAATTCTTGTTATTTAACGAACAGTGCATATTTCATATACAAATAAGATTTTCGATCGTGTAACGATACATCGTTGCAACTTTACTTAATAATTAATACTATCAGAAAGATCCATTGTAGTGGTAAGATTTTCCCTGTAGGACACAACCCGTGATACGCGCGTAAATGACTAACGACAAAAATTCGTAAACATTGCTTCCACTACCTACAGTGAAATCGGACATTCGGATAATCGAAAAATATTTCAGAGATAAATTTACTCGAACATGTCGGTAGTTTGATTATTCAATGACCATTACTCGCTTATATTTGTATCTATCTATTTCTAGTCATATATTTAAGAATGTACAAACGCATCAAGCCGTCCATCATACCTGTTCATTCTCATAAATTTTAATGATAACTAAGTACGTCGACGATAAACTGGTTCGATCGAATGACGCTTTTATTGTAAATTATATTAGTGAAGTGAATCTAATTCTCGTGATCTTATACGTTCTGCAACATGTACAAAACGAATCGAAATTATTACTAAATCAACTACACCTTCTAATAAACCACAAAATTTTCGGTAATATGTGATTCTCAAATGAAAACCATACGGCAATAAGTCATAAAATACATTCTCTGTATATGATGCATTTTATATTTGATTCAATAAGTGTTTACTCAAAATGTTCACTTCAATGAATTTTTAAGTCTACCATAAGAATGATAATGATGAAACATGTTTCTTTGTATCATATAATTTTCAAAATATACTTCTACTCTTATGATAGACACCAATTGTTTGTAATGATTCAACGTCGGTGCGTTGGATATTAATTTTCGACAATTTTTCATTTTCATGCCTATCCCAACCAAAAATAGGTGCCGGTGTAACGAAAGCTACCAAATTGATTGTCAGTACCGAGAAAGAAACTTGTGATGGAACAGTAATTAGTAGGTTTTCTCATTCGGCGTCATAATTTAAATTCGAAAGTAGCATAATTGTATCTCTCGAATAGTGTTAGAATTAATTCAAGTGATATAAGTATTCTGTTGTGTTTTTGTGCACGATAGAATGCATGTATTCGCAACTGTATCATATACCACAGTCGCTATCAACTGATTTTTCTTTCTTTACTTTATCAGTTTTGTGATTTTTTTCATGCATTTTCCACGTTTCTGCATATTTGCATAAAACTAAATGAATCACGAAGTGATCCCGTGTTTGCTGTTGAACGCATCATCGAGTGAATCTGACTCGAGGAAAATGAATTTGACAATGGGACGGATACGTGACACACGCGTCCTCATAAATATTACTTTTATTCCCATGCCGATAAACATTGTTTTTTTTTTTGTTGTAAATTCTAATACTACACGATGTGGTTGACAATCATTTGGTGACTATATTCTCACTGCTAGGCACTTAGTCGGAATCCTGTGTACCATATTCCGTGGCATTGCGTCATCAGACTGACATGATCGTCTCATGCCGCGTGGCTCGTGCTTTCATTAAGTTCCATCTGCTTCCATGCGAGGCACAGGCAGATCACCAGCTGTGTATAACCTCGCGCAACCACCAAACGTAACCTAACGTGACCGGCCGTATGCTGTGAAATACGCGATAACAGCAGTAAGCACATTTCAAGCTTTACGCCAATAATAATTCACCAAAATGGTGCTTGACCTTGAACTTTTCCGAAAAGATAAGGGATTCGATCCTGAAAAGATTCGTGAAAATCAGAGGAAACGATTCAAAGACGTCGGTCTCGTTGACACTGTCGTTGAGAAAGACTCGTTATGGCGACAACTTCGACACGCGGCCGATAATTTAAACAAACTGAAAAATGTTTGCAGCAAAGAGATCGGCGAAAAAATGAAGAAGAAAGAGCCTGCTGGCGGAGATGAACCGGTTCCGAGTAATATCAGTGAAAATCTTGATAACGTGACCTCGGATAATCTGAAACCATTGAATGTGAATCAGATTAAAAAGATTCGAGTGCTGATCGAAGAGGCAATTCAGCAAAATGGGCAAGATTTATTGAAAGTAGAGGGCGAACGAAACTCAGCCTTGCGCGAGGTGGGTAATCATCTACATGCATCGGTTCCAGTCAGCAATGACGAGGATGAAAACAAAGTGGAAAGAACTTTTGGCGATTGTACGCAGCAGAAAAAGTACTCGCACGTCGACTTGATACACATGATCGACGGTATGGACGGAGACCGTGGAACCGCAGTTTCAGGAGCCAGAGGCTACTTCTTGACCGGACCAGCTGTGTTCTTGGAACATGCGCTCATTCAATTTGCTTTGAGGAAGCTGTTCGACAAAGGCTATAAGCCTTTGTATACCCCATTTTTCATGAGAAAAGATGTGATGCAGGAAGTTGCCCAGCTTGCTCAGTTCGACGAAGAATTGTATAAAGTTGTTGGAAAAGGTAGCGAACGTGAGGATGATAAGGAGGTAGAAGAAAAATATCTGATTGCCACTTCCGAGCAGCCCATAGCAGCGTTTCACAAAGACGAATGGATTCCAGAAGTTAATCTTCCCATAAAATATGCTGGTTTGTCTACGTGTTTCAGACAAGAAGTCGGTTCACATGGGCGAGATACCAGAGGTATATTCCGAGTGCATCAGTTCGAAAAAGTGGAGCAATTTTGTCTGACTTCTCCGCATGACAACAAATCTTGGGAGATGATGGATGAAATGATCAAAAATGCAGAAGAATTTTATCAAGAATTGAATATTCCGTATCGAGTGGTTAACATAGTTTCAGGAGCACTGAATCATGCTGCTTCCAAAAAACTTGACTTGGAAGCATGGTTCCCGGGCTCGAAAGCTTTTAGAGAGTTGGTATCTTGCAGCAATTGTCTTGACTATCAAGCGAGACGATTACTCGTTCGCTATGGACAAACTAAAAAAATGAATGCCACGATGGACTATGTTCACATGCTCAATGCTACGATGTGTGCTGTTACCAGAGTAATTTGTGCTGTATTAGAAGTAAATCAAACTGATACTGGTATAATAGTGCCGGACGCTATTAAACAATTTATGCCTACTCAGTATCAAGATGAAATTCCCTTTGTCAAGTCCGCACCCATTGACGAGGCAGAAACTAAAAAACAAAAGAAGCAAAAAGAGGGAATGAAAAAATAAGCTATAATTTTTCTGCTTTATACTGTCCGCTGGTGATTTGAGAACACTTCTAGTTATTCGTACATATACTGAGAACACTACCGCTTCATCATCTTACGTTATCCGCAATGAATAGTGTTGGCTACATAACAAAACTTTTTTGTATTTGTACTCTAAATGTGCACTTGAAATGTATTCCTTCAATCCAAAAAACATACGTTCACGCGATTACTTAATAATTACCTGAATAGCTTTTTTTTCATCATCCTGAAGATGAATAAATCTATTAAACTCTAAATAAAATTGAATCATACATTCATCACGCTACCAAACCCGTATCCCTTGCTTGATTCAACAGTAGACAGTGATACTACTTATTTATGGATATTAAATTTGAGATTGTACATAAAATTGAGAATAGAAATTACACGACTACATCTTTTTAATTTTTCTGTAGAAGTTTTTTCTTCGAATCACATAATTAGCATCAATGTAATTGTTTGCGTGCTTAACTCAGATCTTTATAGTCGTTTTTTCTAATCGAAATAAAAAATGCATAAATATTGTTTCTCCAATTTTTATTCCAATATCTTCTTGAATGTATGAAAAATCCAGACTATTTACATGGTAAACGAATAGACATTATTTGTTCGGGCACTTCGTTGTGCGGAAATTATTTTATTACCAGCATCATTTATGGGTCTGTACGTCCTCGAAATTGGCGACTTATTAGCTCAAGTCAGCTGTTTTTTCCATATGCCTTGTATTTGATTGGTTCGTTTAATGAAACCTGTATAAATACAGAACATCTGTTATCGAAAATTCATTCGGTTTCCTAACTGATCTAATTTCGTATATCCGGTGAAAAATCATATCCTACCAATAATCGGGTGTGATGAAGAATAAAATTGATTTATCTACGATCTGATACAAGTCGAGAGAGCGCTGACTTTGGCAGTAGTGCTGTCTCTATATTTCACACATGGTCCCCATGAAGTTCATCGGTCCCCTTCCCAATGAATTGTTTAAATGTTAGACCCAAGGATTTTCTAATGTTTAATTCGATCTGGACCACGTTTTCACATAATACGCCTCATAATTTCTAGTCATTTATGACTCGACCCACACGCTATCCGTGGGTCAACCGGAAATAAAGATTTGATAACGATGCTAATTCCAGTTACCATCCCAACTAATAGTTGCTTCGACCAGGGCCCTGTTTTCACCAAATGAGCTTCTCGATGATTCAATAATTTGTTACGCTAATCATTCGCCATCCGTGGTTTAATCCGATATGAAGATTTAAATTACAGTAATAATCACTTATTCAAACATTAATTTACGAAAACTTCGAACCCGTACGACCAATTTCACTAAGACATTTAACAATTTCCAAGAGCACTCCTAATCTAAGTCTGACTGGTCAGCCGCCATGAATGGGACCTCTTTTGAGGTTTCGATACCCAGTCTAATGAAATAGGATTACTCGAAATGCCTTGTTCCAGTTGTACAGCCATCTCCTAGAGACAATGAAGCAATGGAAGAGAATATAAAGGATAAACATGTTTATATCATAGAATAGTTCAGTAACGTTATGAAGTGTTCTTACAGCAGCCGCAGTTGTTGTATATTCAACCAATGCTCGCCCTTTTTTATTTGCAGAAATGACTAATATCGTGATATCTCCATACTGGAAAAATATAATGCTGTTACGTTGATCACTTGTCAATTAAATTTTCCAGTTTTTTATAACAATGTACGATTTGTACCTTAGACAATATTCGGTGTAAGGTATCGTGATCATAACCACCATTTTGTGGGTCGTCTTTAGCAGCCTTCCATTTGATCTTTGCTCTGCGTTCGTTCGGATCAGTACACTGCGCGCTACTCTCACCGTCGTGCATTTTGCGTAACTCTTCCATAACTTGTTGCTGAACAAATGCAACTTCCTCTTCGACCTGCTTGGATCCGATTACGCGCAACCTTTCTATTTCAGCCTTTTTATAATTATAAAAATAAATTACACATCTCATTTTTAAACTGAGTACAGATATATCGTTAGTAAAAACAACCCAAATGTTACCTGCAATTTTTCTTCGTCATTCTTACCCTGTTTCCTATTCTGAGATTTTCTATACGCTTCTTCGCGTGCCTCTAAATCTTCTTTTAATTTTTTTCTCTTGGAATCTAATAATTTTGTTCGAAGTTTTGCTTGACGTCTAGCATCTAAGACTTTATCATATGCTGCCTACGAACAAGTACACGTAGTGATCCAAACATTGAATATTAAACTTGTTGATTCTAAACATGTCGGAACGTTTACTGTCCGCCGTATAAAGAAATAAAGTAGTTACCTTGGCAGATTCATCTGTTAGTATTTCCAATGCCCCAGATAACTGATGAAATAGCTCCACGGCTTTTGGATTATCCGGATTTTTATCAGGATGGCATGATAAAGCTTTTTTGCGATATGCTGTTTTTATCTGTAAGTATTCAGTGCAGGTTACGAATCGTTATAGATGTTACTATTCAATGTTCAATTTAAATGGTAAACTTACATCTTTCGGGGTTGCCGTTGGCACAGTACCAATTAGTTCATATAAATCCAATTCCATTAAATCATTCATATTGTTGAGAAAAATACCCTATTTCTTCGGCAATCAATTTTCACTGTGATACAGCAAGGAGTTTTGAGGTTATGTTTCAGATATTCCTAAACTAACCTAGGAATGTGACATTGCGTGAGAAAAGTCGATTACTTAAAAATCGATTTCTCTCTTTTCAATATTAATCGATTCTAGTTAGACGAAATAATCGATTTTTTCTATTAGTCGAAAGGTGTTACAAATGGCGAAATTACGGTACAGCTCAAAGGTACGTTGATTATGGTACGAATGCCAACACTGTACACTTTCCAAAGAAAGAAAACTGTTGAAAAGATGGAAGATGGTGTTGTTTACAAAAATCGATTAAAATCTGTAATTTATATAATCGATTTATTGAAAATCGATTGTGAGTCTGAGACAAATTGATTGTTGAAAATCGATTGTAAGAAAAGAGTAGTCGATTAATATGAAAATCGATTAATTTTCCACATCCTTAACCTAATCCTCGGCAACGTTTAATATCGCCAATGTAAATATGATATGATGTGATATGATGTCAGTACGTTCGATACACGTCAGAAGGATCATTATTGCTCGTATGCGCTGGTATGCACTAACGGCCGCAGAGTAAAAAACAAAAGCAGCAAGAAGCGAAGTATCTGTAGTAATCTGTAATGATACAATGTAGTCTAATCACTGCTTATCACTGCGACCTGTCATTTTACCAGACGTGGCCGTGAATGAATATTCTCGCGAGCGTTGATAATTCGCATTACTCAAGTAAGGAATATTATTGTTAGGATGATTAGATTGTGCCATAATGACAAATTATAACAAATGTGCAACATACGTAGCTGACCTAAATTGTTGTTAACATTTCTGTGTTGTGTTGAAAATTTGTTCATGCTGTAATTAGATAAATATTGGTCACTAATATTCCAGCAAACATGCCGACTGAATCGGAGGGATTTACATTACCAAAAGCACCAAAAGACTTATCCTTCAATGAAAACGAATTCAACGAGGTAAACCATAATGTTACTTATTATATAGAAATTTGTCATTAATAAGATGAATCTTATGATTCGTATCGGTACTTTTCAGAATGATTTTAGCGTAGACCACTTTCTGAAAAATCACAGGAAAAAAGCTAGCCTAGAAACTATGCGAGATGATCTCGGGATATACTTGAAGGTTTTACGATCTGCCATGATCGAACTAATTAACAAAGATTACGCCGATTTTGTGAATTTATCAAGCAATCTGATTGGCTTGGACAAGTCTATCAATAACTTACAAATACCTTTGGGTCAATTGAGAGAAGAAGTTATGGTAAATATTTAATTTATTACTCTACTTACATCTCATTTCAGGGTGTAAATTTAATTTCGGTATCATATTTTCAAATAATAATTTGAATTTCAGCAAGTCCGGCAAACCTTAGATGATATGATAAATGAATTAACAAACACGTTAAATGAACGGTGTCAAATTCGAGAAAAAAAGCGAAGCCTGCAAAGCTTGACACACGTACATGACTGCATTGTCAAGTTATCTCGCATTCTCGTGAAACAAAACGTTTCAGATTTGCGCAACGATGAAGAGGTAAGATTGGATCCAGATCTCTTGGAACGAGCAGCAACTGAATTCAACCGATTAAAGTTTCACACATCTCGGTGTAAATTAGACCTCGCAGAATCTCAAAGTGAGGTAGGAACAACATTGAATAACTTTTTATTCTTCAATGTTCAGAAACTATTGCTGTGTATCATTTGAAATAAATGCCAGTTGGTATAATATTCCCATATGACGTATTGTGTTCCGTTAGAACAAACCTAATATTTTTTTTACGTTCTTTCAGAGGTCTCGCGAGATTGGGCGTAATTTAATGGACAATGTGAATGGAATGTTTATATCCAGCATAAAAAATAAACAGCCGGAGTTATTGATACGCTGTTTGAGAATTTATGTTACATTAGATAAAGTTTCAGATACTGAAAATCTTTTGCGTGAAAAATTAATTGGACCTTTAGTTGAAAATATAATCAATGAAACAACCCTCCAAAGTGAACCCCAGGGACTGCAGGGGATTTACCAAAGATTACTCAGTATTCTAAGTGAAGAGTTAGTCCAATTACTCACTATTACCTTATATCCAGATAGGTGAGTGTCTAGATCGTGAAACGCTGTACTGGAGTATAGTAATGTTGTCACAAGTGAACAATAACTATTTGAATTCTGCCACAAGTAAATTTCCGTGTACTATTTCCTAACATCAGCTTTTATGCCTTCGCAGAATGTCCGTGAAAGGATTTAATTTTATAGTCAATAGTTTCTGGCCTGAAGTTGAGGAAAGGCTCGAATTACATCTCAGCTCCATTTTTGCACCGGGAAATCCAGAATTGTTTCATAGAGTAGGTATTTGTTACCTATTTGCTAAGTCTATGTGTGATCTAATTGTGATTCATCTGTTAAAAATATTTTACAGAGATATTTGGAGACAATGGATTTTTTAACAAAACTCGAAGAAGCTTGTTGCACCTCCGAAATCTTGTTGGAGTTGAAAAATCATCACTTGTATCATCATTTTTTGACAAAGTGGAATTTACCAGTATATTTCCAAATTCGATTTCAAGAGATAGCAGGTGGTGTAGAGACAATCCTGTGCGAAATTGTTTCACCTGCATTGCTCAAAGGAAATATTCTCACAATCAGTTCAAGTGATTTCTCACTCCATCCAACAAATATTGTTTGGGAGTTTCTTCTAAAAACCTGGGCAGATGGTGTATTTTTGCCAAAATTGTTACATCGGTGGGTTTACCTGAATATACAAACTGGAATCTGTCATCTTCGATTGTCAGTCATAGATTATTTTTCCTGGCAAAAATATGAGTCGCATTATTCTATTTTAGATTTTGGAAATTGAACGTACAAATCCTCTCAAGATATCAAACCTGGTCGGAAGATGCACTGAAACAAGTACGTTTATCCAGAATTTGTACACTGGCTGAATATTTTTTTATTTCAATTATCGCATTTTCTTAGAGTTGGCCTGAGAATTACAAACCTGGTTCCAATAACGTTATTGAACCATCTCATCCTAGGCGTTTACAATTCCTTATATCGTTATATACTGATATAGAAAAGTTGACCAAGAAAACTCCACTCCTGTTAGAAATCGTACGGACGAAAATTCCGAATATGAAGCAGAGCATCTACAAATTACTCGAAGGTTTGAACTATAATTTAATATAAATTTCAAATTAAACTGCCGAACCTACGTTCACTGAAAACCTTTGATAACTAAACATTAGCAATTAAATTTTTCTACGAATATCACGTTCTAGATTGCTTGGAAGAATCTGACAAGAAATTACAAGATACACTACCATCCATCATTGAAGAAATAGTTAAAGACCTAATGACACAAAGTGCTGTTCATTTGAAGCAAATCACCGATATTCCGAGATTATTCAGACGCACGAATCGAGAAGTACCTACCAAAGCTTGTGGATACGTCAGCAACGTATTGGAACCGTTGGTCAGCTTCCATGCAGAATATAATTCAGCCTTGCCTGGTCTCGTTACGAAATTGATGGAACTGACGTTATCATCAGTGTCTGAACAGTAAAAGAACATTTGAAAATTCTTGGAACTAGTATAATGAAAATGAATCCTAATTAGTACAGGATCTATATGGAAAATCGAATTTGCGGTGTTATTTTGCAGATACTTATCATTGGTCACTGATGTCTTAACATCTGTACAGAAAACTGAGGAAAGTCTCCGAAGGTTGAAGAAAATTAGGGATAAATCAACAGGAATGCCAACCTTGGAAGGAAAGGGCATTGGAGATGACGAAAAAATTCGTATTCAACTGGATATCGATGTACAAAGCTATTATGGAATGGTGCGTTTCCGTGGTAAAATTGTATATGACGCTTTTCATTTCGGTTGTGTTGTAAAGTTTTTCGCATTAATATGAGCAATGGTTCAATTTTCAGGTTGAGAGACTTGGAGTACCTGTAACGAATGTTTCGTACTTGAATGACCTATTGCAAGTTGTTCAAGAAGCATTGAAATCCAGAAATGAGTCGAAATAAAGTCCATGTTTTATGTATATTAAAATATCGTTGAATAATATCTCGACTCCAAACCGTACTATCGTCCTTATGATATTATTCGCAAATTATTCATGATGCTGGGACAAATAATGCATTCCGAAATCGGGAGCTCAAACAGAACTATTCGAGAAAACGGAGGATCCGGAATTGTTAAATAAATGTAAAGGTTTGATTCTATAGTTTCAATAAATGAATTTTAAATAATCGCACTTATTGTTGGGTCAGCTAGAAAAAAACCTAACCGAATTATTAATATACACCGCAACTTAACTTTGTTTCAACACATTGATTTATTATTAAGCCAGGTAAATATTTTACAGTGTCACAAGAATTTCAACAACAATAATAATAATGATAATGATAGTAATAAAATAAACTAATAACTGTATAACACAAACAGGACAAATCATATATGTGTTTTATATACGCCAAAGACGTTATCCTGAAAATTATATCATGCATCAAAATATATACATAAAAAATATAAGTAATTCATACACAATTAATATAACAATTCTATTGTACATCTACGTACACATACACAATATGCTGCTAGCTAACAGCTAATAGCCGTATTGTATAACTATGCTTCCTTCTTCGGAGTTTGAGATACCTCGCACAATAGTGAACATTGTAAATAGTTCCAATATAAAAGTGGTTGTGACGAATGGAATGACATCTTTAATGCACTAACAATACACTGTTAATCGATGGATGCCAAAAGTTATCGATACAACTTATTTAATGCTATAGAGTTGAGCTAGTACAAGCATTGACTATCATATTGCAAAATGTGAAATCAGTTGCCATACTTCTCGACGTCTATGATGAAATCATATGAAACGGCAGGGAAATATTTTATTAAATAATAATGTTAAAAACAAAAACTCCAATGACATGTCAATATTTTCTTGATCAAAATTTTTCATATTAAAGCCTCCATATTCTGAATATTCTATATGCTATCGGAACAATATTAGTATACCTTGGGACTTGTATTTTATGGGATATTTGAAATTATTTCATTAAGGCAAAGCTCACGTAAAAAACTGGCTTGTACTAGAATCAAAATTCTTGTACCGTTCATGATGCCTATCTGTGTAACGGGATTCGCTATCGTTATGTTGAGCATGAAATTGTTCAACACCATACTGTGCGTGTTTCTAGATTCAAGACAAAATTCCACAAGCGTCAAATGATTTGCTTAGGTTTCCAAGTGCCAAAAATATTCAATCGATCACTCATTCATATCAACGTAAAGAGTTCTAATAATACGCTGTGTTGAAAAACTATCAAAGCCTAGAAATACAGCGGTAAAATTTTGAGAATACGGAATTAAGTGCAGCGCTTCTCGAAACACGTACGGTACATGGGAAATATTTATCATAAACTAAATTTTCTGAAACAAACTTCATCTTCTTATACGGTTGAAAATATCATTATCATAATAATATCATTAGAGCGATCAAAACTGGAAGTTTTAATAGGCCTTCAGAAATTACATACATCCCGAGGCTGCCTGGGTATTATTGCAGATAGATTTTGAAGAAGGAATAAACCAATCCAGGTATAACAATTTTTATAGAAATTTCACTAACACGATAATTATGTACGGATTCTCAAGGAACCCATTATCATGAAAAATTTGTCCAATCATATGGAGTATACAGCCTGTTCTTAATCATTTTTATGCAAATTACGAAAAAGATAAACGTGACGGAAGTAATAACATAGCGGTAACGAACATTACTTTCAGTTACCTATCAAGCTAATCACTACATCTCCGATGAAAATTGTGAAATATTATGAAATGTGCATCAAATAACATATTCATTATTCATGAATAATATGTTAATATTTTTATATCTGATATGGAACTAAATTATAAAGTTATTCATTTATTTAGGACAAAGTAATATTCTATAAGTGTTGCTATTATTCATTATGATTTCAGTTAGTATGGTCTGTTCATAACAAGTCTCGATTTTTCAAAACATTTGTCAAATGGTTCATTACTTATTGTTAATAGATAATTTCTAGTTAGTACCACCCATCCACCCTTGATGGCATCATAGGATATCGAATCAACAATATTAACAAACGGGTAATACGAAGAAAACAGTTTTTTTCCCTCTGAGAGTTGAAATGCTCGAATGTAAGAGCAATCCGAACGCTGCGTAATAAAATTATTGTTGTTAACAATAATCTGATATTTTACCCGGATACAGTTTACTCGAGATCAAGCAAGACATCATCGTGAATAATCTCCAAATTATATTGCAACTAGTTATTCTAATCGCTAAACACATCTTAGGACTGCTGTGCTGCTATCTCTGCACTGAAGTTTATTGCAACAATTTCGATATTTGCAAACAGATTAAAATAATCGGTTGACGATACGATTTTTCCCGGTCATCAACACATAATAATTAGGTAGTACAAAAATGTGATAAATCTCTTTTAAACTTTATTCACTGTCATATTATAAGATCTGAGAACAATGGATATACTACCGCAAGAACTGATAAAAAATAGAAAACGATACCGTTTCTCAATATGCCTGTCACATATTAATTCTACGTTATTATTGTTTACATATGTTTATGAACAAAGTAAGATTTTGAGTGTAGTCTGATGGAAGAAAATTCATTGGTTGTTGTTGTTGTTTTTTCAAGACACAAGGGTCTGAAGATATTCTATAAGCCTGGCTATGAGAGGAAGATGTGCACAATCTGAGTCGGAGGATATTAATGGCATATTCGAGGTAAAATGGTGATGAGATCAGCGCAGATCTGGGTTGTCGTTGACTTGTTTTTTTATGCGTAATAAAACAGTCGTGTACCACGAATCCAACCGTGATATGGAATCATACTCTTTGACTGCCTCTGTGAAGCCCTCCAAGTTTTGTTCCTCGAGGTGTTCAATTAATGTCTGTATATATACAAAAAGTTTAGATATGATTGAATTGACAGCTTTGTTCGCGAGCCAGATAAAATTCTCAAAATTTGATTACTACCACTATGACTCGATAAGATGTCGTATCACTCAAAAATTATATGATTTTGGCTTTCGCCATTAAGAATCTAAGAATTGGAGTACTGCAGAAACATTTTTTCATAGATATAAGCGCACCGATCATGAAATACAAACATATCTTCTGCAGCACAATAAGATTTATTCATATTGAACGAATAATCAATTTACCTTAATAAGTTTATACTCTCTAGAGTCCTGGAAGGCAGGGTATTGCTCTTGATAGCGTTCAATTGCGTGTTGAGCATTAAGAACATCTACACACAGATGGCATAACGCTGCACGAAAGAAATACTCTTTGGCACTGTACTTCAGAAGTGAGCTTTCAAGAGACGAGGAGGCAACCTATAAGAAACAGAAGTGCAGATATTGTGTGTTATCATCATATGATCAGTGATACTGATGATACTTTAGTGTTCTTTGCTACTGAATCATCTCAATGATCAGAAAATCGGTCAAGTTATTTCAATATACATGTTCGCATCAATAACCGTCTCCCTGGCGAGGCATCGGGAAAGGCGCACCCGCTGTCTGGGCCCAAAATGGCACGTGGAACAAGAAAGGTATTGAGAGTTAGGACTTGACGCCTTTCTGGCGCCACGTGCCAGTTTGAACCCAGATGACGGGTGCGCCATTCCTGATGCCCCGCCAGCGAAGTAGTTAAAGTTATTTGTATTAGTAATGTTTCCATCAGATACGAAATCAATGAATGTGCAGCAAATGGCGAACCTGCTCATAAATCTGAATTGCCTTGTCGTAGTTTTCAAGTTGTGCAGCATACTGGGCGACTTTAAGTAAGCATTTGTTTGCCGATGAGTTGCTTTCTTCACCACGAAAATAATCTGCTGCCAATTCATAGTGATGGACTGATCTTTCCAGATCCACAGATTCACTTTCATACATTTCTGCTATACTTTGATGATGTTTTGCTGCCATTGTAAATCTGCCCATGTCAGTATAGATTTCAATTGCCTTCAGCAGACAGTTAACTGCCTCTGAAAAGAAGAACCACAGAATCCCACAATTATGATGCATCATTTCATTTATCCATAGTAGTAGTAATATTAACAATAAATTCTTCAAAATAAAAATTCTCAGATTATGAATGTATACTTTCAAGACCGATTAAATACGGATTATACCATTAGGATCTGATTTCTTGTAACAGTTGGCGGCATCTACATAATTAGTTGCAGCGTCATGTCGACTTCCAGCTTTGGCATGGAGATTCGCAGCTTCGCAAAATGCATTACCAGCAGCTCCCCATTTTTTAGCCATTTTGAACATGTTTGCAGCACGCTGATAACATTCTACTGCTTCTTCTACCTTCCCCGAACCTCTGCAGAGTAGTAATTAATATCACAGTTTATTATATCTTACAGAGTAATGATAAACCTTACTCATTATAGTTGTAGCCGGTATACATTTACAAATTGTGAAAATATTTTTACACCTTATAATTGCTTTTACTCCAAAATTAAATCTCAAAAAACTTATTTTAGAAATGTAATTACTGTAGTAGCAATACAAATGCTACACTGTTACTTCATCTAAGAATGGAATGTTTGCCATCCTTACGAATAGAAGATTAATAACTTAATCCAGTTTATAATAATCTCACCACCTTTACTCTGACTATGTTGCATGAATTCCAGCAGTTGTAAGATTAGAATTCCAAATATTTTTGATCAATATATCAATTTTATTGATTAAACAATAAATATACACTATATGAAATGTCTCCGCTGTCTTTAGCAACCTCTGAGATTTGCACAGCTATTTTATCACAACGAGGTTTTCACATTTTATTTTGACTGATGAACCCAGTAATATGTAGTTAACAGAACATTTTAACGAGCTTTTTGTCGCTATCAATGATATATGTGGGATATATACATATTTTGTAATTGATCGAATGTTATTTGTTATGCAAAATTTTCCAATTCAATGAAGAGATCCATCATCATACCAATGAAATGGTGATGATGTAATCAAGCCAAAGAGAACGAGGACAATGATTTTTGTAGCAGCCACGGTAAAGTTTATACTTTTAATTTTTTCTACTTGATCTGTATATATATATCGTCTGATTTGTCCGTGTCGTGTTACATTTTGTGTCATGATCTCATTGCTTTTAAAAATATGTTAATAATGTTGAAAAAACTTCTGTTAGTCAACGCTTAATTGAACAAATAATTGGTAAGTTTTCTTTGTCTTGCATTTTCAATGCATGAGAGGACGATGCCGACAACAAATTTGTTTTGTGTTCAAATGTAATATGACGAGCATCTATAGTTATCACTTTTCTATAGTTGAACATTTTTTAAAATAAATATATACTGAAAATGAAGTGTTTGGAGTGGTTGACCTGAGAAATCGACATACATTGTACATTTTCTGAAAACGTCAATTACCAGCACACATTATGTTGGCAACTCATAAACAACACGAGTTCGCCAGGATATGGTTTGGCGACCAGTCAAAAAAATGACTAGGATATAACTACGGTGTCACATTTGCTACGTTATATGTGTCTTAATTTTTGATATTGCCTCATCTCTTGATTAGCATTGCTTTAAAATGATTCGATATAACTAAATATGGAACGTAATACTCATCGCAGATGGTAAAGATCAAGCAATAGGGATAAAAATTAAAATTATAACTCTTCACGTCTACAGAAATATCACTGATTAGTGACAACTATTGGCAGTTATTAAGAGCTTCGTAAACTGGTGTTTGTGTAGTATTGTGCATTCTTTAAGTTTCAGTAATGTACAAATACATATCATTTGTAAGAACTGTGATTTATTCAATCACGTAAAACTTGTGATTCAGATAGCAGCAGGGTGACATTTCCAAAGTCAAATTTTATATTCAATAAATAATGTTAAGATCAAATGAAGGCTGAAGAAATCTGCTATAGAAGATGGTTTTGTGCGAATGATGAATTCGTGATATCGCAAGGCCTGTACCAATGAGATCAGTTGTCCATCCGTCTGTCATACCGACAAATCGATAATAACTTACCGAAAGAGAGAAGTGAAGAAGCCTTTGGATGACGTTAACTTCTTTTCGGCCTCAGCCATAAGCTGGATGGCTTTTTGTTCGTTATCGGCCATAATGAAAAGTTCTGCTCACAACAGTTCCCTATTATTCGTCGTTCTGTCACTTCCTTTATTGACAAAATGCATTCACCTAGCTCCACCAGTACGCTCTTCTGACATCACCATGCAGGAAATATTCATGGACCTGTTTCCTCTATGAGTAATGTTGAAATATGTGAGTTTCCATTGAAGGCCACACCATGCTTACATTCAGTGGTGACATTCGAGTTGGATCTCGATGAAAACACGCCTTGAGGTGTTGGCAGCAGTTACAGCAGTTTTGTAACTTACTAGATGTTACTAGCCAAGATATCGTAATATGACGGAAAAAACTGAAGAGTAAAATCTTGCCGTAAACTTGTACGAAAAATGTCGTTCATTTTACTAGAAATCCGACCGTCAGCTTGTATTCAATTTGCGGCGGTAGATTTGTAACAACTTGTAAGCAAATGATGCTTTGCAGTGACTCGTGAACTTGTCGTTAATTTTACTAAAATCACGGATATGCCAAGTCTTGAACAGAAACTGTGACTATCAGTGTAAGCTCAATCAAAAACTAGCAAATGGCAGTAGCGTTCAAAAACACGGTGTATTTAGGAATTATGTATTATTACGTGATATGTTTCACGAAGCTTACAGAGTGCGCACGTGTAACTTACAGACAAGGTATCATAAATATATGAATACCAACTCGGTCAGCATAAGGTTGAAAGATATTCTGTGGATGTATCGAAAAATCATATGCAAATTACGACATTTCAGGTATATCTTATATTAATTATTTTTGGTACAGGTGCAGAATTAATGACAAATATGAAAATGACATAATAATGAAACATTGCAAATAATGGTTATACGTATAAATGATTGTAACAAAGCTTACCACCTATCCCAGAATTGATGCGCGATCAGGATTCAGCGTATGGAAAGTAACTTATATCATATAACTCAATGTGTAGCTACACGAAATTAAAGTATCTTTTTTATGTTATTTCGTCCAGTTGTGTTTCATGGAGCGAATTCAAATGAATTCAATTTAAGCAATGTCCAATACAAAAACCTACTTTAGCCATTAAACTACTGATCTATATCATATAGATCATATAGATCGATGATTCAGCTGTATAAGGGTTGGGATGAATATTTCTAATAGTTCTCTGTATCTATACTGCACAGCTTGATGATGCGAATCAAAAGTTCAACGTGTCAACTTAGAATAAAATTGCTTAGCCAAAAAATTTCGATAACAGCATTTTTTTAATTTATTGAGAACTGCATTAGTGCAGACACCAGTGTCAACATTCATGTAGCTCAGATTTTATTGTTCGTAAATATTAAGTACATGGATCAATAGATTAATACGTTGAGTGTATATTGTAACATAGAAATTCCATTAAAATATCTGTGTAATTATATTATGTTTTATACAATTAGTGGTATTAACTAATGTTTTTCAGAATTACCATGTACCAAAATGTCATACCTAAATGTCATCAATCATATAAGTATCATCTTTTACAACAGATCAAAAACGAGTCAAAGAATTGATCAATCGAGGACGTAAAATCCATCAATTACTAGGTATTCAGCTACAACCCCCTTTACTGCAACAACTTCTTTTAGGGGCTCTATATCCACGACTGGAATCTCCCATTAATGGATTGTATTCTGGAATAAATATAGTTATGTTATTCTGATAGTATCTGTTCGATATCTGTATTCCATTTTCTCTTCCCCAGAAATGACACTGACAACAGCGTGATTATTCTTCGTGAAACAAGCAACAACAAAAGTTGTAATTCAAACATTTTCTTTGTGGTATGATTTCAAGATGTATTAAAAATTTGTAGTCATAGCCAAATCATGAATCGTAATATGATATTTCCCCTATCTGAGTTTGACATAATTTGAAACTTCAAGAATCGTCGTTTTGACTTAACTACCGATTAATTCACCTTACACAGATCTGTTTTCAACAGTTGCTGATCTATTTCACAGTATGATTTTCGATGTATAATCTATATCTTCGAATTTTCTGATAGAAATAATGTTACAACCATATTTTCCCCGTATATCAAGTCAGTTCTTTACAATATTGGCAGCCCCTGAAAGTGAACATGTTCTAGTAGTTCCATTTCGGATTGAGAGGTAGAATGTGATCGTTGCGATCTAGATTAAATATATCCGTGGCCACTTAACACACCGATATCCACGGTAACATGAAATAATTTATTGTTTAAATCATCTATCTTGTGTAAAAGTGCTTGCCATCTACCTGACATATGAGAAATAGCTCTGCCTGACAGTGGTAAATTACCTGTTTTCAATGAACTCGTTTTAGTCTGCTGTGATGTAGATGCTCCACCATCCAATTGGCCTAATTTGTCTCCTCCATATTGTTTTTCAGTTAATTTCAAAAATTCCTGCTTCTTTTTCTCCAGACGCTAGGGAATAATAATACATAAACATAATATTGATTATCACAAGCGCGTGAATAGATCTGTCAAGACATACATTATTGAATAATATACTTTGAATAATGTTACTATTCCGGTTGATGATTATCAGAACATAAACACAGTAAACTGGTATAATCATATTTTTTCATATGAGAGTTGAAATTGAGAATTTTTAGATTGGTTGGATCATAGTTACATAATTACCTCTTCTTCTAATTGTCTTGCTTTTTCAACATCCTGTAAATACTTTTCTTGCATTCGTTGTCTAGCAGCTTCGATTCCTGCCAATCTTGATTGGAAGAGATCTGGATCTACCGCACGAAATATTGTGAATAAATGTCGCATGTCGATAACAAAATAATTCTTTGACACTGACAAATAAAAATTTGATTTGCTTTTGGACTCATTTTCTGTTATGACTCATTTTGAGCTACGAACATTGAATCATTTTTGAGTTCACTGTTGCCGAGACAGAAGAATAATACAATCATTTAAAATATATCTACCACACAATATTCAAATCTCAATATAATTAACCGTTAACAAAATTGACGATTCACAGTTATTTTGAATTTTCGAAAAATTAAAAAAAATAATAGATTTCAAATGCACAAAATATTAACAAGCAAACTCTCAAGAAATAATATCATTAAAAAGTTTATGCAATTAATAATAGAGTTAGGAATGCATTAAACATTATTTAAACCCTCGCTATTTAAAAGAACGATCAAACATATGATTGTGACCTACTTTTATGATACTTTGCAGCATACTCGGTTTCATCTTTACGACGTTTCCAGTTGATGTATATGTTTTTAATTTGCGGAGAAAAATACATCGATAGAATTGCAAGTCCCAGAACATACCATCCTGATGCTGCTATCCACGACCATGCTAAAAGCAAGAATAACTTCCTGACGCGATGATTTTACTTACAACGTATAATGAAAAAAAAAATCACCTGTCAAATTGTTGCTTCAAACATGACTAGACACTGGTTGTAATATGAAAATGGTACATAACCTCTTACAAACGTTAACTAAATCTTTTCCATGGTAATCGTACAATGATATGATACATACCGATATTAAAATACGAAGTTTCGTCATTCTGTGCATCCATAGTGACGATTTGATACTTTTTTCCCTGGATGTATTATCACTGCACTAATTTACATCCGTAACAAGTGACGATCCACACGCTACACGATATCATCCAATCAGAATGACCCACATGACGAATAGCGTGTTTTTCAGTGTTGTGTCCTTTCGAATATTATAAATATGAATGAATATCTGGTCGCATTCTTATTGGCCGCAAACGAATGTATATACCATACATGGAGAATAGGTGGTTCGAGTTAGTTGTAATGTTATCATCAGAAGTTGCTGTAAATGGCTATAAAAACGACAATCTGGTGCGCATCAATTTTCCGGTCCTCTGATCCGTCATGGTATAATTTTAATCTTGATTGCAATAGATGATTTCCAGTTTGTTCGAACAAATCACATCCATTTTACTAAAGTCACGGACTATTGCATAAGTTTCAATATCACTAGTTGCTGATTGTACAGAAGCAAAATACGATTATTAATATTAAACACCATTTATTCTCGTTCTTATGTTACTGTAGAGAAATTGTACGTTATACAATCACATTAATGATGTAGGTATATTCAGTATTAAACTTGGATAGTTCTAACAGATTTTAAGAGATACAATTATGATACACAAAATTCATAAATGAATAAGACTATGTAGGTAATAAAATACTGTATTCATTTAAATAAATGAGTTTACAAACATTGTGAATGTTACTAGAATCTTCTTGTTTGTCAATTTCATATTTAGCTTCCACAGAAAAATAATCTATAAATAATTCAGTAGTGATGTGAGCATAGCTTCGTACTTTGTACTCTGCTTCGCAATCGTTGCTTAATAACCAAACTTTTCATTTAGATTGGTTTTCCCATCACCCGTTTGGTTCTCAGGTGGTATCCACATTGAATAGTCCTCTTTGAAGATATCATTCTCATAACTTGTCTGTTTAGATTTTTCAGATTTCTCCAAACGTTGTTGTATTCTTTTCTGATTTTTCTTCTTCTTTCTTTGCCTTTCAATTTCCTCCGCCGCATTCGGTGAAGCAACAGATGCTACATTTTCAGAATTGTCATCAGATTGCAGAATCGTTTGGTCATCATCAATGCTTCTGTCAGTTTTATTGCCTTCGATGATATCAGATTCATCTGTTTCCATTACCTTTGATTTGTAAATATTAACTAATTCTGTATTGCTTATTTTTTGATTCTCTGATTTAGCTTTCTTCGAATCAGGTTCCTAAAAAAAATAATGGAGTCGTAATTATCTGTTCAGCAATGAGATACACTTAGGCTGTATTGAAAACAATTCTGAATTCTAGAACATATTGAATATACCTGCACAATTGTAGAACCTTTTCTGCTACCAATCACTGGCGACGATTTATCACTACGCTTGTCATCTTTTGTTGTGGATTCTACTGTTGTTTGTGGTTTCAATGCAGGTAAATCTGCTGGTTTAGCAATATTTACCAAGGTAATTAATCTGCTCTCTTCTTTCCTGAGCGATTGTAAATCTAGTTTCATTTTTATAATTTCATTTTTGTTTGGTATAGCTGATTTCAAATTAGACATAAACGTATCTAATGCATCTTCGTCCGGATTATCATTTTCTACATTCTTTGCATCGCGAGCTTTTTGTAAGGCTTTCTCGATGATTGCTATTTTTTTCGCAACACCTCTATGTTTTTCCAACTGTGAAAAAGGTCAGACAGTTATTTGGTGACTAAAGGTATCCTACTCCCTACTATGAATCATAATTGGTTACCAATGACGTGTAAGTCTCCACTGTCTGTTCCACTTTACCAGCTTGTTGCATGCGCTGCAACCGCTTTTTCTCAATCGCACCTGTCCTGTCAAGGAAGTTGTCTTCATCAGAATCATAAAAATCTTCATCTTCCCAGTTCTTGGCTTTTCTTTTTCTTGCCTCTGTCAATGCCAAAAATAACGAGTGATTACAGAGGTGATCATAAATGACAATGCGATGAATGGAAAGATGGTACCATTAAGTTACTCAAGATTCATCTAATCATCTAAACATAGTGTACAATATTATATTAAATAATTCGCAGATATTCACCATGATGGGCTTGTCTAAGTACGCCATGCCTATCCAGAATTCTGCAAGCTTCCAAAGCACATTGAATTACAGATTCTTTTTTCTTTCCTTTCACGAGTGCTTCTGCTCGAACTGATTTTCCAGTTACATTATCTATTGGAAGCCTACGGAAAAAGTCAGAAAGTTCAATTATCATGTACAATGCATATTTGAAGTAATAGGCGAAAATCTTGTGATACTAACTCTACCCAACATAAAAATTGTCCAATGCCTTTTTCTTCAGTTTGATATTGCAGATCAAAACCTTCCCTCTCGAACCATCCTCGCAAGGTTTTCTTTGGATCATCTAGGAATAACTCTTCATTATTCGTAGCTGCATAAGGGTTCTCAGATAAATCTGTTTCCTCATCTGCATCTTCGCCCATCCCCCAATCTATGCCTTCATTTTCCTCTTTCTCTTTTCTTAATCGTTCCTCCTCCTCTGCCTTTAATTTCAACTCTTGCATAGCTCTCTCTCGTTCTTCTAATTCTAATCTTCGTTGTTCCTACAATAAAAATTACGTAATTAGTTTTATGGCAGTTGTATACTACTGGATTTCAATATCTATTGGAGATTCCAGAAAATTCAAACAATTAGATGCAAACAATAGCAGCAGTACCTTTAATTCAGTAAGTGTCAGTGTGGTTTCTTCCTCTTCATCATCTGGAGGTCCGTGAATGATAAATTTTCTTTGACTACAGCCAAATTTTATCATGTGACCACTATGTAATCTAACATACGTATTTGGCTTTACACGATATCCATTCCAAAAACTTCCATGTGTACTTCCCAGATCGTACAAATATAGACCTTTTGAATGTTTAGAATCACCTTGCAATCTATACTGCAGAATAGCATGATATCTAGAAATAGTTGGATGAGCCAATGGGATATCACAAGTCGGTAGCCGTCCAAGAATGTGAAAGCTTCTGTTAGTCAGGTCTATAGAATCTAAAATCACTCCAGATTTTAATACTTCCAACTTATATACATTGTCCGGCAATCCTGCCCAGGGTGGTTCTTTATAAGGACAGGCTAGCAGTCTATTTCTTGAATCTCCTACATTAGTTGATTCGTGTCCTTGATTCTTGGCGCTGGAAGAATCTTCAACTTCACAGGTAATATCTGCAGTATTATCAATACCTTCGATAGAATTGGATATTTTTGGATCATTTGTATCTTTTTCCGTAACAATACATGCTGTATTGGTTAACCTTCGTAATTGTCCAACTTTTCCTTTCCTCGGGCCAATTAATAGCGTCGGTGTCTTAAAACTTGTTTCTTTCGCTTTATCAAATACCATAGTGCCACTATTTTCTGTCTGCATCATATTCTCAGTGTCTTTCGTCAATTCATTGGAACTCTCATTTTCAAGATTATTTACACACACTTGACAGTCTTTGTGTACACTATTATCACAATTTTTTTCTTCAGTTTCCAAAACAGTGTTCGATGTCGTACTTTCAGTAACTTCCATTTTCACTGAGATTTATTACTTATATGATAAAAGTATAGTAATCCAGCTTGGTCTACCATTAATTTATATACAAAATGTACCCTACGCCATTCATTTATAAATATAGTTATATGATACAAAAAAATAGCTGTGCAGAATGATTGATATTTACAACTGAATTTCAGGTTAAATACTTGATTATACTTGAATTCAGTGGCAGCGATAATAAAACGTGTAGGTTATGATTTTTGAATATATATTTATATACCGATATACATATATATATATATATATCTACTCGTTCTGAATCACTGATCTCTACTATACACCACTATACACTGGATAGGGTATAGGTGGGTATAGGCCGGAATTCTTGTGAGCATTTGGACGCCATTTGTTTGTGGGAATATGACTCATTTCAAGATGGCGGCGCACGTCGTTTGTTATATGCATAGACATAGAGGATAGACTGCGCATTCCCTATATTGCGAGTGGTAACGATAAAAGTGAAAGAGCAGGAAACACACGCAGCTAATGTCCGTCTCTTCCTACGTATTTGATTGGTCGTTCGTCGAAAGCTCAGCAATGTACAGCAATGTATCACCGCTCAGTGAAACCACGACTGCCCGTATCATCGTAGTTTTTCGTAGGCCCATAGACATGATACAATAATCGTCATATTTTTATGATGAAGAAGAAGAAGAATAAATGAGTTTATAATACGGTTTATACTTGTTTTGTATGCAAGTGGCGAGGAGATAAAGAACCTCAAAAAAGAACGAGTAGCAACAAGAGTGGTTATGACTTAGAAATTCCTTTACCAGGCATTAATGATAGCGATTGAACATGCGCGACATCTCTGGCACTCGCAAATTTGGTTACGTTTGACTGTTAATGTGAAATGTTTATTTGATAAAATATTTACAGCGTTCGTAATTCCAAAGATCAACAATGATTATTGAGGAACGTCGACTCTCCACACTTGAAGCGATTCGCGTGGCATCTAGTGGCTATTACTGAATTGAAATTGGCCTTTCACAAGCGCGTCATATTTCGACTATATGGTTTCGAAACTTGTATGTAAGACTGTAATCCTTGTCCATGATCTACACGAGCAGTGAAATAGTTCTAGAAGACGTAATAGTATATGAATATTATCCGGCAAACTTGAATAGGTTATTATCGTCGGATTTTATTGTTTATGAGTTAAAAATAGGTATCTAGTAACTTCGGACAATAATTTTAGCCAAGGTGCATGGATATTCCTCTTTGAAATTCGAGAATATCACAATCAACATGCTATATTCAAAGGTAATCTAATTGTAATTCGCATCTTTTAACTGCAAATATCTGATGTATATCTTTCAATTCACCTAAAATTCATCTGAAATTCAACTGTATTTTGGATCTTGTGAGTCTAGATTTCTAATGTCTACCTCTTAATTTACAGGCCGCTTCGATTGTGCGTAACCTAATAACGAAATCACAATGCGAACAAACAAGCTGGATGCGTAGCTGTAATCTATCTACAAAAATTCAATCCATTGAGCCGGTAAATATAATTAATTGCACCTTAAATCAAATATCTGGTTGAAACTTGGCAGATAAATCTGAAAAAATATACAACTCAACAGGTAGCTACTCCCGACAAATTATTTAAGAAAATAGAGCTTGAACTTCGAGGAAACGATCCCGCTGTTTTGAAGAGCTATGCAAAATTTACAGTGATGGCTGCTGATATGCTTGGTGTGACAATTGGCAGAAAGTACATTCAGAATTTACATCAAAATAAATTCTTCAGAACTTGAGATGTTGAAAATATGGTCTTGAGAAACTTTGAATTTTTTAGTTTCACCCCACGGCGTCCTCATCATCATCGATACACACTTTTGAAATCGATACACATTTTCAAAAAACATCGAGTCCAATATGAAGTCAGAACGTATTATCAATTTATCGATATGCTTCGACTCACTGGATCCACAGCAGATACGATATTGGAATATTTAGAGCGAAATTTACCAGAAGGTGTTGCTTTGAAGGTCACGAAGGTTGGAAGCAAACTATCATACTAGATACATGTAGTTCTTGGTTGTAGCTACGTTCAAGTTGTGCTTGGTTATCAATTGGATTTGTATTGTGAAAATTAGTTGCGTAACCATGAAGGAGTCATCTGTAAATTTTACTGAAATCAGATAAAAAGTATCCTATGCCTGTACGTCTAGTATGGTTAGAGATCATTCTAGAAATCGTCTGTTCAGCCATAGTACTGTATATACCACCAAGAACATTTGAAAGACTCACCAAATTTTCAGTTCATGAATAGACATGATCATTGTAGATATTGTACATACATCAGTTAATTTGATACGTGTAATACAATTTCTTCCAGACGGAAATACTGCCTCTCCTGGAATCTGTGAGCGTACCTTCAACTTCAATATCAACTGCGTAGCATAAATAAACCTTTCATTAAAGTGATAGTTAGTTTTCTAAGTATGAAATAAAGTAACAATCGTCTAAACATGATTTGTTATTATTGTCATTGCCTAGGGTAATAAGCTGTACAGTAAACTAAGTAAACTGTTTCGTCAAATAACTTACGTTCGATCATTACTGTTGCTGTTGTTAAATTGATATCGTTATCGTGAAATTACCTGAACATATTTGCATTGGAAAATATTTAAAACGTTTGATGTTACTTAAAACCGTTGGAATTCATCATAATTACGTATTTCACCAATTTTACATAGTCAACGACATTAGTTTGCAATAATACTTACTGATCAGGGTTATTTGAGTGCTCATTTTCTATACAATGAGTCTTGCTTGGATTCGAGATGTCAAACAGAGGTATGGAATTGCAAAAGTATTAATAGAATTTCGCTATTACGAAAAAAAATTGCAGCATCACATTTTCATTTTGTTTACATAAAACGTCATTTGAAACCTGCAATTACTGACATTTGTACCTGATATTGCGGATTCATGAAATAAGTATTTTGGGAGATCGAAAAGCTGCGCATTTTCCTTCTGAAACAAGGTCTTTCCGATTATTACCGGGCGTTATAATATTGTTTATTCCACAGATCATTAAAGTCGGCAAACCACGTGGAGACTGAAAACTCGACTTAACATCAACGTCGTAATAGATGAAAATTGTATTTCGATATCTAATTATGTTTAAACTACCAATTAAACTCGAATTTACATGGTAATGGGAACTACAAAATGTTATAGGAACTATACTACATTAAAGATAGATGATTATTTACTGATGACGATGATTTACTGTGCTGTTTGTAGTCAATCAAAATTCTTCTGAACAAATACCAAAGTTACCTCATTGTCGAGATTAGTATGTAGATGTATTTGCTGCGACAAGAACGAATTATTGCAATAATTTCATTTTTATTAAACAATGAATTATCTTATATGGCATTACACAAATATTGGTATACTCAGGCTACCTCATTCTTGACGTTTGGAGGATCCTGATGTGATTCTTCAAGTTGCGTCATGTCATCTTTATGACGGTGATTGGACTGCTGTTCCTAGTCGTTTCCTTGTTCTTCTTCGCTGCGATGTCAACTGCGGGTAGTTGTTCCAGTGCTTTGAAAACTACAGGTACACCCTTGTAACTCGAATTGACTTTGATGGTTCTTAGTGGCGTCTCAGATTCTAATTCTGGTTTTTGTCTTATTTTTTTACGTGGTGGGTCCGTTTTTTCACGATTCGGATAAGGAATGGTCTTGATTTTTATAATCTTGATCGGGTCAGAGATTTTCGTCGAAAGTTTTGTCTCCAGGATTGATGCATTGGTTCCATGATACCCAACTGGTATTACAGATGCTGGCACAATGTTCACAATGTTCACAATCTCTCTGTTTTTATGATTTCTGCGCAATTGTGCGGTGGCTGTACAACTTCTGAGAATATATTGACCTGTTGTACAATAAAAATGATAATTATCTATCATACATGGAGTTTGAATTTAAAGTATGAAATTTCGTTCTTTATGATAAACGCTCGCAGTTAAATAAATTCTCAGTTTTTGAATATCTTGGATATTAGTTTTAATTGAAAACCCCTATTCAAATTTGTTGTTTATTATTTGGTTTCTGGATCAGCTCATATTATTTCAGTATCTCATAATTCATACAAATTTTAAAAAAAATTTCAAACACTGAGAGGTATGATTTACGTATGATTTGTTGTACCGAACAAACTATTTGAAAGAGCGAATGTGTGTATTGTTCACCTGGATTAACATAAGGTTGCGGTCTGGCAAGGATTGTCTCGAACAGTAGAATCACACTGACAAGTAGAATTGTATTCACTGATGGCATGATTTTGAATGATGTCATCGATGATTTACGAATGTTAAGTTATACTCGTTTTAGTGACGTGACACAGATTCATCAAAATTCATAATATTAATTTGATTTTCACACCATAACTGCACTTCGATTCTAATCGATAGACAAAACCACCGACCCAGCAGCCGTTGAATTCGTCAGTACGAAATGGATGATTGATTCGGTAGAAACGATTGGTACCAGAAAAAGGTAGAAAGGCTATGACTTCACGTGTATACTTATATGTGATCGAGCCGAGATCAGCTTACAATAATCTCTGAGTACTATACGCATTTACTTATTCTTTGCTCAGTCTTCAATTTGAAATCTAGTGGTTTTTTTGAGTACAAAATTGGAACGAAAACACAGATAGTTAACAACTATTTTTACAATAGGACGTTCCAGGAATTCTTACAATTGATATACTATTTACCACTAAACTTTTTCTAACTTGAAGTTGTAAAACTGAACATTGAATATAGCAGGTGAACTTGAATGTATTATAATCAAGGACGGATTCAATGAACACGTCGATTTAGTGGGATGACGGTTTAAAAGCTGTAACCAAGTGATCCTCAACCGGTCCTCTATATCTATGCGCGCGTGGTCGGCTAACAATAAAAAGAATTAAGTTGCGAATCAACAACTACGACTGGATGGCCGTGAAATATTTGTAAGAAGGTTCCTCCAATGAATCAAATACAATGAATATACGATTGTACAATTGAAGGTAGGAAGCCGTATTCATCTTACAAAATATTCTCATTGTCAGACATGCTAGCCGGAGTCACCATTACATTGGTATTTAATTAGGCAACACGTAGAATTTGTAGAAGAGTTTCTTGAACCGTGTTATATTAATGTAACATACAATTCGAATATTCTTAGGAAATTAAATCATTAGCGCGTTTAATTCTCGATGTGAAATATCTACTTTCCAGTGGTTTCAGAAAAAGGATTTCCTCCACAATAACACATTACAAAGTTCATAAGTTAAAATAATCAGAACAAAACAGACGCAAACACAGATTTTGAAAACAGTATCTATTTTTAAGTATTGCGCGATAGTTTTCCACTGACGGTTGACCATCAATTAAGTTTGCAATTTTCATTGTTCGATGTGGGATCGCATAGCGCGTCGCAAATGTTCAAACGAGAAACGTGAAAGCAGCCTTTGAAAAAGAATTGAATATGATTCCGAAGACGCGTTCGGAATTTTTTGTAAAAAAAACAATACTCCCGGGTCAGAATACGAAAGTTGATACCGGGATTTAACAAATATCAATGCCCGCTAAATATTTTGAATGTCCTCAAAACGAAAGTCCCGGTTTATCTGGCTAAGACATTTCTGCGGAACTTGAATTAGGTCTGCGTGTGAAACTTTCAAATTCGGTATCCCCGAGCAAAAGGTGCCCTACATCGAACATCGACTTCATCGTCATCTCGAGTATTTTGATGGACTATACAATACCAGTAGGAGGTTCACGAGTCACGCGGTGCCCGGGGTTAGCCGTGACCCGAGAATATTCGTTCAAGGTCAACTATCTTATTCTTTATTCTAGGCTGAGTCAAGTAGGAGTGAAAAGTAGTCACAAATATCTGAAACGCTGTAGGCAATACCAAAAAAGTTATTATAAAATAAATAGATAAATAGATAAATGCAAGCCAAATGGATTATAACGCACAGTATCATGTGCGAAAAAATGAAAAATATCGGTTGACCACTTGAAAGCAAGAGAAAGAGAGATCCAATTATTTCTATTTTTTCTTGCTTGATTTGTCGTGGTATGGAAGGGATTAGTGTAAAATTTACGATGGATCTCGAAAATAGACGTAGATACGAATACGGTATTAATAATATAGTACGAATTGATTGCAATTTAAATTCGGCATACTCAATACATTTAATCTATAACGAGCAAACACCTTCGATTTTGCATAGAGGAGAAGCAATCAAAAGATATGGTATCTATCGTTGATAAAATGAATGTTGCTAGACACTAAATTGGCTTAGAGACTTGGAAAATCTTACACGATATTTGAAAAGATACGAAACGCAAACCAATTGCCTGAGCCCACTGAGAGATCCAATAGCGATATATTACTTCTAATTTTATCTGCTTGTACTATTTTCTTCGACGTTGTGTAAATCCACAGTTATTACAGTTATTGATGATTGACCAAAGTATGGTATTGTTAAGCTACCTGCCTACTGTATTTGAAATTTGTATGTGTTTGAAATTTGGAGTACTCGAATAATGTAATCTGTATGATTCATTAATCACTTGCCCACAACTTATGCATGGTGGGGTTCGTTCTAATCGCAAGATATGGTATCAATCGTGTCGTGTCGAGTATTATCTCTACCGTAAAACCGTCATGCCATTCTTTTTTAAAAGGAAGCGAACCTTGACGCGTGTGGATTCGCCATGTGAACTCTTGACCACCAAAAATGACTATTGTACAAAATTTGTGGTGTTGTTGGAGTGAGTATTTTTACGATCAATGTTCAATTTTTCACCCCAGCAGTTTGTTTATTAGAAAGCTTTTGAAAATGCGCCTATGCTATCAGAATTTCATGAAAATTTATCACAATTAAAACAGAATTCGCCGATTTACGACAGTTTTTTTTTCATAGAACTTGCTTCATGTTAGCATATTTTATAGATACTCTGGACTTGGGTGTATTATTCTACAAATATCTTCTTCTGATTGATAACGTTACATTGTTGATATTTTGATGAATTAATTGAGAATCGTGGCGTATTTATAACGTTATTGTTGATGTTGAATGGAGAATTATCGTTTATTCTGAATATTTCCAGACTTCGTTGTTAGAAGTATAGTTTTGTTTCATCCACAATCACTTATCGTTTGAATCTATCTCTGACAATCGATAATAAGAGATTGCAATTAAATTTCAGAATTCCCAATAATTGATCATAACGGTGATACGAGGAGACTCTGATTTCAACATTTTTTTATGAGTTGCCAGATAATTGAAATAACAGTGTTTCTGCATTGTAGGAAGACGTCCTACTGAGTTTGCGAGCAAACCATTCAGAGAATCTGATTTCAAGAATAATGGGAAAGATAAGAGAAGATCAATATCTTTGCATGGTCCAGGTGTCGAAGGGTTTCTCGAAGATATATCACCGTCACCAACGTCGCTGGGCCAATGTCTAATCGATGTTTTTGGCAAGCATTCGGACTGCGTCGTTCAGGTGCGTTAAGTTGAAAACCCTTAAGCGATCGCTCAATTTTCTATTCATAATAGGATACAAGCCACTGTAAAACAAAAACTGTTGCCAAAGACAATGATCAAATTGGCCTTCACTGCACACTTTAGCGAAACTTAGGTAAAAAAGACCTCTCAACTTAGGTACTTGATATACTCGTTGAAAATCCATATTTTTGCTACATGACCAGGATTTCTGGAGCACAAAATGTTATTGAAGCTATTGGGATGGTTTTCAAGATTAATTAACAAAATTTAGCTTCAATGATAGCGTCTTTAAAATTGATAAGATTTCTATCTGATTTTAAGTTTTCAAAGTGGACGTACCTTGATAGTAAATGATTTCTTTACAGAGTTTATACGATGATTTTGTGTACATAAAATATTTGTTTTTATGCATACCTATGCCCGTCAAGTCTTTGTTTTCCATTGAAGAAAAAAAAGCTGCACAGCATGTTCTCTCATAAGTAAAGCCTGACCAATATTTCATTAGATTTTTATTCCTTCTGTCAAAATAATTAGCATGAAAAAATGTGCATAACTGTATAACATTACCAAAAATTATACACAATACTATTGTATTGAAGTATTTAAACATGATGCGTCACGAGGACTTTTGTTACATAATTCCAAACTCCCATAAATTAATTTTCATAAATAATAATAATAACGATAGTGATGCAATGTACATTATATCCATCGGTCAACGGGATGATTGTTACCATTGTTTTTCAATGTTGATTCTAGAGTAATGTCTAATATGAATAATAATCAATGTTCATTTGTGCGATTTTAATTCGATTCCAATTTTATTTTGTGCGCTTGCGTAATTTGATTGCTAACGAGTTTACATTGGCTTTAAAGTTATTAAAAATTGTCTCAATAACATGTACAATAATAACGGAATCAAATGAAACTCTGATATCGTAGATCAATGCCGGGACTGGTGAAGCGTTGAAGTACAAAGATATTCTTGCTGAAGCTTTAGCGTTAGCTGCTGGTTTACGAGCCCTCGGGGTTACCCCTGGAAAATTAATTGGATTATTGGCATCACCAAATGATGCTAAAGTTAATATTATCCTCGTTACGTCGTTCATTCTTGGAGCCGTCCTCTATCCCCTTGACCCGAGTGAAAAAACTTTTGGTAAGTATGAAGTATCGCCAATCTTCATTACCAAGTAAACGTGTATTTATCGTCGAATATTCGAAAAATAGGCGGAAGAATGTCGATTACTACTAGGCCAACAAGTTCGTTATTGCTTTACAGACAAAGACATAGTCACGTTGTTGGATAAGCAACCAAAATTATTACTTAGCGTTGACGAAGGTATGCGTCATATAGCTAACATGAGTATATCGCAGAAGCCAATGATAGTGTCGATTAGTGGAAAAACTGGACAGAAAGACATCGATCGCTCCGGAGTATCGTGCTACGAGGATATTCTCAAAGGAGAGGAAGGAATCGTAGATTTGACGGAACTAAACCCGCAGGATGTTCTCGTTATGCTTCCGAATCAGAACAGGAATGGAGATGAAATTTTGTCAAATGAGATGCTCATCAAATATACCAGCCGAAAAAACCATACCATGTGCGTTTAACTATCGAAGCATTTTATCGCTAGATACATATTTATATACGTTTTTAACGGAACCAACAAATTTTGTTGATCTCGCAGGTACAAATTTAGCAAGACAATTCTTCTAGATTACGAAACTTCATTCAGTGTAAGCTGGATCGTACGACGAGTTTTTCTCTTACGATACGGGGGTCAAACTGTTACGGTTACGCCAACGTACGATCCGGAAACTACCCTGGCCCTTATTCAGAAGCATCGGGTCAGCATTATTAAATTATCTATGCTTCTGGCCATCAGATGCCTGCATCGAAATCCAACAATTTTTCAAACATCCGAAACTCTTTTGTCATTTACAGATTACGTGGTTAACATTAACGTCCGCACAATTATTAGAACTTTGCCATTGCCAGGCAATCATGGGCTACGATCTCGGTAGTTTCCATCTTTTGAATGCTTCTTCGGATGAGCACGACGACAATGTCCTAGATGAAGCAACAATGATTTCTATACGCGAGAGATTGCCTGCCACTCGCATCGTTGTCACAGGGTAAGAATTGACAAAACATTCCAAACTAATTGTGAGTCACAAACCGCTGGTTTCTCCAACTTATTAAAAAAAGACTACGAAGAATTTTTAGGAATAGACTTTTTCTCGCTCTCGAAGGCTAGCAAATTATTTGCAGCGTTTGTTAAAGGCTTCATTTTTCTCAATTTTTAACTATTCAGCATTATCTTTGAGTTGAATAATATAATGTTTCAATAACCAAGTCCCTCATTGTTACAGGAAAACTATAAATGACGCTATACCTGTGTGACTGCTGCAAAAATAAGGAGACACTGACAGTCAGATTCTCGGTCAACTCTATTAACCGTTATTTATTGACTGCCAGTGACCGCAGTCCTTGCATATGAAAACCTGCTTTGACGCGAACAGTTATTTGTACCCGCAATAAAATGAAAATAAAGTATATAAAAATTTACGATTCCTTCGTTGTCAAGCTGTACAACGTAACGAACATACCGCATTAGAATATATTTCCTGTCGCAACAGAATATAATCTCTGATTACATTCGATGTTACAATGATACTTCATCAGAATACTGATCGCAAGCTGCATTTTATAAGGCCCAAACACGCACGTAATCGATTTTCAAGTTTGCATTGTCGGAAGTTCCAATTTGCCAGCTTGGTAGCCACTGATGTTTAGCCTGCCAAAACCGGAGCATTGCCTGAAAATGTAGATGAATATTAACATTTTTCGACCGGAAATTGCACAACTCTGTTCGTATTCGAAAGTCTAAAAAGAGAATTCAACCTTGGCCGCTACGTTTTTCCATGGTTTTGCATATTCATGTTCGACGCCACTAAACGTGTTATCTGGAAAGTTACGTACTCCGCCTACACCAACACCAAGAGTGAGGTAAAACTGCAAATTTTAACATAAGGATAATTATTTGCATAATTCTGACTACGTTAAGAATTGGATTTCTATTCACTCACGATGAAACAACGTACCTCTTTATCGAAAGGTGCTTGTGTGTTTTGGGTATCTGTGAAATTTCCATCGGTATTGAACCAACCCCTACTATCACTATTCAGGCGACCAACTTCTATGCCATCTACGTGAAATTCAAAACTGCCAGGCTTCCAAGTGGTAGAGTATATATGATAATCATTGGTCCAGGCGGTTTCGCTATTTAATTTCTGTACAGTAGTTTCCTGATAGTTTAACGTTGAACCCGCGCACAAACCAAATTCCACGAGGCGACTGTCGAGGAAACGTGTGTTGTCTGTAAGTTTCCTATTTCCAAGTGCCATTCCCAATTGTACGCGGGCGTTTATGAATTTATCTTGATTTGAATTTTTTGGCTGCAGCCATATTTCTGTAAATTAAACATATTCATCAATTAAATATGAACTAGTACTTGCCACAATATTGTGGAAGCTTTGATTGAAAGAAGATAGACAAAATATACTCGATTGTATGGTCACTATGCTCAGAAAATGAAAAATCACAAATGCATACCTGGATAAAGCCAATCGCCGTCTGGAAATTTCGCACGAATCTCAATTCGGCCGTATCGAAAGCTAAAGCGATTCGCTGTGGTAAGGCGAGCTGAAATCACTGGTGGCAATATGTAATATGCAGCAGCTGTACGAGAGCAATCCGCAGGAGTAGTGCTGGTACATCTATAAGAAAAAGTATTCGATACAGGAATTTGCAATCGCAGAATTACACGAGAATTTTCGGTGAAATTTTCACATGTCACGTATCAATTTGATTAACAATTAACTTACTGTGCCAAAGTCATCCTGCCTACAGCAGTTGAACCTTCTCCGTAGGAGTCTTCGAGCAGACTGGGTATAATATGTAGCACACTATCGCGTACTTGCACGCTGCTCTCATGATTATGATACACACAAAATTCATAGTTCTACAAAATTCGAATAGGCTGTATTTGTAATGGATCTTTAACCACTTTCCACACAATTCAAATCTCACTCACAATTTATCGGTGTCTAATAATTACATACTTACAGGTTGGGATGGAATTAAAATTTCACGAGCCCAGGTTGACGAATTGAGGGAATCGAAGGTATCATCGAACAATAATTGTCCTTGACAAACAGATCCTAACTGTGATGTAGTAGTAATGCTTGGAAAACAAGAATCTCCAGGCGTTGGCGATTCTGAAACATTCGTTGTTGTTAGTCATTGTTTAGTCACAACTGACGGCACATATTGCAAAGGATTAAAAATCTTGTGTTGGGGTGAACTTTAGAATTTAAGAAGCATGCAATAAAGATCACGACTAATGCATAGCGTTACGGGAAATTGTCAAACACAATTAATGAATTTACGAGATTTTCTCCATGAACCGAGTTTCTTCTGCGGAGTCCCATTGAATTGGACGTAGAGCCAATAATTGAGTACATCCGGGGATTGTAGTAAGGTACGAGAATCTTCGAATACCCATCGACCGTTCGTCGCCTGGTACACTTCGCCTGTTATCGATCCAATTTGATCAATGGCTAAATTTCGATTAACATTCCCATTGAAGACAAAAAATTGTATTCCCGCTTCATCTGAAAATATATTTCATAATCTCAGATACGAATATACCCGGTCCTCGATACATTTATGCGTACATTATGCATTAAAGAAATTATTGCCAATAAATAGCTGGTACGGTCAATGGTTAATATGATTTTCAACTATTTCTGATAATTGTGGCTAACGTATACATGTATAAATGTAAGGGAAGATTGTCAGAAACTAAGTGCCAATCATTAGTTGGCGTTGTGACTGATACTCTCCGTAGTTAACGGTAATTCATGGCAGTTTATATTAACAGTTTGTTTCTCAAAGTATAACAAAAGAATTTAATATTCAGCAGAAAAATGCAAGTATTATGAAAATCACTGTTCAAAACTTCAAATAAATAAAAAAAATTAATCAGCCCATTACAAATTACAACGACTTACCAGGTATCGAGATGCGAATTCCACGTGGAGCGAGCAGTTCAATCCGAGGATCAGGTATTGCGTAAGCATTGGTGGAATACAAATAAATTGATGAAAACGTTATCACAATCCAAATGGTTGTTAGATTGTACCGGTCCATATTCTGCGAGACGTCAAGTATTCTGAAGAAATGAAACAATATTTTGAAGACAGTTCATTTGTATCATCACTAAGCTAATCGTACAGTTCATCTCTGTTTTGATATAAAGGTTATCCTGTCTTATGATTCATTCTCCCTACTCCTTGAATATGTTGAATTTGCATAGTTTACTGGTATCTCACATTATACTTCACTATAAATTGATGTAATTTTCATCAAGTAATCTTACTCAAGCTTCTGTAATAATGTTGAACAATATTCAAGTCTAATCGATTGTTGAGATTTCTTATGCAATGACTTATGCTATAAGTAGATTATTATTTCGCATAATTAGCTAGATCATACATTTCGCGAATCAGGAATCCCCAGTTTATGACTTCGGCTTTACCCACATCAATGACAAATTTAACTTTAAATCACGTGACACGGGACTTCCCAGGTACGGTTCTTTACCCTTCCTTACAGCTAAGACTCAACGAAGAATATCTTAATACGACAGGCAGGACATTATTCATAGCTGATTCATGTTTACTACGAAAATCGGAGATTTAATTTATACCTAGAATTTCAGGTCTAAATCGTTACTTTATTTAGCATCCGTATAAGTGGTTCGAAAGATACAATAATTATTCGATTTAGTGGATCTAATACTTCCACTCTTAAATAATTTAGGTGTAATATTTTAGAGTACTTTGTTCTTCCCGTTTATATTTTAATCAACGTCGATTTCTCTGTCGACCGGTCAACGAAATACATAATACACTGACAGAGCGGGCAATATAATGGCAAATTATTTCAATTCAAAGTTAATAATTCCGCTCAAGTTAAAATTTTGATCAGATTCATTGATCAGCAAACGTTTCATGAAAGGCCGAAGACTGATCTGGTCTATCAGTTTATACGGAGCAACGGAAGCTTAACTTTGAATCTGAACCGTTCTGTTTCGTAAGCTATATCATAGTTAATTAAAACAGCGATGTAAATTATAATCTCTTCCAATAAACATTGTACGCTTGAAAAATGATATGAAGAAAAGTCAGCAGTTTTACAAAACGTTCAAAACATGATGTTGAAGTTATTGAAAGATAATATTACGAACGTGAAATCAGGATGAAACGAAAATATTCTCATATGGTTTGTGACGACTTAGATGTACATATTGTGCTACATACTACGATATAATAATATAGTATAGGAATACACGAACGACCAAGTTGAAAAATACTAAATATAATATGATGTCCCGCTTACGAAATTCATGGAATGTTTCTTATATTACTGTTATAACGGGAAACTATTCAGACGAATATTCATCAATTCGATTTAAATATATACCGTTATATTCAGCAGCGTGGTATCATAGATACGGTAGTCCTGACAAACTTTCTTATTGTACTATCATGATAATACGGATTAGATGACAACATATTCTTAACTAGTTGTTGTGATGTTAGGGATAAAAATCGCTTGAGTAGTATTGTATAGAAGCTTTATACAAATAAGCTTTGAATGACGCGAACGGAAAACGGAATTTCAATTAGAAAATAATAATCAACGACGATCTTTAAAAGGTCCAGATGTATATGAACGTGGCTGTTGAAAACCAGAATAATTCTGTTGCTGCTGCTGTGGTTGTTGCTGCCAATTGTTGGTATTACTACCACTCGACCAGTTTCCGGACAGCACATTTTTCTTCGCCGAATTGCTCAGTGTCCAACGTGATTCGATGTTGAGTTGATTGTTTGTAGATGATTGCCATTGCGACTTATTATTCACCATTGTAGATTTATTTTGCCAATTATCACTAGGTTTCATCCATGTATCTCCTCCTTGCTGGTTATCTCTGGACCAAGTCCCCGATGATGATCCCGCATTATCATATTTGGGCCAACGATCTTTTATCGCGCTGCTACCTTCATCACCCCAAGGATCTTTGGCATCGTCTGGAAGATCATTCCAATCTTCCTTATCAGCTGGACCCCACGAATCTTTCATGCTCGGACCAGTTTCCCACCTCAACTTGTTATTATCCATCCACGAGGAGTTATTTGGTTCTTCCCTCAAAGATGATTTTGAGTTGGTTTCCTTACTCCGTATATTCCAATTGTCTCCGTTAGATCCCCCGGACGAACTTTGCCATCTATTCTCAGAATTTGACTGCCAGTGTTCTTTAGCAATGGAGGATGACTGTTTGGGATCCCATGTACCACCACTACTTGGATTTGTCCATTTCACCTCATGGTTTGCATCTTTAATATCCCATTTATCGGGGTTTACAGTCTTGCGATACCTTTCGTTGTTTGATGGACTTTCCCAATTGGAGAGAGTCGATTGTGGACGCTCCTCGTGCCATCTTTTCTCAGGCAAACGTTCGTTTGGACGTTGCCACGTATTTTGCTCGATGCTACCTCGGGTAGGCAGATCCCACTCGTCGCCGGTTCGCCTTGGTGGTGACATGAGGCGTCTAGGCGGAGATATGGGTCGTCTTGATGGTGACGAAAGTAATCTTGGTGGCGATATTGCTCGCCTCACTGGTGACATTGGACGCCTTAATGGAGGCGACAGTTGACGTCTTGGTGGCGAATTTTGTCGCCTGATCGGTGACATTTGCGGTCTCCCTGGTGGTAATAGACGTCGTGGTGGTGACATTTGACGCCTGAGCGGGGACATTTGACGTCTTGGTGGAGACATTTGTCGACGAGGCGGTGACAGCCGACGTTTTTGAGGAACTGTCATGTGCCTAGGGGGAGATGCAAGCCTCCTCATGGGTGACAAATTCCGTCTCGGAGATGGAAGTCTTCGCCCAGGAGCTATGTTATGTCTGATTGGAGAGACAGGCTTTCTAGACGGTGATGAATTTTTTTTCATGGTCTGAAACGGATTCCAACGATTTTTTTCTAATAATTTATCTCGATTCCAGTCGTTGTTCGATTCTTGTTTAGTGTAATTTATATTTGAGCGATACCGTTCCGTCATTAAATTCTCAAATCGGTCTGATGTTGAATCTTGTCTAATGTTTGGAGATATCAAACTGTTTCTCGAGCCTGGCAGATTATTGTACCTATCAAAATTCACCCGTGTCGGTGGATCAGCTGGTTTCAAAAATTCTCGGTTCGCTGTGGTTATTAGTATATCCTGCGTTCCCATTTCTTGGACGTAACGTCCTTTCAACAATGGATCGACATGTGGCGGAGCTAAAGAAGGCCCAGTAACATTTTCTGGAGGTGCAATACGATCCCACACAGAGCGTGGGAGTTGACTTTGAAGTTTATTGGTCTGTTCGAGAACCATATTCAACATGTTCTGCAATTGCTTAGCAGTAGCTACATCCACTGCAGGAGACGGCCCGTTCAATTTTTGCTGGGCCAAATCAAGAAGCTGTTGTTGTTTCTTCACGTTCTCCATTATTTCAGGTTCAATTCGATTACTGGAAAGCCTTTCTCTAAGATCAGACGTATCTTTGTTTTCCCTAAATTTCTTATCACGAATTGGGCTATGTGGCATTACACTTTCTTCGCTCCAACTGCGATGATGCCTACCTCGTTCAGGTATATTTCGCATTGATATTGGACTTCTACTTCTGTTATGCATACGTCTTTGTAAAGGATCGTCTATCCTACTCATCAAGCGCTTATCTTCGCGCACTTTAAATGGAGCTGATATTCCACCACCCTTCCATGGTTTGAAATTTGGTTTCTCAAATCTCGTGGCAATTTTTTTAGGCGGTATGTAAGGTCTTTCGGGCGAATGTATTCTTTTACTCTTTAATTTATTTTTATTGATTGGAATATTCTTTGGTCCTTTCTTCATATCAGGTGAGAGTTGAAGATTCTTATTCGCGTTAGGAATAAGCTTTGGTTTTCCTTTCTTTGCAAGAGCTTCTTTGCTTGAGGATGGTTCCATCTCGACCGATGGAATTATTGGACTCTTTTCAGTCTTGTTGGCAGCTGACTTGTCTTTTTTATTGAGATTATTGGTATTTTGCGAGCTTGGAGTATCCATAATTTTACTACTGTTCGGTGACGCCGACTTAGACAGAGATGCAATGTTAGAAGGTTTTAACCAATGATGTGGAAACTTGTTCATCATTCGACGTTCCATTAATACAACAACCTCAAAATGTGGTCCAATTGGTAATGTATCAACAACGCATGCTCGTATGGGTACAAAGGGATTTCCAAGCATGTTATCGGCTGGTCTTGTCAACTCTAATATTGCACGAACAGATTGTTTCGTTAAAGTTGTTACCAGAACAAGTCGTCGCAATGACGATATCTTACGAACGTAAGTCATAACTTCGATAGCTGAAATATAATATTTCGACGAATTATACAATAATCAATATGCGACGAGCTGAGAAAAATGTCACAGTAAAAAGCACATACCGCGACCAATGTTAGTATTGGTATTGACTATCGCTGCAGCTTTGCAATTCGAAAGAACCTGGGCAATTGTAGCCATCACTTCTGTTGGCTGTCCCATCACGAAGGAAGCATTCTTAACGCCATTCAGCTCACTCGTCATTTCTGCTTCTTCAACTTCAGAGGGCGAATCAAGACCAATGACTTGATGGCATTTCTACGAGAGGAACAAAATTCATTTCGAACTTCGTAAACAATTATATTCTCAGATTAAACAAGTTTCTAACACATCTGAGTTAACAGAGTTATTCAAGTTGGTCATATATGTCACATTAACGCTATTGGTACAATTTTTTTTAACCACGTACGATACACTGACGCTCAAAGCGTTTATGGATCCATTTGATCGAAATCCTTCATAAACGATACACTCGTTTTAGTGCAAGAAATTTATTCCGAATCAATCATACTACCGTTATCGGCGATTACTTACCGACGCTAACATCAATCCAATGAGTCCAGTTCCACAACCAATTTCGACGACAGTTGTTTTAGGTGTTGGAGATAACAAGTCAGCCACTGCATTAGCAAGAGTTTCTGCTCCAGCTGCATTCGACCAAAAGTTTGTTTTTGGTGCCAACTGAATTTTAATACCTCCCACAACTTCATCCAAGGCTTCAGAACCGACTAAAAAAGTTGTGCTAGTCTTGATTGTACCGTCAACTCTAAAACGCATAAAAAATAATTGACAATCACATACTTGCAACAACATATTAGTTGAACCCGAGAGATTACTCACTTTGTGATGGATTTGCAATACAGAGATTTCACATTACAATCCTTGCCAGGTCCATTTTCATAAACCTGTTTTAGGATATCCATAGTTGCTCGGTCGATATTTTTTCCAGTTGCAAACAGCATCAGTTCATCCATACTATTGCATCTGACAAGAAGCCACAACCATTGTTGCGGTGTATTATCTTTCTCGTCCGTATCGATAAAGGCAGCAGATTTGTCTGATTTAGATTCGTCTTTCAGATCCAAACCATCCTTCACCGGTTTTGATGGAGATTCTTCACGATGGTGACAAGTTGTTTGAAGAAAATCTTCGAACACCTATATAAAAACCATAAATGTACGGTAAGTCGTGCAGCTCTTATAATTTCATTCCTTCGAACACAATATCGATAAATTGTCCCCATAAAGTAGATGTGATATAACAGCAATGAACATTTAAGATTAGCTAGTAACGATACAATTCAATTGATCTCTATCAGCATAAAGTGAAACATACTACGGTTGACATTTAAGAGTGCAACATTTTATGTAAGTCGTATTGCAGGACACAATATAGTTCAAAGCACTGTTCTAATTGTAATTATGCACGCAATGTGAAAAAGAGCACAATTATAATCTACAGCACATAAAATAATCTAAATAACGATATCAAAAATCAATATCGTTATTTACTTGAAGAAAAGTTCGAGTAGCTATAGATTTGTGGATCCTCCATAATAAAAAAACAATATATCAGATTATTTGACAGAACAGCAAGATGTATTAGGGCCTCTTAGAATCATAAAATTCCATCAAATTTTATTCGTAATGCAGATGTTGCGCACTTTATTGTACATCTCATCGTATGTCTTGTTTTATTGTAATTGTGTGTCACAAATAAAACTTCCCGTTTATGAAGATTCACCGCCATACGAAATGTAACATACCAACTGCAATCATAAGATACATTGGCATGTACATCACTGTGTTTGAGATTAGATCATTCAAGGGACGGATGGGCATGATTATATTTGTTCAATGTTTTCATATTAATGTGTCAGATTCACTGTATATCTGTTGAAAACAGCTGATGCCAATCCAAAACTCTTAGCACAGCAATAGTTGAGTCGAGTGACATTTTCATTGAAGTGTGAAAAATTGACACTCTTACAATTTTCTACCAACAGGCTGTGTAATGTCAGGAAATTGCTTGCTCCAAGATGTTGATGTGATAATTTCTGATCCAAGTAGCACTAGAATAGTTCTTTTGTCAGGTGTCCTTCGAACAATGTTATATTTCTCCAATCGAATAGTAGCAGGTTTCTTCTGATGTTATGAAAACGTTTCCACAAGATACACTTCACTCGGAGTTGCATTTTCAAAATAAACGCAGATGTATCCATTTACAATGTACACGTCGTAATCATGTTCTTGTGTTATGTAATAATAAATATGAATGCAACCATACTGAGAAAACGAACATCGTATATCTCAGGGAATCAATGGAAAAAGCATGCTGGCACGAATGTCGATAAACTTGCCATTTGATCTTCTTACTGAATTTTGGCAAAACTTCGAACGAAGCTTAACGAATGCTCAACAGCATCGGAATATTTCAACAAACTCCCAATATAACTCCAGATTCTGTCGTGTAGTATAGTATTGAAATTTCCACAGCTGTTCTTAGCATATGGAAAAGTTGACATTAATAATGCGCAACTTGAATGATAATAAAGTGTCTATTGAAATCTCGGCGAATTTCGTCATCCTGGATTCCTTATCATTCGGATAATCTTGATTTGTTGTAGCTCACGGTATTGCTCGATGAGGTACTCAATATTCCGCTCTTCATATGTTTTCTTTGAAATGCGATGACTGTAGTCAATATGAAGCTGATACTTCAGCCATGTTAATCAGTTCGTAGTAGAATTATTGTTGATAATTCATCCCAGTAATGATGACCTCGCTTATCAAAGTACAAGATTTTATTTTTTCATATTTATTTGTTCAATTGTAGCGATGTTGTCAGCCCCTGTATTCAGTTTCATAGCTCTTCGTTGATATACTCCAATATACGCGCTATATTTCTTTTTCTGTGTTTATCTTGAAATTTTTATTCTTTCCAGAGTAAGGGTGGTAGTTTTCGTATGACTCCAATTTTTGTACAATACGTATACCACCATAGTTCCAATGCTCTCCCTTGAACATTTCGCGTGGAGATACTGTTCCAAGTCTAATCAAATAATCCAGTGATACGTTGCCAATTGTGATCGCTTGGTCATCTTCGGAAGTATCTTTCCGCAACATTCACTTTCTCATCTATATAGTATCATCAATGAATTGCCAATTATTCATGAATAATTCCGTCTGTGAGCGACATTGATACCATCATCTTGATAATAACAGTTAATGATAACAATGAGACGAAATGGTCTTGGATATTACGATCCATGAAGTTCCTTTGTGGAAAAAGCAATTCATCTTCCACCCATCCCTTGTCAAACACTTGTATGAATGCGTGTGAGTAAGCTTTTAAAAAGTTATTCGACGGGCAGAATTGCATTTACGAAGCAAAAGATGGTATACCTTAACTGCTTTCATTACAAAAGGTGGATATTCGGAAGCATTATCGGTATTAGAACCCCACACACCAGTTGGAGTCAGCTGCCAGATCGTTGATGTACTGTCATCCGTATTGTCCGTGCTTTGAACATTCTGCTTCTCCGATGCTTCTTGTACAGGCTTTCTGTTGCCTAAACATGTCATATCAGATTTCTTATCTCATTACTTTTTATATCATGACCATGAGGTCAATGAATAAATTTCGAATCACAATCATTCTTGCATCATAACTTTTTTGTTAATTCAAACATTCTTAAATTTTATTATCGTAATAATAATTTTTTCTTCAAAGAAATATTTTAAAATGTGGTTCCCACCTAGAACACATCAAGAAAACGGTTAAAAATAAGTCACGATTTTTCGTCTCGAAACTGGAGTGGAAACAAATACTACAAAAACACGTACAAAACACTAAAAATAACGTTTAATATGTAATCAAGTTTTTTGAAATTTGATCTTTTGTAAAATCCAAATCACAGAAACCTACATATGTTTTATCAATGATTTAGCTACACATGAAAAAATATAAAAGTCTTTCCCATGCCATAATATTTTAATTACGAAATCTGATATTTGTTTGTTGCTCACAAATGTAAATAATTTGTCTATCACGGTCATTATTCGTTTTTCTATCAAGAATAATGACTAATATATGATGCAAGGATTACAATTACGATTCACAATACAAATAAAATGTATGTAATATTAATGAATCTAATTTATTTTGAAAACTCGCGAGCAACGATAACTCATGATAAATAGTATGATAATAGTAAACATGATAATAGTAAACAATAACTCATGATAAATAGAATCTAATTTATTTTGAAAACTCGCGAGCAACGATAACTCATGATAAATAGGTCATATCAACTTCACGGATCATCGTCTCTGACTAGATAAATACCAGAGAAGAATTGTGAAAAATACAGATAACCGATGAACTAATATGGAAAACTCAACAGTTTTCATTGAGGTTTCATAGAAAATTCCACCAGGAAATTATCGTGAGGAAGGGTGTCAATTTGTGGAAATGAATCACACATTTGTAGATCCCAACCAAGGCACACAGATCTTCTGCCTATTATAGGATTTTCTGGGTTATTACATCAGTTAGATAGTATTAAGTCTTCTTTCTCCTAAGCATTATTGTATGACTCTCGCCGTAGATAAATGCGCGAGCCGATCTCATATCTTTTTGAACAAACGAATGAGTAATGATAAACCATTTGACAATGCCGTCTTATTAGGCCAACATGAATATTTCCAACTTCATTTTACTATCAAGTGCATGAAATATTGGTAGCACAAACGATTGAAACAGTACGTCAAATTTTAAGTAACCCGTTTGGAATATGAAAAATAGTGAATATAACATTGGGAAATATAAACAAAATTTTCATCTGAAAAAAAATTCGAGTAACATGAATGTTGATACAAATATCAGTCCAACCCAAAAATGTATTATGCTCAAAATAAATGTCAGGTTTCTCAATTTTTCAGTCTGCAACGACCACATTCCAAATCCGATATTCTGTTAAGTGCACTATCACATATAAATCAGGTAGTGTTGATGATTTTAATTCTCATCTTCCTGCCTCTTTCGTTCTCTCTATCTCTATCTCTCTGTCTCTCTCGCTCTTTTTTACTTTCCTTTTCTCGCTGAGTATCTTCGTCGTATTTGTTCTCCATTTCTGGCAATTATACTCCAAATTCAACCAGTACTCCAATTTTAGATCATTCCGAAGAAGATACGAGTGTCATAATGAGTCACAATGAAGTATTTACTTCATTATTGATCATATGATCACTCTCCAAGAGCTCAATAATCCCAATGTGGTACATGCAACGTGGTTTTACCAACACTTTCACCAACAAGAATTTTTTTTCTATACTTCACTGGTATATATCATCCATTTGTGGTATGCACACGTATGATTTAATAATTGTTGCCAGTATAAAGGTAACGTGAAAATGAGCTATGACTTAGGCATAATCTGATTTCTTGCATCAGTATAACCAATTGTCATCATAGTTCCAGACGTCACTATCGGAACACCGTATTCTTACTGGAATAACTCACTGAAGAACATATGTATGGAGACTACCACTTTTTACAAGTAGATCGTCACAAGTTAGAAAATCTAGTACATGCTTGCACGAAATTCCAAGCATGAAAACTTGGTAAACACTTTGAAAGAAACAATGGGACGGAACTTTTACACATAATTCAAACTAAATACAAAGGAAATTATCTTTTCTCGAATGTGGTTGTTAATTATTCGCAGAATTATGTAGATACCCGCGCGCACACACACTTATATTTTTGTGTACACGCATGTGTTTCAAATATCAAATACTAAATGAATACTAAACGTATGAGCTTTTACGTATATATGTGTATATGCGATATATAATTTCAATAGAAATATTATCATACCAAGCATAAATACTTCTGAAATTCTCATCAGATTACTTACATCAGTATGATGTAGTAATACTTACAGATGAATTTCCATCGATTGGTATAGGGTTTATCCAATGAACATCGCCGAGGTGGATCCAACTGACAAACTGGAGTATCAGTGACAGCCTCATTGCGATCTAACCAGTCTTTGTACCGTGGATAAGAAAACTCGAGAACTCGTGCTAGTTTGGAAAGCCGCTCTTTCACCGTTGCAACTTTACCTTCCAACTAGAAACATTAATCGAAGAATGATTTAAAGCTGAGTGCAAGATCAAGAATTTTGCAATGTTTTTGACGTCATTATTATGCATGTTTCATTACTAGTATTCTTGTTTCAGACAAATGCAATCAGACAAGCTAAATGAACAAATCGTGGTATGAAATTACATCATTTGCGCCTATTATTTCTTTACTAGTTTGGATTGCAAGATGTCTTCCATTGAATTATGTAATTTTTCTGACTAACAATTCACAATATTAGAGTGTTCATAATGTAGGTTCCGTAGTAGGTTGAATTCTGCATTACATATTTACCTTTTTCTCGTACCAATTTTCATTAGTTATTGTATCAGATGTATCAGATATTTCCTCAGTTTTGTTATTTTTATTGTTCATTTTATTTATCTTCTTATTTTCATCAATGTCACTTGTCTTCGTTTCAGGAGACTGCTTTTTAGGTGACGTATTTGGTGATGTTATTTTCAATGGGGTTTCAGAAGCAGGTACGTTCATTAATTTGTTGTTCGCATTATTTTGATTAGAATCATCCTGTATCACAAGGCCAGATCCGTCTAAGTCAATGTTTTCAATTTCATCAAGATGATTCAAAATTTCTTCATCGGTCATATATTCTCCAACAGCATTCTGGTCCAAGGATATATCAGCCACATTTTCATTAGATTTATTTTTTTGAGTACATGCATTAGCATCTTTAAAGATTTCAGGTTTCTGAATCAATACGTTTCTTCCCTGCGGATCTTTGATGTTTGCGATTGGTATTTGGCTACTACTTTCATTTTCGTCATTATTAGTACTGTTCTGGCTACCCAATTTCTGATTCTCCATTGATTGCGTGGAATCATCAGTTTTCAGTTTTTTAGCAATTGAACCATTGTCCTGTTCAATTTGTTTACTTTGTAGTGATGGTACAATACGTGGAGATTCAGATGATTCTTTGATAACGATAACCTCGTCGTCGTCTATGCATTCGTCGACTACTTCAAACTCATCAAAAACTTCTTCTTCTATAATACAAAAGGACATTTATTCAATAGGTATTCAAGCAGCACATGGTTCACATGAAAAATCTAGTGAAGTCATAAGTGAATGTCTTCAAGGTCGCGGATAAATGAAAACTCTATCTTTATTATAATAGTCATAGCAACAATTTCAACTATTTAATTTTTTCCATGTAATTTGAAATTAAAAACACCACACACAACGCACATGTGAATACTCTTTCTATAATGCGCGCACAACTTTTGAGCAAATATGCATGCAATTTTACGGGACGCAACATTTTTGTTTAGTAATACCATTGAAATGAGTAACAAGTACATCTTAGCTGATGTTGATTGTATCATTGTTAGAATACCAAGGGTATATTTATAGGATAAATGGATAAACGAGCATTTAAAAAAAAAGATACAGGGCGTTTACAACATTTAATATGTCTACGCGAAACCGCGAAACCGTGAAAAGTCAGAATTAGAAGAACGATAGAATTTCCATGTCACTGAATCAACGCTAAGATAATGGTATATTCACACATAGATAATATATTGATCCTTCAGCTTCTGAACAACAACCAACTCACCCATGATATTCAACGCTGAACTAGAAGTTCTTTCAAATTATAAACTCAGTCAATTCGTTCAGGTGTAGTGCACCTCGTGACGCGATGAGAGATAATCGAGATTATTCGAAATTCCGTGCAAACAGTGCAGAGAACATAAATTACGGCGATACAACTACGTCGAATCCATGCCGTAATTCACACGAACGCCAAAGCCGCCATTTTGATTTTCATTTCGAGATTTTTCGAGACGTTAATCCCTATAACAGCAGCAACAAGAAATTTGATCAATTTCCTGTTGTAGGTTCGATTTCCTGTGGTTGTACTAGTTGGATAAATATTATACAATAAATAATATAGAGTGTAGCTAAAAATCCAACTATTTCAATTGAGAGTAGAGTAATATTAACACTAGCTATTCAATAGCAAATATTCGTAAAACTGTTGCTCACAATACACCGACATGTTATTCCATTGATAATCCCACACTAATAGCACTAATAGCGACGCTTTAAATTATGAAAATGAAGCGATTTGAGTCTATCGCCAAGAATAATCAAAATCGAAGCGGAAAACAAACTGTACCTGCCTCGATTTCGATTTTAGGTGATACGTTCGACTGCAGAAATAGACATAAAACTTTTAATTACCCGTCTATTTTCACAGTTTCAGTTTACAACAGAAATACTACAGTAGTATTGACCGACGTAGGGCAATTGACGCTCTCTCGTGGTGGTAGCTGAAACAAATTGTTAAACTTTTCATCCCTCTCGCCGTCATTATGCATTGAATCAATGTCATTGATGCACATATGCTCATATAGCGAATCACCTATGAAAAATCTAGAAGCATCATACGATAAAACATTGGTATTCAACCACTTCAATCCAATATTTTGCCTCCTGCACAGCTATGGAAGCGTGATGGAAAAGTGTAACCAATGATGTCACTGATCGTTGGCGATCAGTGTGAACTCGCGTCATGCGATCTGGTGCGATTTATCTGAACCTAGAAAGGACATATTTCCTGATTTAGTGTAGTATATGTCATATTCGTGTCGTATTGTAAATTAGAATTAGTAGTTTCGTAGCAATACAAAGCATTGATACGTAACGGAAATCCTATTGAAAAATGCAGTAACAATGAATGGAATTTATCTATACACGGTAAATTGAGACTTGAGGTACATATATTGTTCAAAAATAAAATCTGTTCCGATCAAAATCAGATTGAGAAATACGAAGCTTGAAACTAACCAAATGTACTTATTCGGTTGTATTTCAAGAAAACCTAAAAGTTGACAAAAATCAAAAATTTCATATGGTGCAATAATAAAATAAGTAAAAAACTTACGAATTGACGAAGATTAACGTTGCAAATACTAGTATCATAGTTCAACGTGATGTCAGTCTCAATCAGTGAAATTTGTGAGAATACAAAATTGGCCAGAGAAATGGCATTGATGGGTAATTACGATACATCAGGAATATATTATCAAGGAGTCATTCAACAAATTCATAGACTTTTGATCACCATAAGTGATGCTACTCGCAAAGGCAAATGGCAAGTTGTACAGCATCAGATTGCTCAAGAGTTTGAAAAAGTGAAAGCAACTTCAAATACTCTACAGCTATTTAAAGTTGATACACATGGTGAACGATTAGTCGGTAAATAGTTTATCTTTCTTTGTTCAATTAATTATACTTCAGCGTAATACAAATTCATTAAGATAAATGAAATAATTGTACTTATTCTTAACAGGATCTTCGTGTCTTTCAACATTTGAAGAACCCACACGAGATCCTGCTTCTTGGCCTTGTGGAGACCTCCGGGAACCAAATTTATGGTCCCCAACGCAACCCGCGAGAGATCCTGATATTTGGCCTCCATTAAGTCCTGCGGAACAAAAGTCAGTGTTTCCGCCGGTTTGAAAAATTTATATTTATAATAGTGTCAACAGTTTTATAGGTCTATCATCAATGTATGTTTGATTTTCGGTTTTGTTTTTAGAACTAGTCGCGTACAGAAAAATCAGAAAGCAACTCGATCTAATGTTAGAAAATCTTCAATTGTGACAGGAAAGAAACAAGATATGAAGTCTAACTCCAAGAAAGACGAGAAAAAAGTTTTTCGAAAAGAAGACTCAACTAAGGTCCGAAAATTAGTATTATCGAAGCAATTAGGATTGATTTGTTTAATGAAAATTGATGTGTAAACTGTGCCTGATATTACTTATCATTGTTACTTTTAGGAAAAAGTGGAGCCGGAAAAAAAAGAAGTTGAAGTCGAAGAACGTAAATTTGAACCAATGGGAAATGACAGAGACCTCGTGGATATGCTTGGTAATTATGGGATTTGTATACAACCAACGTGTGCTAAGACAACTTTTCAACCTTTTCATGATTAAATATTTTCATATTTAGAACGCGATATTGTTCAGAAGAATCCAAATATTCATTGGGATGACATAGCTGATCTTCACGAAGCCAAGCGATTGTTAGAAGAAGCAGTTGTACTGCCAATGTGGATGCCAGATTTCTTTAAAGTCTGTTAACATTCGATTTAAACACATAGTTGTACAGAATGTTGTTGCTCTTCATCCTAACTAAGTGTTTCTTAAATGTAGGGAATACGACGACCTTGGAAAGGTGTATTAATGGTGGGACCACCGGGGACAGGAAAAACAATGCTAGCAAAAGCAGTTGCTACGGAATGTGGAACTACATTTTTCAATGTATCATCTTCAACGTTGACCTCAAAATACAGAGGAGAATCAGAAAAATTGGTTCGCTTACTTTTTGAGATGGTGAGAACTATTTGCATGTATTATACTTTGAAATAAATACAATTACTTATATCAAGGGATACCAGATTCCGCAATGCACGTGATTCGTTCACTTTTAGAAAATAATAATCGTGATCAAATACTTACCCGATTAATTTATCAAATAGGCGCGATTTTATGCACCGAGTACCATATTTATAGATGAGATTGATTCATTATGTTCGAGAAGAGGGTCTGAATCAGAGCACGAAGCGTCTAGGCGAGTTAAATCAGAACTGCTCGTTCAGATGGATGGTGTTAACTCGAATAGGTATATGGCACATACTGAGGTTTAATCAAATATAAAATTATGCCAATCGCACAATATCTACAATGCTTGCAGCGATGATCCAAGTAAAGTTGTCATGGTGCTTGCTGCAACAAACTTTCCATGGGATATTGACGAAGCACTAAGACGCCGTTTAGAGAAGCGCATCTACATTCCTCTCCCTAATAGTATGTAGTTTATTGCATAATTTATTTAAAGCTAATATAATTGTGTGTTGCACCTTTACTTTTCAGACGAAGGGAGGGAGGCGTTATTGAAGATAAATCTCCGTGAAGTGAAAATAGATCCCGAAGTTAATTTAACGGACATAGCAATGAAATTGGAGGGTTATTCTGGCGCAGATATTACCAATGTTTGCAGGTAAATAATCGATCAAGTTGGTAGATGAGTAAAGTTCAATTTTCGATGAATCAAGCGCGAATAATTACTGTAGAAATCATGAACCATTCTAAAGAAATTTTTTCCCCAGAGATGCTTCCATGATGTCGATGCGCCGTAAAATTGCTGGTCTCAAAGCCGATCAAATCAGACAGCTGCCCAAAGAAGAGCTTGATCTTCCGGTATCAGTACAGGACTTCGAAGAAGCTGTTGAAAAATGTAACAAAAGTGTTTCACAAGAAGATTTAGAGAAATATGAGAAATGGATGAATGAATTTGGTTCATCTTGATAATCCTTGTACTAAATATATAGTTATTAAAACAAACTGACTCGTTAGACGAGTATTGATAACATAGTTTTAAAAAAATTTATTTATATTTTATGTTTGACCGTTTATATTTTATAATTGCGAAGATTCTTGTCGAAAACGAATTTATCTATCTTGCCAGTATTAAACCTCAATTTGATATACAACGCGTAATAAGCGGATACTAATCTTATATTATGACATTTCTGTGAGGTTCATAAATAATGATTTCTGAATTGAGAAATCGTTTCGTTGAACCGTGTATGGTGAAAAATGAGATCTGTACACACATTGTTTGATACTTCAGCTTCCATCCTCCGGCATAAAATGGTATATGGTAATATTTCCTTTGCCTTAAATCAATTGTTACATCTTGCATGGCATCGAAATACTTACTAAATAAAATATAAATGATTTTGCTTGCATTTGATTAATTATACACTATAAATATAATTCCTTTGCTTTACGTGCAATTAACATCTGAGAAATTCACATCAGTGTAATGCTGCTGTCCATAAGTTCAACGATCCGTGTGCACTACATAATCCAATAAAATACCAATATTTACATGATACTTTCATTCATTTCATGGGTGGTCCACAACCTTGTTCCCGTAGTTTTTTTGATTTCTCATCTGTATCCTTGGATTCTTTGGGCACTTTGTAATTCTCTACGTGATCAACTCTTAGAATTCTTCCTAAAACCTGTGAATATTAAACGTATATGACAGCAATCTATACTGCTTCAGTAACTTGGTTTGCAAATTACCTTTGTGATTATAAAACATGATCGAAACATTGAATTACTTTTGTGCCATTAAAGTTGTCTACTGCTAATACTGTACTTCTCTGGTCTTCGTAACATAGAAAGGCAAAACCCTTTGATTTACCAGTATCTTTGTCTCTTACCAAATTAATGTTCACAATGTCACCATATCTGCAATCGACGATTTACATACATTTATTTTCTGATTCTTAGTTGTTCGGATTGATCTGAGACTTACTGTGAAAATATTGTAATGATATCTCCTTCTGTTAAATCATATGGAAGTCCACCAACAAATATCCAAGCACTATCTTTATACTTGTCATGCCAAGAAGACTTTCTATTGCTTCCGAGATCTTGTTCGCTTAACTTCGTGATATTCTTGACATTCCTAATTGCAGAATGACCAACGTTCATAACTCTCGCAAGCATAACTTGTGGTACAAGTAATTTTATAATGTAACCTGATGTGAATAAGCATTTTCAATGATCATCGCTTTTACCGAATAGGTTTCTTAGGGCTGGATTCAGTTTGCTCTCGTATACATTTTTTTTACGTAGCAACAACATACCTAGTTCTGCACTATTTTCTGAATTCGTTCAAAAGTATACAAATATAAAAATTGACTGCGAATTTGTACCTTTCTTTAATATTGTGGTGATCAAACGTTACAATTAGAAAAACACATTGTACAGATGCTTCAAGCATTGCAGTTTGAACTCAACAGTATAAATCATGGAATGTATACGGATAATAAATGTAATATAATACTAACGTTAGTGGATTCATTTTACTTGTTCGGAGATAAGTAACAAAAAATCGATAATCTAGTTCCCAGCCTGATTTAGAAATTAGCCGGAATTATTTTGAAAAAAATCAAAGTCGCATCGTAGAGTACTTTATAATATCGTGTTGCAAACTTTGCCATAACAGAACATCCTGTTTGACTGGCTTTGACGTTGATTTCGGAACACGGCTAAAGACAGTTGTGTGTTGTAGAAAACCACTAGAAAACCCACAACCCAGAACCTTGCGAAGTGCGCGAGCAAGCGCGAGTGTGAATACGATATCGATATTTCCCTATTCGTTTACCGCCAAAATTGTAGGTTAACGCAGCGCGTCGCGTGTTTCGTTTGTTTTTATTGATACGCCTGCGCCTTGGTTGTAATTTCAATGCGCGTGACTCAATAATATCGTATAACTGTAAAATAATTCCAATTTAACTGCACTGTGTGATTATATTTTCATAATAACATCATGTCGGTAAGTTGACCAATAAACAAATATTATTTCCAATATTTTTCACTAAGTAGTACTTGTGTTCTTCCTCGATTGTCAGTTAAAACATTCGAGTTTTTGTGATTCATAATGTAACGTCTATCAATGAGTTCCTCGCAGCCTTATAAAATGATGTCGATACTCCTTTGGCCAGTTGAATTTTAATTTTCATATGACAAATTCGAATCTTGCAATGACCATTGGGTGACAAAAATTACTATCAATATTCTTAGTTTTCTACTTTTGACGATTATGTCCAACTTCCACCAACAAGTCATTAGGATGTAAACAAAGAGAATATACAAATATCTTCATTTAATTGTAAATATAAATCGTTATTTTGATCCACGGGTGCCAAAATGGTTTAAATCTGCTGTATATTTCTTAACGCACATGCTTCATCTTAGGACCATACTCCTCTATCTAAGTTTCCTATAATCCCTGTTGCTTATTACAATAATCATTTTAATTGATTATAAACTAATTTATCAAGGTTTCATATGTGATACATGCAATTGAAGCTTAAAGTAGCTGCATGAGATAGTTTGTTACAAAATTAAATAATCATACTCGTTGACCTCCTAAACGAAATACTGTAACATCTTAAATAGAGTCAAGCCAGTTCACCAGTACGTTCTGGTAGAAGAATCGAACCCATGACATCACCTCCTCAAGAAATGGAGGAACCATTCGAAGATGAGGGTGATTTGCTTGGAGAGGACCAGGATAATGAAATCATAAATGAGGAGGAAGAAGATGGCGAGGAGTTATTTGGGGATAATATGGAAGCGTAAGATTCTCTTTGAAAATTGTTGGTCTTCTTCGTGTGAGCAGGAACATTTACGTTCGAATGAATATTGATTTAGACTTTGATGATGTTGCATCCATTTAATCGTATCCCTTTATAGATAACTGAATTTTATTTGCTTCTTCTTATTAGAGATTATCGGCCAATGCCAGCTCTAGATCGTTACGACCCGAACATTGTAGATGACGATCAGTATTCTGAAATGTCTCAAGGTGAACGACTTGCTGCAGAACAAGAAATGAGAAAACGAGATCGCGATGCTGGCCTCCTGAGAGATGACAGGGACCTGCTGTATGGTAATAATTTAAATACAAATGTACGGTTCGAATAGTTGAAGTCGGATATTCATTGATCACCCATGAAAATATTGATAGATGACAGTGACGATGACGAGTTACCTAAACACAAACGAAGAATGGCCGAGAAAGCAGCTGCAGGTGAAATTGAAGATACCGAAGTGAGCAGAGTCAGATCAATTGATATTAAATTATTTACAAAGTGCTTGTCAGTCTTACTTAGTTGTACTTTAGATGATTGAATCAATTGAAAATTTGGAAGATACAAAAGGATACAGTATTAAGGAATGGGTGATGATGCTGGGTCCTCGCACAGAAATTACCAATCGTTTCAAAAGTTTTTTGAGAACGCATGTCAACTCAAAAGGACATCACATGTACAAGGAACGGATTCGACGCATGTGTGAAAGCAATCAGGTATTTGATTATTATTCGGTTTTTAATTAAAGTATTTAGTACAGACAGAAATTCTGAATTGAATGAAAACTCTTTATTCACTCGTAACAAATAATTTTCTTTTGCATATAATTTCTTCACAACTATAAAATTTTGTATTAAAACTTGCTGTAATGGACTATTACTGTATAATAACAATTATATGTTTTTAGTCTAGTTTCATTGTAGAATTTCCAATCCTCGCAAGCAAGGAACATGTTTTAGCATATTTCTTACCAGAAGCTCCGTTTCAAATGTTAGAAATATTTGATGAAGTGGCCAAAGAACTAGTTCTGACTATTTTTCCGAGCTATCAGAGAGTAACTACTGAAATCCATGTAAGAATATCAGATTTGCCACTTATTGAGGAGTTACGCACTTTCAGGTATGCAAATTATGTTGATATTTATTTACTTCAATTTCCAGCACTTTCATTGAAATGCCAGTTGAAAAAATTGTTAAAAAATGAATAAAAACTGTTAACATGTGGTTATCAATTTTCAGAAAATTACATTTGAATCAGCTTGTGAGAACGCTAGGCGTTGTCACGGCTACGACTGGTGTACTACCACAGTTGTCTATTATTAAATATGATTGTAAGAAGTGTGGCTATGTTCTTGGACCATTTTCGCAGTCACAATGTTCCGAAGTAAAACCTGGCTCGTGTCCCGAGTGTCAGAGTGCTGGACCTTTTGAGGTAATGATTTTTATCAAACACTTCTTCAATTCCAATTCGTAAATAGACTTCTCGGTGCACGACTACGCAATCTACTCTTTATTAATAGCCTGTGCTTGATTCATATTCTCCAGGTCAATGTTGAGCAAACAGTTTATCGAAATTATCAAAAAATAACGATACAAGAGTCACCAGGTAGAATTCCTGCTGGGAGAATTCCCCGTAGCAAAGACTGCATCCTTTTATCAGATCTATGCGATCGCTGTAAACCTGGAGATGAAATAGATGTTACAGCTGTGTACACCAACACCTATGATGGCGCCTTGAATACTGAGCAGGTATTACGTTGTAAAATCAATTATCGTGGTTGTTCATACTCAATAATCGAAAACCACTGGAAAATTAAGATTATAATGTTATTTATCATTGTTATAGTAAGATTCATGATTGGATTTTAAATATAATACCAATGTAATACCATTTTCTTACAGGGTTTTCCCGTATTTTCAACTGTTCTATTAGCTAATCATCTTGTTGTAAAAGATTGCAAGGAAATCGTGCAATCTCTAACAGATGAAGATGTATCTAGTATATTAGCACTGAGTAAAGACCATAATATTGCTGATCGTATTGTTAACAGCATTGCACCATCAATATATGGTCATCGGTTCATCAAACGAGGACTCGCGCTTGCTTTATTCGGAGGGGAATCCAAGAATCCTGGTATGAAAATCCCTAAGGAACATTGGCATTTCATTCATTGTCCATACATTGATACAGTAAAACACTGATTTCAAATCTGAATTTCACTAATAATAATTCGTATCAATATAGGTCAAAAACACAAACTTAGAGGTGATATTAACGTTCTACTCTGTGGAGATCCCGGCACTGCAAAATCGCAATTTTTAAAATACACTGAGAAAATTGCTCCTAGATCTGTATTCACAACTGGACAAGGGGCTTCAGCTGTTGGTTTAACAGCATACGTCAGACGATCCCCCACTACACGTGAGTGGACGTTGGAAGCTGGCGCATTGGTTCTTGCGGATCAGGGTGTTTGTCTCATAGACGAATTCGACAAAGTAGGCGCATGAATCGCTAAACAGCGTTTCGGACAAAGTAATATGGAACATAAATTAGTATCTGATGCTGAAAATCTCATTCACAGATGAATGACCAAGATCGAACTTCCATACACGAGGCAATGGAACAACAAAGTATTTCTATTTCGAAAGCTGGTATCGTAACATCCTTGCAAGCACGGTGTTCCGTCATAGCAGCATCCAATCCAATTGGTGGCAGATACGATGCTAGCATGACTTTTTCAGAAAATGTATAACCTTCACAGCTCTAAATATTAGCTTCTTTTTTTTGGCATATCTTTTAAAAAATCAGAATTAAAGTATTATGTTATTATTAACAAAGTAGTTTTCTAAATTTAAGCTGTAACAGAATAGCAAACGCAACGATATTGTTATTGTCTAATTACGCAGGTCAACTTGTCTGAACCAATTCTTTCCCGCTTTGACATTCTTTGTGTTGTGCGGGATGAAGTGGATCCTATGCAAGATCAACAATTGGCCCGGTTTGTTGTCAGCTCTCACATTAAACATCATCCATCGAATGTTAACCAAACAGTTCCTGATAATCTTGTGGATAACTCTGCAAATGTGACCGTTCCACAAGATCTTTTGAAGAAGTACATCGTTTATGCTAAGCAGAATTGTCACCCAAAATTAACCAACATGGACCAAGATAAAGTATCAAAAATGTACAGTCAATTGAGGCAAGAAAGTTTGGTGAGTATGATTTGCAGGAACTACAAATGAGAAATAATTGAAGTATCGAATTCCTTTAAGGTTTCGTTTTCTATTTCTAGGCAACTGGAAGTCTTCCAATTACCGTACGTCATATAGAAAGCATGATACGAATGTCGGAAGCTAGTGCGAAAATGCACTTAAGAGATCATGTGCGCGAAGAAGACGTCAATCTTGCTATCATGATGATGCTCGAAAGTTTTGTAGATACGCAAAAATATTCTGTCATGAAATCTATGCGACAGGTAAGATTTTTTATATCAACAACTCACTCTTGACAGTGTTGCAATGTTTTGTCTGCTCACGTGTTTTAAACCCTCGAATGCACTGTCGATTTCATTCAACCATGAAATGAAGCAAATAACAATCTATTTTTTTCGGTATTATTTTCATTGTAGACTTTTCAAAAGTACTTATGCTACAAAAAAGATCACAGCGAATTACTCTACTATATTCTTCGTCAAATTACATTGGATACACTGACATTTCAAAAAGCTCTACATGGTGGAAGATGTAGTACCATTGAAATTTCGGAAAAAGATTTACTGGACAGGGTGAGCGCAAACGCAAGACGACAGACATCCCCTATTGAATTTTGAGATATAATTTGTGACTGTTTTTTTTCTAGGCCAAACAAATAGATATTCACAATCTCAACCCATTTTATGAGAGCCAAATATTCAAGTCAAACAACTTTGTTTACGACGCTAGGCGAAAAGTAATTGTGCAGACCGTTCCTGAAGGGAATTAAGTTTTACCATAATATTTGTAAAAAAATCATCCCGAAAAATCGTTAACCAGTGCCAATATGTGCCTATAATGTAATTACACAAAAATCTGACCCATTGATTTATAAAGTGTGAATTCATACAAGATCTTATGATTCATCCTTGACATCTCCAAATACTGCCCATATCGTCAATTTACTGATTAGTTATGTGTGCAGATAGAAGTGTTATTGGTTGTTAAATTCTATGAAAATCCATCAAAATACTTTGGTCCGTTTCCTCTCTTCATCCTATGCTGACATAAGCATGACAGGTATCATATATACACAATTGAATAATAGTAATTTTATATAAATATATATTTTATGCGCATGATATATGTTATCAGCGTCTGATCATATTTTTTTTCCCAAGTAATGTATCATTCGTACCAATTACATTGTATAATATGTTATTCAATGTACCACATATCATTTTGGCGTACTAGGATCTTTATTCTGTGACTATAATCTGGTAAAAACTTACTAAGTATCGAATGGAACATAGTATCACAAGCTAATAGAAAGTTCTTTTTAGCATTAAAAAGCGTTAATTTTTTTTTTTTTGATTAACGTCGCGTTTTCTCAGAGCAGAAATCAATCTACACTACCCAATCACAGTAACTTTGAAGAGAATGCAAGCCATCGGATTGGTTGCTTCGATGTGAATTTAATTCAACGAAATTTGGTCACTGTATTGGACAGTAAGAAATCAGCACCCGTATATAAAATTGACTAAAATCAAGAAACTGATGTTTATTGGCATAAGTCGTGTGCCGATTCTTGATTTTCGCCATTCGGAGCCGTGCTTCTACGCTATGCGCCAAACGACACCCATCATGGACGGTGTCAATGATGTATTACTTCGTGGAGTTGTGAAGATTCATATCGACGATAGAAAATTTAATTTAAAATAGAAATTTGTATACATATGAACTTAAATGAAAGAGAAAAAATTGAAATACAGCTATCTACTCGTTTCATTGATTTTCAAAAGTTTGATGCGAAAATTCTTGTATGTACAACTACGATCAGATCACGGCGAGTTCAGCCATATCCTGTGAAAATGATAGCGTAGTTGTCGATTTTTGGACATCTCAGACGACTGTGCTGCCAAAGCTAGGTTGCGCAAAATCAATACATTTTTGTAACCATTGTGTTTACTTTTAGTATCAACTAAGTACTCTATGGCTAAGATAGGTGAACGAATCACGAATGCTTGACAGCTGTCATTTGAATAACTTAATTGTGACTCACATGACTCATAAATATTGCACATTCGAAAGTTATTTGTCGCGAGGTAAAGCCATTATTTGGCATTTAGTGATTTGAATTGGTATGCGATACGCCAACTTAGAGTAGTACAACAGAAAAACGGGGTGTGTTCGATTGGCGAGTGTTTACAGAAATAGCTTTTGAAACTAACTTTCATACAATTTTATCGCACCTGCATCGAAGTTTTGCACTATCGTTTATATTATCTTTTAGGTATTTTCAGAGATGTCCAGGTATTTTTTGTAAGAATTTTTGTGTTTTCACATGCAATACGTATGTACCCGACGATGATATTACAGTCTTGTATCTTTCGTTATTTTATTTTCAGTGATATTGCTGGAATGGCATCCAGTTCAGTTAGTCAGGAAGACTTCGAAAACGATTATGAGCTTACATCTCGCCGATCTAGAATCAGAACGGCCAGGGCACGAGTTCCGCCACCTAGAACAGGAGATCCGACCCTGAGCAATTATCAAAGTTAGTATATCTTGTTATTCTACCTCATCTTTCAAATTGAAAGCGACAATGAATCACTTTGATATCTCACGATGTGTGTATACGCAACTACAGACATATCTACCAATACCTTACATTACACGTATGAAAAGATTATCAATAGCATTCCTCAGATGATTCGAGTATTTTCTAAAAGATAAATTTGATCAGTGATCAGTGTTACTAACACGAGCCTTATCAGATTTTTATTGCGACGACTGAAAATCTGAACCATCTGTGGTGCCGTAAATTAATGCTTTTCAAATCCATGTTGAATTTGCACTCGCATTTTTTACTCGATACAAGAGGGCTCGTCCATAATTTAAGCGCTCAGTACGAGGCAACATGGGTAGTATATAAAGTTATCTTCATAAGCTTGAACTTTGGCAAGATTCTCGTGAAAAATAATAGGTCATTGTTTGTATATTCAAACTGCGCCGCTTGTCATATTGTTTTTTCGGTTATTCCACCTGAGAGTCGTGTTTTTCATTTGTCTGAAATTCCATATCCGATTTATACTCGTTAGTATTATAATTGCGTTATAATGTGAATTTCAGAAGCTGCTGGTGACGTTGAAGAAGTATGTGAATTGGGTTCGAACTGCGTCATATTACCTGAGCATGATGTACAACAAAATAAGCTAATGATGAGAAAACAAGATAAACGTCTGACCAGTCGGTATGATTCTAGAGCTTGAAATTATAAATATGTGTATACGTTTACTGTCATCGACATGAATTTCTCATAATCCTCCACATTTTGTTAGGCCAACTCACATTAACAAGGGTAAGCAGCAACGCGATAGAAGAAAGCTCAGAGAAAAACGTCGCAGCACTGGGGTCGTACATTTGCCATCAACAGAGGTGATTTCATCAATGTACCCTAGACCAAAAAATTCTCTTAGCTAGTTCAGCGTTGAAAATTTCGTTGTCTTTTATTTTCTTAATCGCACAGAGTACTGGTGGCAGCACGGGCGAAGACGAAGAGGAAATCAGTGGTGCATGTCCTGAAACCAAACTTAATACGCATCACAATGAATTTATTGACCAGGAACTTGTGGAGGTATGATTACCATTTATATGAAATATCAAATATTGATCAGTACAACTTGTATATTGATAGTAAATCTTTGAAGCTTCCAAAAAAGTTTATAAGCCCAATGTCCAACATTTGTGTCCAACAAAGCTGAAGTTGAAATAAATATGTGAATTCGTAGACGATCTTTAATTGTCAGTAATGATGAATGAATTTTCTTTGCTTGCAGGAGAAAACAGTTAAATTGTATATGCAGCGTCGAAATAAAAGGTAAGACAAATTCTTGCACCATGTCGAACAGATAGGTGAATTTCATTTTTTTAGTCATTCGGATCTTGAAGCTGACGATGAAGAATTCGATTCGTTGAATCAATCAGATAGTGTGAATCAGTCTGACCAAGGTACTCAAAATGAGAACCAGGTTTTGCCAACAACAAGCAAATCAAAGCCACTTCCTGCAACTGGAGATAAATTGGTATGATATCATTCCCTGTAATTGATATTATCCGAATAAAAAGGTGAACTCTTCGGTAGTGTTCACGAACCGTGACATTTCTGATTTCAGTTGGTAGAACTTGCTCAGAAAGAAAATCGCAGGTTGCTGGCACTCTTGGAAGAACGAGATCGCAAAATATTGGCTCTCGAAGCTCGACTGACGCATCAGCAGAATGAAATGTCGATCGAACGACAACGTCTGAGCGAAGAAAATGCTGCACTCATAAGAGCAATGGTTGCCCTCGCAAGCAACTAGCTAATCTCTTTTATCCACATTTTTCCAATTCTCCGATAATGATAAATACGACGTGTAATTTGAAAAGCGAAAGCGATTCATGGTGTACTCATATTCCATAAGAGCATCATGAAAATGCATAAAGGCATAGCGCACTATAAATATACCTAATACGTCGTGAAGTATTTCTTTACGTGATATCTCATTTTTAACTCGCGCATTTCTAGTTGTTCAGCGAATCAATTCTTTCACTTATATTGCACAAATAAATTCATTGTAGAGAATCCCTGACTCTATTGTAAAATGTAATTATAACATTAGCGTTGTTCACTCGGTTTATTAAGAACTGAAGTAATTCAGATACGCAATTTATCGATAAAAGCCACTAGAGTTGTTACAATTGCTGAATATGCATATGGTAAAAGATGGGATCGAAATTACACTGTTTTTGAAAGTTTGACGTAATTATTAACTATAAATAATAATCTTTCATCAAAGGCTTCTGTCATTCACTTACGTTGATTCTTCTCGAACCACCATGACCACCGAGTCCTTGGATTTCGGATGGAATACTGTATCAGTGTGGACAGATCTTAATAATTACACTACGGATTCAGAATCCAAGTGCTACTTCTAAACTGCTGAGATATATGGCATCTAATAAATATATGAAAACATGTAATCCAACATCACTCATGTGCATTTTTTGTTGTGATATTTTCGAGCTTACAAGCAACGCCAATTCGAATACTACGTTATGGTAGACTTATTCTTTATACAAGTTGAATAAAATAGTTGCTAGCTAATAATTGCTTTTGCGCAAGTCAGGGTAATTTTTTTTGTTGATAATTTCTGATCAACGTATCTTAATGCCTCGTTCGTCCGTATTTATAATACATAAGCGTAACGATACGATGATCCTCAGAGTGAACATCAATTCCATGGCAGCTTTATTTTCTGTAAAGATGTTGAATTATCTACGTTTGAAATCGTGCCAAATCAAAGTACGTAGCGAAAAGCATTTGAATCGATCAATTCAAGAGCGTTGATCATATTATATTGAATACATCGAATACAAATCATACGAATAAAACTTATAATTAAATAATGTTGCATTTTTTTTATTGGAAAGTATGGGCTAGTTAATCATGACTCATGTCAGAGCCCTCCGAACCTTAGAAACAATACGTATTTTATTACCGAAATTTACAGCCGGATTCCTTATCAACTGTAAACATTCAGAAATACTATTTAGTGAAATAAATTTAGTTTTTAGAGATAATTCATCGATTAGAGTTCTAGTATGCGGAGTTTGCAGTGTTTCTCATGACTTGACTACAATCAGGATTGAAAAGTGAATTTGTGTTCGTAAATTTTGAGGCAGAAAAACAAATCTCAAAAGCTATGTTTCTTTCATCATTTGCAACTGGGCAGTTCGATGTAAATTTTTGTTAAAACATCAAACAGCAATTTCTTCCTTCATGAATTTACAGTAGAGTTGGTGAAATAAATCAGAGCATGTAAAAAGAAAAACCCTTAGAAAAATGAAAAAAATGGTAACAAAGGGTTTGTCTGTTCTGCTGACTTTCAATACTGTTACTGATGCAAGTAAAGATTCTTTCACGATCACCTTTCTTCCCGGACATGGCACGCTGTAAAGCGTGTGTTCGATTAATTTCCTGATTAATGCTTTATTTCCCTGATTCTCATAGTTAAACTGTGAAATATATTAGTAACGTCAAGCCAATCACAAAGTATTGAGTCTATGATTTATTTCGTCACTCGGTTTTTGGCATTGATTTGCAACTTTAGAACTTCAGCATCGCCATCCACGTCTCTAATTCGATTTTCAGCGGTAATATTTTTCGTAATATTTGTGGAGCTGAAAATAATAGCGTACCTACATTTCGGTTGTTCTGTAAAAAAAAAAAAAAAAACATTACTTTTATTTACGTAAAATAAATGTTTCATTTCCAAGAAACAAGTGGTCTGGGGGCGGTATTGAATTCGTTTTGCGAAATAAAAGTAGATAAGTCGTAAATAAATCTTTTTTTGGAAATCAGAAATATATTGTATTCGATACTAAGCTACCCTTATGTTTATAATAAAAGTATGTAAAAACAAGATAATGAGCATTTATTATTCCTGTTCTTAAGCCTGCATGCTTGTACTCATGCGCACAATGATTATTGCGATACGGATGATATTTTAACTTATATCACGCGGTTATTTTGGAATCGACCTTTTATAATATTTAATCACCCATCAAATGTCATACGTATTATCATACAATATTGACTCCACGAATATGTATTCATACTTAACAATCTGTGCACATATTGGTAAATAACTAACCGGCGCGTAATTGAGCCTAATCAGGTGTAAAACAAAGTATACCGGGTAAAAGATAATAACGACAGCTTATCGTCTTAACGACGTAGAATAATAATTCTGCGTGATTATTTCAATTTTGGCTGAGATTGCAACTTTATTGTATACGTTGACGAGGTCGGGTTTTGCTCGTAACTCAAACGATACAAAAACAAGTATCCTGAATATAATTTAAGCATTGCGCATACACAATTGCCTATCAGTCCTTAGAGTCTCGGGAAATTTCATTGGCTTTTGCCACCATTTGGCAAAAAATTATATCCATCTTTTACAAAGCATGTAACATTTATGAATAATTTCAACAACCGACATGCTTGTCCTAACCACCACGCGACTAGATTGTACGAAACATGTAACTCGTACCTGAATTTTTTTCATCGATGTTAAATATTGTACACGAAGTGCTATCTACACTTTTATTATTTTATTCTGTTGAACAACGTTTAATAAATAGAACTCCGATGACACGTGTCCATCTTGGAATCTGCGTTTCGGGCGGTGTTTGAGCAGAGAATATATTTGGGATTAGTGCGATTAACGCGTAATTAACGTGATAATTCGAGATTTAATCACTCTTAAATGATAAATTGTAAAGGCGTGCGTGAAACTGTTTCATGCGGCTCGTGTCAGTTTAGCCTACCAACACGATTAAACTCAATCGTACAACTAGCAATGCTACCGCGCGCGCTCAATATTCAATTGAACATTTGCGAATATGTATATACATATAATACGTACATATACATATACACATAGAAAAAAAAAATATATATATATAGGTAGAACATGTATCAAGCGATGAGATGTAAGGTAATAAGGTATATACAATTAATTTTCTTACAATTACCTGTAAATGCGAATGCACAGCGCGAATGTCTATATAGGTGTATTAACTTTACATCCCGCGATCGTCGAAGGAAATATTTACGGGACTTTTTGGCGTTAAAATGAATTCAAACTGCACTTCTAATTCTTCGTTCTTGGTAATGTTGAATTCTCGAACGATCTGAAACACGTTAAAGTTGTAAGGAGAGAAAAAAGTGTTGAACGCAATTTCTGATAATACGCTCGTGGATAGGTAACCACAAACTTTCATATCCTGATCGTTCTGTATGAAAATGATGAGAAAAAAAGATTATACATAGCCCAATATAATAATGTATCATTCATACAGAATTTACGTATAATTTATATATAATTGCATATTGTTTTACGGAATTGTTTATCAAATTGCAAAACAATTGTATATAATTATATATATTATATGCTACGTATAATTATGTACAATTTCTTTCCTTCTTATAGCTTTTAGCACAATTAAAACTGCTCGCGTTTGATTTAGTTTTGGGTTTTAGTTTTTAATTTGTGTCTTCTTACTGCTATTGTTATTTTGATTCTTATTTTTCTGCTTTTTGTTCTCAGTTGTTGGAGTTTAACTAGGTCTGCGCGCGGGTTGCATACTAAAACTTGCAGATTTGATGTAATGTAAGCTCATTACGTAAAGTGTACCCCGTATACCTGGTTATATTCATAACCATACATAATTTTATATAATTGTAAATAAATTATATAGAATTATATCGCGTCAATTTTTTCATATAATTAATTATATATAATCTTTTTTTCTCGGGTATGGCTGCGGAAAGACAGCTAATGGGAGCTTCGACGTAAATTTCATACGAATCTTCGCTCATTCTCGTACCGTCATAAAAAAATATAGTTTCGTAATTGTTCGGTACGATCAACGATATACCTTCGCAAGTATCAACTGAAGTGCCTGCTCGACGAAGCGTTTTCCAGGACATATTCGACGTCCGGCTCCGAATGGGGCAACGAGAAGTGGCGAATGCGGAGTCTTGGGTTTTAACCATCGTTCCGGCATAAATCGATCGGCATGAAGAAAGTTCACATCCGATAATCCTGCTATCCACGTGTGGCACAAAACCACCGTCTGCCGATACAAAACAAAAACCCATTTGGAAGATTTTCATTTCGTCTATACATACATCTTTCGACGTTCACGCTTGAAAGGCGCGCTAAGTGTTGATCAATTCGATAATCCTACCCCAGCGTTCATTTCGTAGCCTCCCAATTCCATTGGGTCTTCTAGTATTCTTGCAATACAGGGTGTCGTCGGGAGAACTCTGTCGAGAAAAAATGATAGGTAAATCACGAAGTTCGCCAATTAAATCTGATACAACAATAATAATAGTTATCACGACACGGATTTTTATCCGCGATAAAATCAAACTTGGTATTTTCCAAAGCAACAGGCATGATGAACAAAAATCTCGTCCACTTTTAAAAAACGGAGTCGTTATTGAGTAAAAAAAAATGTTTGAGTGATAGATGTTACAATTGTTATACATATTACCGAAGGTCTCAACGAACGTCGTGTACGAAATAATATTGGTTTACGCACTTGGCTACGACCGTTAAAATTCTGAACGTTATACCCCTGGCTAAGATGCTGTTCGCCTTGGAATTTCAATAATGCAGTTTGTTCCTGCAAGTAATTTTGCTCGAGATTGGCTAATTGTTAGCATTATGCAGACACGATGTACGTAGTATATGAATTATAAAGAAATCAGAGTAGTGTTTTTGTTGTTGTTGTTGTTTTTCAGCCGCTATCCAGTTATGAATATGACAAACCTGAAGGCTTCAAGGACACAAGCACGAAGATACTTCGCATCTCGTAAATCTTCCGCGGCGATGTTGCATCCGGGGGGCGCAAGTGCGTATACTTCGTCGTACAGGGATTTTTGCACATCTGCATCTCGTCCGATTAAATCGAACAGGAAAACCAACGTGTTGCCGAGCTATAAATACACACGTTTCGGTGACATTCGGATAGAACGAGTTGAAACATTATTAAAAAATGAATAAACTGTACGTATCCTAAATAGTACCGATTATACGGGCAATTCGCACGTGGTGACAAAGTCATAAGTGTCTCACCGTGTGAATTCCAGCGGCAATAAAGTCTATGATGGCAGCTTTTTTGTCACGGATATCCAAATTCTTCTCGCGTAATATGGAACGGAATACAGCTTCCACACACTGGTCGCTAGCATCATCCTGCTGTTCCCCTACAGTCGTTTCCAACAGTTGTGAAATCGTGCTGAGGACACACGAGATACCATGATTTCGCAAATCTTGCATCAAATTTCTCAATCGAGCCATCCCCTCGCATAATAACAACGAGTATCCCATAAATGATCTCATCCTAATTATCATTGCTAACAATTGCCGGCGAAATAAATATTATATATAATTATGTATAAAGATTCAGTTTCGCTGGATTTTTCGAACATGTACGTATGCTCTCATAGTGGTCGACTAACTGTCACTAGTGCGAACGAATCAACACTGACTGAACATTTAAATCGTAAAAATGTTTTCCTACAAACATTGTAAGAAAAATGTGTACGTATATATTTTTTTCAAGAATGATCCAAACGCATGGAATTATATTTATAAAGCATAGTCGTCGTGTGTTCTCGGTTGAATCAGAAATGGAGAGGGATTACGTTTCGTAAGTTCGTATATATACGAAGGTGATATTAAATTGAACATCATATTACCTCTTTAATATCACGTGTTTAGTTAATTAATAATAAAATCGTCGTGACTTTTACGGGGCGATTACGACGGATATTATTATTGTTATTTTTATTATCATTTGTCGACTGCGTTTCTCGATTACGAGATCCGCGAAGGTGATTGCCACCTGAGAGGTGAATGTACCTGGAAAGTGCTAATTCATGCGATTCGCCGAAAGTTGTCTGATATCCGTGGACGTATCAACTGACGAATGTAGGTCGACGGATACGTTTGGGAGTTACGAGGAAAGAAAAATGTTGTGCGTCAAACAGTGAATTTTGTTATAAATTAAACCGTAAAAAAACATTTGCAGAGCGATGATACGGAATGTAGTACTACGTTTATTGCCGTTACGTAAAACGATCTGTATTCATTTTCGTCGCCTCGTATAACGAAGCAAGGGGCTTTCGTCGATTACGCTACGATAAAAACATTGCGTCATTGTAAAACGGCACGTGGCATTCAAACGAAATGCAAAAAAGACGAACGAAGCGTCGATTTACTGCTAGTGAGCTTCAAACTCGACCGCGAGTTAATTTTTGCTCGAAAGTCATCAACGAGAATATCGATAATACCGAACTACGATTATTTTTTCACATTCATTCGGGCGCTTTTATTGTTTATTTAAGAATTGGAGTGAGGGAATTCTATTTATTCTAAATTTGTACTCACTCGTAAATCGTATCCTCGCTGTTGATGAGGTCTCTATAGGCCTTGGTTGCCATCAATTTCCAGAAAGGCAGACCGTAGAAAGCATCTCGCGTTGCCTGGAAATGAATACGAACTGCTTCGGCCAGCTTTGCTGTCAATTCTCCGGAATCAGGGTTCAGGAATCCCAAACGTCGTCCGAGGATCAGAGTACATGTACCTGTAAATCGTTACATTGGTCCTAAACGCAGAAACTGTGGAAATCACCAACCAAGTAAATCGCAAGGTCTCGTCCCAAAAAGTTACCTCGTCATTAAAGCCCAACTATTTGAAGGTTTTTTTCAACGCGGTTGACATGATATCTCGCGTTCTAACGAACTGATTTACCTGAAGTTTAGCAATAGATGTTCTCTATATAACTCTTTATTATCCCTAACAGATTCATTTCAAAATTTGATTTGTTTACTATTTTGAAAAAATTCAATACTGCGAAAAAAGGCAATGGATGAATTTTTTTTCCAATCGGTTTTTTAAGATGATTAAAAGAATTGGAATCGTGTCCACCAGAAAGCATGATTTCTTCTGTACCCCTCACTCCACCAGCTTGTCACTTTTTAAAATTTTTGTGTGATTTTTTAAAAATATTCTGAAACGTTGATGAATATCTGGTGAGAAAATGAATGGTAAAAATGTTTTCTATTTTTTTTTTAATCGAATTTCAAAAAACGTCCAGAAATACCCTCTCCAGGCTAGCATACCCCCTTAATCGATCGGCCCAACGATTTTGTGTGGTAATATCCAATACATCGTTTTAGATCGTTTTGAATACCAACGATCAATCCATATTCACTCGAGAAAGAAATATTATATATAATTATATGTGAAATTGCAATGAAATTGTATATAATTATATCGAGCTATTTGGTATATTCAATTGAATTTAATCTTTTTTTTCTCCGCGCTCGTCGCGACTTACTCTCGAGACCCATTCGATAGGCTAGCTCCTCGAATCCGGTGACGACGTTAGATTTCCTCTCCTGGCGTATGAGACTAATGAAGTCGTCGGCCACGTTATTCAACGTTGGTAAGAAACCGAGAACCGTGTTGGCGCTCATCAATTCCGGTGTGAGAGCACCTCGGAGTTTGTGCCATTCTTCGCCTTGCCTGCAGACGTAACAAAGCGTGGGAACTGATTGTTAATTGAATTTCACTTCAATCGAACCGCCACTGAATACGTCTGCAAAAATATTGCGCGAAAAATAATCCACTTACTCGTTGACGAGGCCAAGGTTTGTGTAGCGGTCAGGTCTGGATCGACGATAATGCGAGATGACCTCCGACGGTGGCCGAAGAGGATACCGCGAACTTCGACGCAAAACCGCCTCGACGTCAGACCTGGAGAACACGGAAATCACCGGCCAGTTCCACAGTGCTTCTTCCTTACACACGGGTCCGTAGCGCTGGTTCAAGTCTATTTTTGCAAGAAACAACATCTCAACGGGTTTGCATAATTGCTTTAAAAACAAACATGTTTTCGTCTATGTTACCTCGGTAAGCGCTATGCACTTTGTCCAATTTGTAACCACCGAGAAATGAAAAAATCCACCTGGTACCAAGAATCGGTAATGAAAACGGTCCAGGCACATCGCGTACGGTTTTTCGTCGTTTCAACGTTTTGGGCGTAGATACTGCGAGTGCAAAGAGAATTAATTCCTTACAACGTAATAGTTTTCGTCGAGTTAACAGCGCGTCAACGCTATAGGGAAAAACTTTCGAAATCAAAAATGAGAAATATTTTAGACAACTTGATCACTTTTCATCCAATTCTCAAAATTTTCCCAAAAAATTGCAAGGATGCCTCGAATACTCGAATTACAATCTTTTGACAGTAGTTTCTGAGATGTCGGAAACTACGAAGAAATGCTACGTTGATTATGCAGCGAAAAATTCGAGATTCCATCGTTTCGATAGAGATTTTCGCTTTTTTGAACAGAATTTTTCCGATTATTGGTTTTTCATGCAGAATCCGACAAATGCTAACCATTGGCTGGCAACGAACTTCCTGTCCAGAACCACCACGCGGGTCGATAACCAGTGGCAAGCAACAGTACGGTAAAAAGGGCGATGGCAACTACTTCGAACCACGCTCCAGATAGCATCGTATTACTATCGCGTTATAATTTAGGATACCTGAAACATTCAAGGAATACACATAGAGATACAATCCGCGTCACGCGAGAACTTCTCGGAGTGCAGACAGCTGCACTGAATCCAATGCGTGGAATGCATATTCGTACAAGAATACTTTCTGGCGATGTACAATAAACGTTCAGTTATTCACATACACATGGCGATTCGTTGCATAGACGTGACTTTAATTTGGAGCTCAAATTATTATCAAAGCCAACTGATAACACCAGCGCGTTCATTCATTTGTTTTACGACTCCGTCTCGCTTGACCTTCGCTTCAAGTACAAGCTCAAGGAAATAACACCATAACTAATGACGTCTGCGAGATTCCGACTGGTTTTTTTCCGGAAGATACAATTTTATCTGATTCGGCGATTACTGTCTCACTAACGTGCTCCAGGCGTAACGAGCACAAATAATCCCCATCAGTTTCGTATGTTTTTCGCGATTCGTTCGCGAATGGACATATCAAATATTCTACACCAAACCGGATAACCGTTATCCGTTACATTATGTAATTTCCTTTGCAACCGTTTTCCTACCGAATTAGTTTTACATTATTCATTACTCGTGCTTGTTCGAAGGTATTGCGCGAGTTAAAAAAAAAAAATAGGAGCCGGGTCGGAAAGGTCGACAGCGAAAGTTATTTTAGGAAAAACGGATCAAACAAAAGTGAACAGCGATGTGTAAGCTTTTAAAAATCCACAAATATTATGATACGGTGAAAACTTGTGTAAATATCTTTCTTAAGTCGTTTACCAACGAATGGTTTTCGCGTAATATATTTTCACATCTTTACCAAATTCTGATCCTAGTAAATCAGGATCGTTTATCACAGTAATCGCAACCTTTGCCGTTACGCCAGCTCGTTCACTATTCACTGTAGTATTTATCCGGGGCACCGATTAAAACCGTACGTTTTCTATTCAACGATTTGTCATTATCCTTTCAGATTTCATTTTAAATTGACTCTTCTGTCCGCGTAACATTCCATTTCATGTAGACTAGAGAAAGTTGTTAGCCTGAATCTAGCGAAACCAACGAGATACATAAATATTGATCAATACGCGTGAGGGTAATAACAGTTCGGCACTCGTTCGCGGAACAAGGAACACACCGGAACGAAATGATAAGTTGATAATTTTTTCTTCACCCTACTTCTTACGAATAATAATAATAGTGAATGTCCGATAGTCAACAGAAGATTCAAGTTTGTAAAACAGGTTTTTACCGTAATTGATTGAGTATAATCTTCGACGTAGCGAGTCGACGCGAATAAAATTGTGATCGAATGTTTAGGAAAATAATTATCGATACTTTTCTAGTCGTTGTCAGTTGTTCGTTGAAATTTGAAATGTAGCTACAGAAATATAGCGTAATCAGTTTGAATGGGAACAAAAAATTGATTTAAAAACGCGTACGAAAAATGTTCGAAATAAGCAGATTCGTATCTGCGCAAAATTCAGTTATAAGAGAATTTTATTTCATAATGATCGATTACTTATCTGCTCATCATTTATCCAGTTTTGAGACGTGAAAGTCTTTGAGAATCTTGGCTGCTCTTTTGATTGAGAGGTACGCCGAGCGACGATACTTGGCGCAACATTCCATCATGAGTGCAATAAAAATAGTTTCTATTCCAAAGAATTTGGCAATAATGATACGTTGAGTCGGATAATTGTCGATTCAAGAATTCACGAGTTCTATTGTATGATGGAACACTGACGTACGTTAGTTTGTTGGACTACAAATAATCTCAATGGAATGATATAAAAACGATAAATAAAATTCGGTGTGAAAAAATGACCTTGATAATTTGAGGACGATCAGTTTTAGGTCTGTGTTGCTCGGAGCTTCCCACAACATCAACTACATTACACTACGCTCGACTTCCTTCATATAGCTTTGTAACACGTGTGTATTCTACGAACTTGACAAACAATATTATCACTGATAACAATTTCGTACCGGATCAACACGCGTGTTTACAAATTCGGAAGGTTTTATAATTAGTTATGACATTTCCAATTTCAAATTAATATTTATCTTCAGGACATGCTTGTTGACTATACACTATAATCGTACCAGCTTAAAGATCCTTCGTAACACGTAAGTACTTGTTGGTTGGGGTTGACTTAAAGTCTTCGATTCAGCTCCAAAATGACGAGGACAACGAAATACACTGGAAACAATGTTTTTCAGATTCCTCAAGATTTTCGAAAGTTTGGGGTACGAAAAAAATCAACGCTGAGGTAATCCACAGAATCTCGTTTCGTTAAAAAAAATATGGCAACGGAGTTTCGAATCCAAACAGAAATTACCGATATCTTTTTGCTCGTCGTACCGTTACATCAAAAGGACTGCGGCGTTATGATGATGACGCTATAATAATGTTATGACAATAAGTGTTATTATTCATACGCGTGAGTAGCGTCGATGATAACTTCGGAACGACGTAGAATAGTACGTTTGAACAACTGACAAGTGAAGATTCTGAATTGGATAGACGCAGAATGATAGCGTTGTTTACTGTTCCCTTAAGTTACAGAAAATACATCGATCGTTTAATTAATCCCTTAACATATCTCTCCTCCGAATAAAACTCTGTTACTTTGAGTACTATTAATTTGCGAAATAATCCCATAGAATCGATACAGTTTAAGTGTTAAAATTTGACGGAAAATAATAAATCACGGAATGAAATGAATTTGCCAAAATGTTATTTTATTTCCGGTCACTCTCACTCTTTTTCTCTCTTCGGCACGTTGCTTTTTTGGCTCTGGTCCGGGAACAGCCGAAGAAAGAGAACCGCGGAGGAAAGCTAAGTACTTCTTCAGGACGAGAACGACGACTAGTTGAAGATGACGAGGAGATAAAAAGAGGCGAAGGGTGCTCGTTAGATCGTAAAGCTGGTACAAATTAAAGCGTATCACGAGTTAAATGAAGCAGCAATGAGTCGTTCGTGCCCCCATTCGTACCGAGTTTGAGGTCGACAATTTGACGCGTAAACTCACCCTTGTACGTACGAAACTGTTTTCGATTGACGACAAATAAATTGAGCCGAGAGTTGATTGGAGGAGACCCAGATGCCGAACGCGGTAGATTATCAATAATCAACATTAACAGCAATACGGTAATCGATACAATCTACGTGCGTTCGAATAAAATAAATATGGCGTCCGGTTACGTTCCCCGAAAAACGTCCCGCGACCGGGTTAGCTGTTGCGATATATCTTGGTCGCGACAAAACATCGAAAAGATAAAAAAAAAGATCTTGTTCGTTCCGCTCAACGCGGGACTCTTCATTCATTTTCTTTCGCACATGTCGCTAACAATCACGAGACCTTGTACTTTCTCTGAGCAGACTTGATTGAACGCCTTGGAGGTCAGACTGCGTAACAATTTTACTCGTCGCTTTCCTCCTCCCGTAATACATATTGTACGTATCCGTATATGTATACACGGGGGCCGGGATTGAACAAGTGTTAATGCAATTTCAATTTATTAAATTGATGAATTAGGTGACCCAGAACCGGGTGAAAGTAAACGTAACGATAAGCCATTCGCATTATCTGCAACGGCGGATGATTTTTGGATGAAGCCTTTGAACACTTGACGTAATGCTGATAGTTGGAAATGACTTCCTTCAACTTCGACTTCAACGCGAAATTCTCGATAAGCTTTTCTTCACATTCCGTTCGTATTTCGTAATCCGTACTCTTTGGACTCGTATTAAAATTCATTTTTTTCCGCACGTTTTCCGCGCCAAGTTATAAGCCGGATTATAAAATTCGTTCCGACGAAAAAAAAATTGATCGTCTTTCGAGAATTTCTCGACGGACATTTTTGGCATGTAGAAGCGACGTTGAAAAATGCAACGAAGATCTATACGGTATAAAACAGAAACTGAAAGAAATTCGCGTTACTATTTTAGAACCACATTTGTGTAAGTACTGACGAATTTGATGATTCTAGTTCAGCAAACCGAAAACTTGAAAGTCGAAGACAGAAAAGCCATCTTTGAGCATATCAGAACTGATTGTGTTCTTAAAGCTCTTTTTATCTGTCAATTATGCCATCGTAAAATGTCAGATGTCATATTGCATCCTCGAAAATGTAATTTTATGTATGTGCGCCGAATTTTGAGAGAGGAAGGTTGATAGGTTGGTCGTACATGTTATATCATTATTATTGCAGCATTGTATTGATTTATATTCCAATTTTCATACCTGCCAAAACGGAATATGTATCATATTATTTCAATGAGAAGCTAATTTTTCGTTCACGGTTACCCCAAATTAGCAAAAAATGAGCAAAATTGAAAAATAGGTTTGCTCTACGCGTTTAGGATTCCGACTGTCTGCTGATTAAATGTGTCGCAGGAAAAAAATTCAATTAAGATGGCAGGTCATTGCACCGGAATTTTAACCGTTTACATAATGATACAATGCGATTAAACTGAAATCCTTCACTCGGAAGACTGCCTCGTGGCGATCGTAATATACTGATAACGTTCTGATTCGGCGTGAGTTGCAGTTTCACGAAATCAGCTTTCTACAAAATTATACTTAAGTGATAAGTAAATCACTTATATTTTCACGTCGTAAAAAGTCACGATAAAGTAAATATATTTGATCATTATGCTTTTTACGAAATACACAATTCTTACAAAAAATAAAATTGAGGAAAAAAAACTGAAGCCAAATGAGTTTCTCGTAACAATTAGTGAAATAATAATATCTGAATACTGATATTCGATTCGTTACAAGTCCAGGACGAGCTTTTAGAATATCAGAACGTGTGACCGTGGGGCGACGGTGGATACCGATGATTTTTGGAAAATATGGGTCAGCGAGTGGCACCTATTCAGCGGTGAATATTGAAACAGGAGCAGACGATCGCACGAGACAAAAGATACGTAGCGTGTTAATTAGAAGATGGCGAAAGAAATAGCGAAAGCGATAGCGAATGTGCGTTGGGATCGCGAAGGATCGGAGTTGAACGGTAGTGGAGGCTACTTTTTACGAACGTTCGTCGCCAGGCGCCAATAGTATCAGTCAAACGATGCAGTAGTATTTCCACAGCGAGACATCAAGTTCCTGCCTGTATGGTCTTGCAAGTGATGACAACTGAATGCCGGTAATTGTATAAAGAGAGACTTGATAACGATATTGCGTACTATCTGTCAACGAAGCGCAACATGCGCACGATTTCTAATTTTAAACGTAATTAAATCCATACGACCACAACAAAAAGGAGAAGTAAAAAGGAATATCGGACAATCGCCGCGTGATAGGGAATATTAATTTCGACCCATTTCTCGATGCTGCGACTAGTTAGGGCAGAGCTACGAACGACCGAGCATTATACCTGCTGTCCGGATATATTAAATTCGAGATGTTCGTGTAGAATCGAAGGTGATTGGTCGTTGTCTCTCGCCGTGGAATGAACTGTCGAACAAAATTTTACCACGGTCCCGGTGAATATTTGCAGATTCGAACATCCGAACAAAAACGTACGGTGATTTTTGATGAAAACGACAAATCAACGCTTGACAATGTTCTTAGCGGAAGTAATAAAGCGAGGAACGTGCGCGCTGCGCAAAATCTAGAAACGAAGCTACGTTAGCGCGCACATAATAATATTGCTGTTACGAAAAACGATGGCAATGAACAAAAATTGACCGCGAGTCTTGATTTGTCGTTTATTTAACATTCTCGATGAATTATTCACATTTTTACGGCAAAGTTTTCAACGTCGAGTATCGGCTGGCAAATATGAACAATGAAATGATCAAATAATTTATTTCGCACCATAGACAGCGCCAGACAAGTGTAGTTCGTTAATTCTTACCATCTATAACATGCTGCTTCATGACAATTCATAGAGAGAGAGAGAGAGAGAGAGAGAGAGAGAGAGAGAGACCTTGCCGCTCGGGATATAATTATCCCGAGAGATTATCATTATTTTTTATGGACCTACCGCACTAAATAAGTGCCCGTTGGCCTATTTTGCATAAAATTACGTGTAATTTTCATATTTATTCAACAGATTTTGGAACGTGGTAAACTCTCAGAAGCGGTACCGTTTTTCTCTAATAAATACCGAAGTCCATCGAATATGATCCATCCCAAATGATTGTTTCACGATTGTTTCTATCATAATAGCGTAACGAAAGGATGAAAGTTCAGAAGAGATTATCATAATAGTATATCGTGTTTACCGAAATTTATTACTTTTTATTAATACATGATAAAGCAGAAAAAAATCACCGCGGCTGAGTGGTGAAGCGGCTATCTGTGACGAGTACGTTTAATTGTGTAGTAAGAGACTTGGCGTTGGTTTTTCCTAAAGAATACGTTATCATTGCTTTATGGCGAGTACTTTTTAGACGAATCTTTTTCAAAACTGGTATTTGTTGCCTGGCCAACAGTTTTTCGATATTAATACGAATAACGTGTCGTATGTGATTCATTGCAGAATTATTTAATGCTTATCTCGCTATTATTCGCTACTTGAGCTTTTCTTTTACAATTCATTCCATACAACGGCATGAAAATCGCTCTAGTTGTTGTATCTTTATGGAATCGATCATCTTGCCTATTTTCAGGCTGCGATCTTTCATACTTTTCCGTCTACGCTCCAGACTTTCGAAAGTTTCCAATAATTCGCAACGAAAGTCATTTCACGTTTCATGTACGACGTGAAACGTGTTTCGACATCCTCTCCTTTCCTTTGTTTTTTCGAGCGATCGTTTAACAAATGATTCTCATACATGGTTATTCGATAACGTGTACGTTCTCGCAAAGGAGAGTAAGTAAGATTAAAAATGTCCCAAGCGTATGGTATTTTCTCGGAACGGTAGATATTGACACTGTTAAACGGGCAGATGAAATTTGTTATCGCGAACAAAAATGAATTGTTTTCAGTCACGGGAGCAGACACGAATGAAAAAATAATCGTCCTCAACTACCGAGTATTTGACTATAATTGAGCTCCAAAAATATAAGCGAAGACTCGTTTGGTCGAATTCGTTATAGCAATACGTGCTAACAATTTTGTTATTGTTACTTGTTGCTGCGCATATCGGATGATATTTAAACCCATCGTATATATTTGTTTCCCGCTACGTTGAGTAAATTAGCCTTGCTTTTTGCGAACTCACCAGCCCGAACACAGCCCGAGGGAATAAGAAGAGGAGTAGACACGTTTCGCGTGCAAATTATAGACAAAATCAGATCTGCGGATCGCGGACGAACGCGAGTGTTTTCACGTTGATGGCTGGCCGAACGAGCCATCGACGCGAGTATCAGACCACGCGCACGTTTCAGATTCGTTTCATATCTTTTAATTACCGTATTTATAATATGCCTTTACTCACCTCACGATAAGGGTCAGGCGATGATAACCATTCGAATAATCCTTTTGTACGCGTCGAGCGACGTCTGTTCACGTGGTTCGCTAGCTCCAACAACTTTCGCGCGCTAAGCGCTTCGTCTGGGTTCCTCCGGGCGGAGATCGTCGTCGACGACGTGGTGTAAGCTCTTTCAAAACAGCGCCACTCGCGTCTCTCTCCTCTTAATCGGTCTCCTTCGAGATGCTGTACTGTTCGTTGTTACCTTCTAAGAAGTGACACTCTCTCACCCTCTCCACTCGACTTGAGCGGTACGCATTATTATTACAGCTATATCACAGTCAGCTTGTACGCTGATAACGCGTCGCCCTCGGAGATTAATCCGATTTTTTCGCCGGCGAACAAACTTTCGCGCGCTAGGAAGCGAGGATGGCGAATGGTAACGATTAAATGAAAGTGGAGTGAAAACAAAGAAACCGAAGAGCAGCTTCGTTCTTCGAGGAAAAACCTCGGTCGCGTCGAACGAGATGATTATTAGCAAAACAAACACGAAAAAAAATCCGGATCAAATCCGAACGCGTTCGCGAAATTCGATTGGATTGCTCGAACTCCTCTTCAGAGAGGTTTAGAGAGGATTGGACAATGCGAAATATTACGTCACGGCGTGCGATTCTGTTGCGTTGACCACGTGGGGGGACGCGAGTTGTTCCGCTACCGCGTTCTTCCTCGACGGTAAACCGGGTGCACTCGCGATCTAAATACGAATGTGAACGGGGAACGGAGTTACCAGTGATCAGAGAGAAACGGGGTATAGACTTATCCCGTCCGTCTGTCCATATGCCTACTCGCTTATTCTCCCGGTCCGTGCCTTCGTCTTATATATCTTTTCTCGTCTCGCGAGCAACGCGACGCGACTTTACTCGACCTACGACGCGACGCGACTCAACGGGACTCAATACGACACGACAAGACTGGATTCGTCCACCTCCCGACCCTCAATCGAGACGAACAAAATAACGACAACATCTATTATAGGATGAAAGAGATTGCAAAGGCGAGGGGGAGGGGGTGTTATTCAACACAGGGGTGGTACTACATACCTCTTATTTTACCGTCGTCTGTGACGTCACGGAATGTGATATCGCTCGGTAAGAGAAGAAGACGAAGACGATAAGATTTTTACCCAAACTCGTATCGTCCGAATTCATCGCTGCGCTATTAACGCTGTGAGCAGCAAGCGTAATTGAGATTTTTAACTCTGAATAATATAATATGATTATTAATTATCGATAGCCTATCGAGCGAAATTTTCGGCAAAAATGGCCAATCTTATGGAAACCGGCTTCCACAGCGGATCAGAAGTCGGGCTGTTATTCCATGGATCTTGTGAAAAAATTACAAATAAATTAGCGATTCGAAAATTAATTTGCTATGAATCATATCAATTGCGAAACTTGAACGTGTATCATCGCTATTTCGCGTATCCGTGTCAACGCTTTATTTCACGGTCAGAAACTTGTAGCAGATTTATTTCCAGCGATTTTCAGCTACGCGAAATGGAAAATTATGATAGGGGTGGAGTTTTATTCCCGTGATATAAGAGTACCTAAGAACTTTCCAAGAAGCTCGCACGTTTCGCTGTAAGAGGAAAATATGTTCTGTTTTGGACGCGGAAAAGATAAACGTAAGCGATACGATATCGGTCGATAATTTTGGCTGTATTCAATTTTTTTAACAAATTATTAATCGGTGGACAAAAACAGATCTGATAGTTTACCGTCGATACACGTATGCAATAATATTTTTCTTACGAAAAAATACAATTGGCGAAATAAATTCGCGATGAGTTTATACCTCGAAGCATTGAAATCACTGTACCACATTTTAACAAGAATTCACGAGTTTGTCGGAAAAATTGTAAGTACTAAATGCAGTGGTATGAAGCTATTGAAAATTTGAAGAGATTCTCGATCCGTTATCGTTAAAGCAATACACTCTGTTGATCGACCCACGTGTCAATAGATAGTTGATTAAACGTGCTATGATAAAAGTAAGAAGTATTGAGCTCAGCTTCAGCGTCGACATCAACCGTCTGGAACTGATCAGGACAGTTTTTATCAACAAATGAAACTGCGAGAATGTACCAAATCGAGTGTTGATATGATCAAATTTGGCGATCAATGATTTTGAGGAATATATTATCGATTCAATAACACAATCCAATTCACTGAAGTGTACAACGATATACGTAGCGCGTAATTGTCAATGGAAATTTTTCGACTGGCTAAACATTGAAATCTGATCGAAGCAAACCGTGTGATATTCCAAGAATCGTCGCCGGGACATTTCCTATTCTCGAATGTGGAAAATGAAAAAATGATCAAACCAATTAACGAACCGCAGTCGATGGTAGTATAAAATACGCGAAGCCAAAAGATGTGCTATAGCCGTTGGTACATTTCTGACGATTCGATTTCTGAAAATCGCATGCCGTTCGGCCAAATGTGTGCCTCCTAAGTAGGATAGCAATGTTGTGATTGTCAGACGGAAAACAGTCACTCGGTAGGATCATCAAGGGACTGGTTTTCGAATAAACACCGAGTGAGAGATACCAGCATCATTATGATACAGACCACGCGAGATGCTAACAACAAATCGAGTCAGACGAACGATAATGATCGAAGGTCGATCTCATATCGAAAAGTCGATAGGGAAGAGATCAATCGTACAGTATCCACGTGTTATTGGTGTTATTGTGCCAAATATATTCGATGAAATAGAATTCTTCCGATTTTCCTTCAACTTGGAACGATTTTTTTTATCGTCTTTGACCAAAGCGATTGGACCTTGGATCGAGTATTTTGTAGCCGTGGCCGGGGGAGGTGGTGGAGGCAGATACGACCAATCGTTCGGACGTGGGCGCGCGATGAAGGTGGCTCAGGTCGCGACCCAGGGTCGACAGGGTAAAAGGAAAACAAGAACAGATAAAATTCTGGATAAGAAAAAACGTGGGATTGTAAAGGTGATGGAGGTGGATTGGAAAAAGAAAGTGAGAAAGGGGAAAGTATAAAAATTCATAACGACCTGTGGGATATTATAAAAAAAATGAAGATCGTCGAAAGTCAGCCGATGATATTTCCATACCTAAATGCCATCGAAGAAAGTCTCTTGTACGGCGTGTACCCGGGTCTTAAAAAGTTTTTGTCCCGGACGACGACCGATAATGCACACATTGTGCTCGACTATTACCGATCACTTTCAAGTGTACTAAAACGACAAACCTGACTATCTATCACGGTGAACTGAAAGAAATTTTCATTAAATTTTGCTGTTAAATTTGATATAAAAATTACCGAAGGCTACAATATAATACCGATATTTTCACTCTTTATTACTCTAGACAACGGTAAAATTCGCTACAACTGCAATAACAACATTAGTTTGTCGTGTAATTTTTTATTTTAAAATGGAAAAAAACATTTAGATATCTGATTAATCTGTCAGGTTTATCAATTTTTACCACGATGCTGCAGTAAAAATAAATGAACTTTTTCACAATTTTTTACATCGTATACGTGAATAATTGGTTGACAATGAAGTAAGGTAATTAGATTCGGAATTTGCAGAAGTCCCAAGATTCCTGTGTCTTTGGAGGTGCCATTTTTGGTCCGACAACGAACGACGGTCATCTGTAAATGTAAACAATGATGAAGGAAATATATCAAACGTTTGAATCTGCTAGTATGTCGGAGACGATATCAAAGTTTCCGAATTGGGCAGACGTCTCCAAGGACGGTCGTATTATAAACAATTCGACGGACGTGATTAATATCACGACCAGTAAGATATGATTTATAAAGCATCGACAGGCCCAATCGAGTACCATATACTGGATAAAACGAATTGGGATAACAAAGACATCTTTTCATCGAGTAATCGATCATCCATTCGCTCAACAGATCGCGCGAGTGCATATTAATAATCAATTGTTTTCACATGTACGAATATTTCGACTCACAGAAACAATAACCGTTAATCGACGAGATATGGTATCTTCGTTTGATTTCTCGACTGCCCGCGAACGATGCTTTGCATCTGTCCAGTTTATTCGCGCTGGTACACTTCCCAGTCGATAATTTCCACCTAATTACGCGTTAATTTCTATGCGGATATATAGTTTTCGCGATCATCTGTGCCAACGCGATGTATCGATAACACGCTGTGTAATATCCTCTCGTGACACAGCGTGTATCGAAATTTGTTCAATGTCTGTCTTCCTAACTGATTCGCGGGACACGAATTCTTCGAAAAACTTATAATCACGGTTGCCCCCGAGCAACGCTGAATCTTTTTACCGTTTACCGAGCACAATCACATGCCTCGTCTGAAGCTATTTCAAATTCTCACCAGTGAGACGCTACCGCGCCAGGAATGGGAATTATACAACTTGTATGGCGTTCACACACCTATATCCGATACGCACATATATTTTCACAGTTATAACTTGGAAGTGAACGAACCGCTCGGTTTCATACGTTGCCCAGGAGTCGCACCGGTGTAACAAGCGTGGCTGGGAATTAAGAATTTTTACCCAGCTAACAAGTCTTTGCCCATCGAGCAGAAGGAAATTGGTCTCGAAACCGATAAATCCTAAAAGATAAATAATTCCACATTTCATTGCTGTACGATAGAAAGATTTGACTATTTATAAGAATGAAGTGGTACAGCCATCGTAGCACACGATTCATAACGCGCTGCTGAGGCAATACTTACTTGCCTGGTCTAGACGGTCCATTTGTTTTCGTTCCTTACTGTTCCCTTTATTCTCGATAGGTTTTCTCGTCGTTCTAAACACATAGCAGTTGTGTTTTATACAGCTCGACCTTCAAGAAGCTCACAAAGGGACACGTACAATGTACGTGGAACTCTCCTGCTGCAAGACCTGTGATATCTTGGTTATTATTATCCGATCGTTTATTAGAACTTTACACAATAATGACTAAATTGATCCACGTATGTCTCGTTGATTTATACAAATTTTCATCTGAAAAAATAACTTGGCAGATTCTGTCCAATAACAGGTTTTTGGGTAATGACAGATTTATGCAATACAACGATATACGTTCAGTCGATACGTGTTAATCCGATTTGTTTAAATTCTATACACGGTACAGCTGCAATAACGAGAGACTGTTCACCGTCTCGGGTAAATATCTACGATCGATACTGAGTAAAAAAATTCACGAAATCACGCGAAGAGACCGTGACCAGGTGATCCGTTTACACGAGAAAGAAAAAAAAGAAAAGAACAAAATGGGCAATTTTCGTATCCCGGCCCACCCATTGTGAAACCAAGTCGCCGTTCAGAATTTGAGACCAACCGATGAGATCCTACGATTTTATGAAGGCAGCCATATTCTAGCCTTAACCTGTTGACAAAATAAGGAATTAGGTCCCTTCGAACGGTTCGCGACGCCATGATTCGGCTGACTGGTCATGGGTTAGGGTTGCCTAAAGTGTGAGTCTGTGAGCCTGCAGTTTGACCAGCTCTTGCCATATTGGACTTCCGAGATGATGATGGCTTGACTGAGCGAACCTGCATGTGTGGCATATCTGTACCCTACCAGCGAAATACTTTACGAATGGAGGGATCTTGTTATGTAACGAACGTGTATAATATATTTTGACCAACACACTTCCTCCATCCGATGGCGAGTCCATCCTTCAACCTTTTTTTTTGCTCGCGCGCTATGGACCCGACCAAGATCAGACTTCGTGGAACTTACATAACGTCGCGGTGCCTGAACGTTACAGTCATTTCATTGTTACGGATGTATTGACCTATGATTTTGTTTTTGTATTACCGCAGATATTTCTATGAATACTTCGCAGAACTTCTCGTATTGATATCGCGAAAAGTAAGTAGTTGAGAGGGAGAAAATTGTCCGTAAATAATAGTACCCTGTGCACTAATGTTCCTCGCTTGTATCAAATTAATCGTCCGATGCTTCTGAAAGTGCTTGAAATTTTTTATCTGGGAACCATTAAATTATTACAAACTTTTCTCTCCTTTTTTTCTAGCAAACTTATTGCCGGCTTGGCGTTAAACTTTCCGAAGAATAAATTATGATTCACAGGAAACACCAATGATACCCAGAAAAAAATTCCGTTAAGAAAAGCAAATGGACTAAAAGATCTCAAGCGTTCAGCCAATCAAGCTCCAATGAACAACTTTAAAATGTTTCTAGTGTACATATATGAAGAAGAAAAATGCTAGAAAATTGATCAATACAAATAGAAAGTAATTTGATTGTTCGAGGATTTTCCGAAACCCAGCATTTAAAACAGCGATTTGAATTTACTGGTAAAATATCTTTACATAATATGGGATTTAACATATTATATCTCACTTGTCATAAAATACCTGGGCCGCAGCAAATATCGCCGAGATTTTGCAGAATTATCTTCGTAGATGCTGAAATGTTGGATGTTCCACATTTATGATTCCACACTTATATTTCTCGTATTGCACCAGCATGATGATATATTTATTGGGTAAATAGCGCAATGTGAGATTATATCATAAGGCAGAATCATATAACGGATGTAATATGATAAATGGCGATTGTAAATATGTCAATCCTAGTAGGATTCTGGTAGAAGTCTAGCGAAAACGAGGGATTGAAACACATTTATGGTCAACAATCCATCTCTTAAGGTGGTTATGGAATTTGAGATAGCGCAGTATTCAGTATTTTGTGATGCTACGATTTGAAGGCTCGAGACAAAGAATTCTAAACGTACCCAGACGAAACCTGCTCACATTTTTTACACCGTCCAATAATTGCAGTCAGAAATAACCTACCACAATCTCGTGATGCATGACGGCTGCATACCCTTCATTGTCTGGTTCGACGTAACAACGTTCGATAGAACTGGAATGCTGCTCAGTCAGAATGCGTTCTATTCGCAGCGAATATATTATATGTATATATATTCAATAATACCCAATGTATGTGTGGTCAGCCTCGATTTGTCTCTTTTAATGCCTACTCCTCACAGACCCCTCTCTCGGGATCTTTTTCTCGTCCAGCATCCACCCACCTCTCTCTTGTCTCTCTCTCTCTCTCTCTCTCTCTCTCTCTCTCTCTCTCCCCCTCTCCCTCTCTCTCTCTCTCCCTCTCGCTCTCCCTCTCCCTCTCTATCTATCTATCTATCTCGCTCTATAGATGTCTATGCTGTAAGATGCCAATGAACTGGGAAGTAGCCTTGAATAACTGCTTGTTGCAGAAAACCATTCGAACAGATATGATCTGCCCTGATATTGACCGCTGCGAATAAGTCCGTGTGATTGTCCGACAACAATATAGCGAACCTGTTACGTTCGCCGGCTCGTATTTATCCGATATTATATTTAGGGATGTTAATGGACAGATGACGGCTTACAAATGGCGAAAGCATCAAGAATATGTATCTATACATAATATTAGTGATTTCATGGTTATCGATTACCACGATCGTGTTAGATGCGATGACGACCATAACAAACCACCGCATTACTGAACTCTTCGAATTTTTGACTCTGCATCTCGTACTACATCATATTTTTACATATCTTGCTGATTTTCACAATAATTCAGCTGGGAATGAGCAAACTGACTGGGCGTCGTATTATCGATACACGTTGTACTTATACAATTTTGTCGATAATAGTTAGATGGAAATTTCGTGTGTTCGTTTACTGCGATGAAACATACATCCATCAAAAACAAATTCTAGACGTGATAGTTGATGGAAAAAATTATTATGAACAAGTACTTCCTAGGCTCCCTTTTCTTTAAGATTGATTTTAGTACCTGATAGTTAGCAAAAATTAGTTGATTCTCTTGCTTGATCAACTGGGCTTACATTGTTAAACGCACACTCGGAACGTATTACTAGTATGATCAGTATTTCAAGTGTTGTCAATAATGATAATGAAAATTTACCGTGATTTAGGTAACGGCGATTAAATTACCTGAAAACGTGTCACCTTCAAGTTCTATCCCAAATTCTATAATGTATTGGCGATGTAGAGAGATGAAGTCGTTTTTGAACTGATATTATCACACAAAATTAAATCAAATTCTTAAATAATAACTCGGGTCAACTTTAAAAATTTGTTACCACCCTATGTTCTCTAAGGATTTGCGAAGGTTGTGTTATTAGCAGGACTAATGCATTATTAAAAACGTTCATCGAAAATAGTATTGGCTTATTCGTCCGTAAATTCGAACATTTTTATAAAGTTGGCAAAAATCGGGGTATTTTATTGCATCAAGAGGACCGCATTGTAAAGGAGTCGATAACCTCTGTTCATGGACTTAAACTTTCCGGTCCCACTACATAACTGGTCATACCGGACCAACCACGGTAAATATCCTGCCATTTATTCTTGAATTCGACCTTTAAGTTTCTTCATATTTGTCCGAAGTAATTACGCAACGGCTATAGAACGAAACCGATGCACGTTTAAATTTATTTGTTCTCTGTTACCAACCAATCGATCAAATATGATATCGTTTCAACACATAGACTCGTTGTTGACTGCTTATCTCGAACTTAACTTACCATCGAAGACACAGTCCGTCGGATATAAAAAAAAAATTCAATTATGTCGAGCTTCAGCGTAACAGATTTTATAATGTTCATTACTTGGAATTCAAATTCGATCAAAACGTATTTTAAACGCTTAATAATATGCGTCTAAAATAAATGGTTTCATCTCATTCGTTAATTCTTGATTCCGCGAAGACGCCTTCGTTTGGAACGATAGGCAACCGCACCAACATCGCAGAGACGAAGTATACCTCTTCCACAAAATAAAAGCTTCCTGGTTAGTATTCAGCGAGACACGGCTCTTCAAAATTCTGCACGATAATTTGAAGAATAATTTACCCCATCAAAAATTTGATTTATATTTCTACGAATTTTCTTTTAAAGGGAACCAGTAATAGGGGGATCTGCGTGATGCGATGGAGTATAAACGTGGTACATACGATACTGTACTCGTCAGCTGGCGGGACCTATACGTGATATGCACCAATCGCATGCACAGGAACGGTGCATATCATTGGTGCCAACGGTCAACGATTCACGTAGGGTACCCGTTTGCCGATAGAGGCTGCTCGCTACAGCGCTATTTTATAGTTACATTTAAAAAATCATCACTAAAAATCACTATCGGTAAGTAATCAGTGGCTCGACAAATAAAAAGCCCAAATATTAGCTGCGTGACACTGTATCATTGCTCGAAAGCACCCAATAGCCAATACTCTACTCACAGATAGATGCTCTCCGAATAAATGAACGCATAATTGATCAACACGCTTCTGCGCCTGTTGGAACACTGGGTATCGTATTGTCATCGTTAATAATGCTTCTGCTGCTTGTTTTGATTTGCTGCTGCTGCTCACTGCTCATGAAATAGGCCCCTAATACTATACAGGTGGGGGCATTAATGCCTGGGCCGGTTAAGTTAAGTTGGCTGCAGTGTGAGAAGCTTATAGCATATGAACGCAGCCAACGCAGCACAACCAACTTAACTTGACCGGCCCAACCATTAATGTCTCCGCCTGTACCCTCTTGTTTTAGGGTTCTTGCTGGAAAAAAACAATGGATATTGATTCTGAACTAAAACATTGTTAAAACTTATATTTGATTAGCATCTGCGAAATGTCGCGCTACGTACCCATAGATGATATATTTTGTTTAAATCTTTGAAATTTCCACGAGAATTTTCATCGAAAACACCAACTTTCTAATAAAACGATGCATTGCGTATTTGATTCGAAATGCCGCTAAAAGAAATTCCTGATTCGTCGTTTTTACGTAAAGTGATCGGTCGCCTACGCCGCATCTTTTGATGTATATCGCACCTGAGTTAACTAAACTCAGGTCCCAGATAGAACACAAACGACATTTGAACTTCTTTTTTGCGTAGTAAGCTATGACGAGTAAATTATGTTACCCGAGCTGAATAAACGTTAAAAATAGACGGTATATAAAAGTTAATCGTGCTCCAAGAGTAGAATGCGTTAGAACGGTGGTTGAAATGATAGAATAGTTTCCTTCAATCGAACCATTACCAATATTTTGCGTGGTTGATGTGGAAAAAAAATACTCTGAGGATATGCCGGCAGTCGTGAACTCATCCTTAACCTACGAGATACTTATGTATCTGAACTCATTTTATTTCGGTATGTTCGCTATTGTACAATTCGGAGTGAGCTTTTTTAAAGCTGTGAAATTGCCCGTCCAAGAAGTGGATGATATACGTTGTTCCGGACCTCAAAGCACAGCGTTAGATTTTACATTACTCTTTTTGTTAATCGCAACGGAAAGTGGTCGCATTTATCTCGGAAGAAAGGGAAACTTGACGGAACGTGGATTGCCCATGTTGTTGGGTCTTCTCCTCACTTTTCCCAGCGCTGGTGCAACCCTATATTTCCTGTGTTTGCAGCATTGCACACTTCGCCTGGAACTTATTCTCTGTAGTATTCAGTTGGTCCTGCACGCTACTGAACTGGTCATATCTGTCATGTGCCTGATAGCCATTTACCGCCCCTCTACCGCAGAAGAATGATATCCAATAGATGTTCCCGCACGTCTTTTCATGCATATTTACCCGTTCATCGTTCAAGAACTTGAGGAACGAATTTGCCAAGCACTACTCCATACCTCCAGCGTTGTAATCTGAAATCGATGCAGCTCACCAAAAATTATCCACCCCGTTGTTGAATATTTGCATTATTGTCAGATGAATAACAACGGTATCGTGACATTATTGTTGAATTTTTGGTGGCGGTACGAATCAAGCTTGTTTTTCATCCATAGAAAATAATAGAAAAATTATGTCTATGTGCATGAGATGCCAGTTTAGCATATAGTTTTCATGATTGTCATCAAATATATTTAGTTATATTTGTTATGCTAAGTACAGATACCTTGATTTATATATAATTATAAATAAATATTAGCAATAAGGCGGATGGGAAATCGTTGGACAGGTCGGGCCTAAAAATAATTGTACTTTTGCAAGTGCTCGTATAGAAGTACCAATGAAAGATCAAATATTTTCTAAGAGTGTAAAACAACTCGAACGAAAAAGATTAATTTAGATATTTGCAGCATAAAATATGACAAATCTTTCGATTGAAATATTTACGTTTACTGGACCAGTTATCTGAAAGTCAAATCTAGTCAATATGTATTCTATATTTTTGCACACAATCAAGTACACATATATTACTTTACACGAGAAACCTGAGAATCTCATTCACATATATTTGAAACTATCGATAGAATCATGACAAATAGTAATGCGAGTAATAAATATTATACAATTATACCAGTTATTTATTAATATTTATATACAATTTATTTTACTAATTTATCATAATTATGAACTGAATGCCAAAGAGCACATGCTGTATAATGAATAATTTTCTGAAGCTTTTGAGAATATTTACTTTGAATAAATAGTACAATAATTGTAACTCAATCCTGTGATTTGTGACTATCATTTTGCGAATGATCCTGCACTTTAATGACCAATTTCTTTCCTGCCCTGAAATAATTGACCGCAAAAATATTTTGTCAACTCTATCACATGGTAAAGTAACATTGATATGTAAAGCCAGACATATAATTATACAGATTGCAACATCAATTTTTCTTCTTGGCATTGATATTTGGTGCAAGAAGCGCACAATTAATCATGATACGCTGAATAAAGCCTCTCTTACATCCCTCACTTGCCGTTTTGATTCTATTATACAGTAAGCGGCGGAATCCTAATACTTTAGAATTATAAGCTATTGATTCTTTGGTTGTAATTACAAAGGAATTTTTCGCGATTTTCTCTTCCAATAGTAATATTACCTTAAGTTTTCTCCAAATGAAAGTGATTTGAATTCAATCTTCCTCAATACATGCAACCTGCATTTAGTATAATACTATTATAACGAAACAAAATTATGCAGAATTTCTTTTTCTTCTCTTCACATTCATTTATTTGAATCGAAAGCAAATTTGCCTGCTTCCATGGCTTTGTCAAACAAACCTCACATATAGTCAGTGTTCATTTTCGAAGTGCAGGAAATAAAATAGTCATTGAATAATTTCAAAAGTTCCTATATATGTATATTCACTATTGAAAAGCGTTCATTACAAATTGACTTACCATTTATACATTTTTCTGTACATCAACACGTACTCAATTAGAAAGCAACGTGAAACTCTTAGTTCTCTCTTAAAATACATTGGAAATCAAACTTTGATACTAGCTATTTGCTTCTTACGTTGCTTAATGCTTCGCATTCGACGATTGCAATAGATGCGCAAAAATACAGAACCAAATATGACTAAGATGCCAAATATACCTAGCGCCGTTATCTTGTGTTGATATATCCAGGTAGACAAAAATATAGCTAAACCCTGAAATAACGAGAATCATAATATTAAATTTATATTCCGAAATAGTACGGTTTGTTAATAATGCGAATTCGGGTAAAAGATGGTTCATACCTGGCGAATAGTCATAATAATGACGAACGTAACTGCACCAAACTTTGAAATAGTGTAAAAGATGTACAACTGTCCACTTGCTGAACATATTGAGATGAAGAAACAATCTATAACGAAGCTTGGATACTGTAAAATTTAAATTCCAATAAGAACAATTGCCGAGGTATCCAATTTTCAACAGTTCAGTACATCTATGATTAAAAAAATGAAGTATACATCTTTTGATAACAAATCTTACCCTTGACATGAATGTAAGAGATTTCATGAAACTAGATTGTTGGAAAAGAGACATTGCAGTTAGCAAGCAGGAAAACATATTCACTGAATACATCATTTGTACACTCGTGACAGAATATTCAGTAAAAAGTGCATTCTGCCAATTGCTTGTAAAACTATCAAGCACCATATATCCCCCTAACAAGATAACTCCTGACGCTGTTGTTGCTGCTCCTAAAAAAAATATCGCCCAATAATTCGAACTCGTGAGAGTAAAAAACCCAAAAACGTTCTCCAATAAAACTTCAAGTTACAATCAACTTACCACTATTATCTTCACTGCTACCCAACATGAAAAAAGTCATTCCAATTGATATGAGTACTGCTGTAACGTACTCGTAATATTCATACTTGGATCGGGATATAATTTTTCCCATTATCATAACAGGAATAATTTTGGAAGCTTTGGCCAATACCTTTGGAATAAATTTATATTATCATTCGTCGAAATATATAAATGATAGAAATGTAATACAGACAACATGTAACGAAAGACAGTCTACCTGTGTTGGAAAGCTAACATATTTCAGTGCCTCATATTGACACCAGCTACTCATTATATTAGATAACGAACAAAATATATATTTGTATAAGGGCGTTGAGTGGCGAATGTGTGGTTGAAACAGTAAATACAATCCGGCTACTACAAATGCAAGTATTCTGTTGACAAATACCAAAAACTGAGAATCTTTGAAGTGCTCTTTCGTTCCATCTGGAGAAACATACTCCTGAAAAAGGATTAATGTATTTAACATTTACTGGAGGCTCACAATGCTATCCATTATCAACTCTTTTATTCAACTATTGAAAAAAATTGAATATTGAATATAGGGGAAAAGAGATAAAGTTTGTTGTGAAGAATGATAAATAATCAAGGTACTGGTAAGTCTGTTTTTTGAATGGCCATTTACGTTATCCTTTTGACCGATGACTCAATGTAATAAAATATTAAATGGATCACATAGGTGTTGTAATAATCATACAAAAACTTGAATATCTGCCTCAGCCTCTTATCACATCGTCGAAAATCGTATTGATATGCAACTTAAGTATACAATACTTCTTATCAATGGTGGTTAAATCGATGAAATAAAGACTAATCGCTGTTATCAAGTGATTTATTTTTTTAGATACCTGTGTCATTATTTTCTCTTGAAAATATCCCCATGTTAAATAGCTGCCTTGAAGACCAATGAAACAATAACACAGCAATATTCCATCTTGCAGAAATGTGCGTTGAATATTATTATCAGCTGCTAAACTCGCACCAGGTGAATCCAATAAGCTACTTTCTTTATTTCCAATTAGGCACGTCTGTATTATGTTATGTATAACCCCTTTTCCTATGGATACGAAAGATTAGATACTGGTTATAAAACTGAATGTGAAATTTAAACGTGAAAAATTTGCTACAAGTAATTCACAAGTCCAAAGTGCTATGAGACAATAGCAGAAAGCTAGCAGCTAATTTCAATACGATGTTCTATTGGAATTTTTACTCCAATAATATAGACTTTTAATTAGGTATATAAGCTGTGCAATTATCCGCTTCATAATTTGAACAAACACATTGCGTCAGATATAGAGAATATGTTCGTACACTTTACGTAATTTTGATAAAAAATGGAGAAAAAATAAAGTATAACACAACACAACACAATTCATACTTGGGATATTTTGTCTTTTGATTTTCATATACACCCGATATATCCATTTACGAGACAGTAATGAAAAAAAAAATTTAATTGTGATCGGTAATGCTACGTAGCGTAACATAAAATCTAATCCATGATTGATAAGCAACAGAAATAATGTATTTACATATATGGAAAATAAATTATGGCAATGGAACACTTACCGCTCCTCTGGAAGTATTTTGTCCATAATACATACTTGTATATTAGATAACCTGGCAAGAGGACACAGGCATAGCCTAACGAGTTTAAACATAGTCTTATGATCCAACTATATTCGTGCGCGGAAGAGAGTATTTCATCAATTTCTCCATAGCTTGCAAGAATATATTTTATTAATTGAGTGACTCCGTACACTGCACTGATTGAAGACAGTATAAGAACGCTGTAAAAAAATATATCACTGAATGAAAAACTTGCTACTGGGACAACTATTATAAGTAATGCCATACACGTCACATAATAATGACTGTCTGCGTATGGGAAATGGTTATTTAGAAAAGTATACAGCCATCATTTGAATTAGAGATCCGATACTACATGCTAAGATAATAAATGTATGTCATCAAATAAATTTTGGGGGAAGATTAATTCGTAGTTGTTGAAAAATTTATAGATACCATATCAGAACTTCTCCGGTGTAGTTTCCCATTATTTTCAATAAACGCTGTAACTTTTCGCGACGACGACGGTTATCCGACAACCAGTTTAAAAACCAATAGGGTTCGTCGCTTATGTTTCAACTTGTATATTGGCATATAGCACATTTTTATATTTCAGCCTGTACGACGAACGAGATACATCTTCACATAAAATTAACTAAAGCGAAAAACTTTGGGCATTCGACGATCACATTTCCTGCTGACATAACGATAACTCGGCCATATGTGACTGCCTCTGAATGTCAACATTTGCCACAAGTACAAACTGATACAAACTACAAGTGTGCCATTATCAGCATTGCCAAATCATAGACTATCATAGCTATGAAAACCACGGATTAAAACTGAATGCAACGGAATTCGGCGGTTCTCGATGACCTCACTACCATCTTGATCCGCTTACATTTGAAATCAGTGAGTATCCCGTCTCCCTCTGTGGGGTTCATTCAACATTACGTCCACGGTAGATTACTGACTTATCTGATGTAGTCGGCACTGCTCGGCACCAGTCGGCATTGTTCGGCATTGTTCGGCACTGCTCGGCACCAGTCGGTACTGGTCGACGCTTGTTACGGGCCTGTTTGTGGAGTGGTGTGAAACGCGGTCTCAGAGGTTGTCAAGTCGAAATTGCTGGTGCTTGTCAATTCCCAGAGCCGCAAGATCAAGTCTCTCAACGGTGGGCGATCATTGGGCTTGTGCGCGTTACATTGTCCTTATAAGGGTAAGAGGAGAGAAACCATTCCACGTGCAACCAAATAAAAATTTCCAGAGTTTGTTTCGAAGTAGTACGTATTAAATCGTTTAAACAGCTTATGATAAAATTAAATTGCCACCGAATATATTCACCAATAATGGGGATATTCCCAAGAAGCAAAAAAATTAATTCAGTGAATGATCATTCGAACAACCATAATGATCCAGTCGTATACTAAGTATCTTTCCTGCATATAATGAGAATAAATATATCGTAGAACCCTGATTATCCGATCGCTCGAACTACAACCAAATGTTTACTCTTACTAACTTGACAGATTTTTTCACATTTGAGACATGGCAATTTGTCATTATCTAAAGCTGCTACTTTTAGATTTGTACAAAATACACAATTGCCCGTAACTTTAAATACTTGATCATCTAAATATTGCACGTACATCGCGTGTATATTCCTACATCGTTTTTTGTTTCTTGATTGTATGATCATTCGTACAAAGACAACGCCTACCTAATTTGAATAATCGAGGTATTATAATACATTACCTATATACTTCCAACTAACATCTTTAGATCAACTATATTAATGATAGTGTATGATGACTCACTTAGATGAACAAAATCTATATATTCGCATAATTGAATCATTTTACAGTTATAACTGATCCAAGATGGAAGGAATAATACAGAATCAGATGATACAAGTCGCCCAGCGAGTTGAACAGCAACTCGATGCCGAGTTGGATAGACTGGATAACATGGATGTTGATGATCTTGAACGGCTACGTGAAAATCGGCTGAAGGAAATTAAAAAAAATCAACAGCAAAAACAAACCTGGCTTTGCATGGTAATAAAAATATCCTCCAAAAAATATTTCTGCCTTAATCAGTACATGTTCTCTTTTTGATACTATTATTGGTGGAACTTTGTTTTCTCTATCCTAGGGTCATGGAGAATATTCGGAAATTCCAGATGAAAAAGATTTTTTTGAAGTTTCAAAAAAGTCAAAAAATATAGTCTGCTTATTTTACAAAGATGGCTCGCCAAGGTGCCGGATTGCTGATGAACATTTGAAAATTCTTGCTAAGAAACATGTGGAAGCTAGATTCTGCAAACTCAATGTCGAAAGATGTCCATTTCTAACGGGTATTTATCATAATGTCAAAATTATATTACATTTTTTACAGTACACAATAATCATTCATTATATTTATAATTATTATTATTTTCAGAACGACTGCGTATTAAAATCATCCCCACAATCGCCTTAATCTCAGATAGTAAGACAAAAGACTACATAGTAGGGTTTACGGATTTGGGCAATTGCGATGATTTTTCTACTGAAATGATGGAATGGCGGATTGCACAGTCTGGTGCTATCACATATCATGGGGATTTGGCGAACCCTCCAGAAAAAGGAAAAAAGACTAAATCTTTGCTTAGTGGTAAACCTAAAACTATTAAGGCTCGTGATTCGGATGGTTCAGATGATGATTGGGATTAACATTGTTAACATTAATTTATCACAAATTATATTCCTCGTCTCTACTGTGTACACGAATGTAAAATGCTAAAAATTTCATTGACATCGTTTGCAGTGCCTAACACCATGCATATGAAATTTCGGTAATTTAGTCGCTTCAATCAACAAATTTATTTGCGTTGAGACTTGAGATTGCATCGTGTTGCGTTATTTCAAGAAATGAACATCTAAAAGTATACTGTACTTTGTAATTTGTATTTTCATTCCAAAATTAAAAAACAAACTATAGCTGCTATTTATATCACTGATGATGAGGTAATAAAAAGAAATACGATGCAAATATGGCAAGTCCATAGCACTAGATCTGCACAAACAAAACCCTGGGTAATTTTGGTAAAAGGTAAACAGTCACGTATATTACATACACATGCATACTAATCACCAAGTAATTGTCGGATAACCATAATATAAGACCCACATCATTCTGCCATTGAGAATGAATTTCTATCATCAAGAAAATAATGATAGCCATTCTATTCTATTTTTTTAATGAGTAAATTTCCGCATCTGGTTTAGATGAAGAAATGTATTGTTTTTAAGAAAATTATCAAAAGTTAATCATGTGCAAACAAGCAACCCGTATATTCCTAATATTATCGAAATCATATTCACCTGATGATATCTTGACCTGCAAAAACAGGTAATAATAATAATTTTTATTAAATTTATACAAAAAATTGAGTGAAAAATCCTTGGAAAAATATGTTGAATTTTTCTCTTATGATATGTATCTCCAAAAATACCCACTACTTCCTATCAGCTAGAAATTATTAAACAATGACGGTATCGTCCTGGTAAAAAAATTCGTTTAGTATAATATATACACTTACATGAACATATATACAATCCCATACCATCCGTATCCAAAATCCACAAACGCGTAAAAGTAATATTTTTGAATCAACTCTAATTAATGGAATATTTTCGCTAAAAACATTAGCATTATTGTGAACAACCAATCCTTACTTGAAGATATCCATTGGGTTGGAAAATTAAACCCAGTTCCCCTAAACATTCAGCAATATTTGTCCAACTGATGGTCACTGAAAATAAAAACAAGTTAAAATTTAACTCACTTTCACATTGATGATTTATACACAAAATTAACAATGATGATATGATGAGGTTTGGTTTTTTTACAAATATGAAAATCATTCGGTCTTTGTGTAATGACTGTAACATCAATCAAATCAGTTATGAATGGTATGGCAACTAAATATGTTTACATTGGTACAGATTGTCAAAGTTGTAATTATAAATAATTAGTGAACACCTTTTTATTCATAGATTGCTGTTTAATATAAATTTCTATTGCATGAATGATAAATCATTCATTTAAATGACAGGAATTTCGAAATTTATCGAATCTTTTGAAAATATCAAATATGCTCGGTTAGGTATCAAGATATGATGCATACTGGTGTACTTGAATTAATCGTTGGATTGTTCTGTCCGATCACATTGCGATCTCTTTCATCCCAAATAGTAAGACCATCACACGCGCAAATTTTTTTGGTATTTTGGAATAAACCTGACGCTCTGGCGATAATCCCACAAATCAACCTGAAAATTGAAAAATTGCCACGAGCAGGTCAACTGTTTTTGTCTAACTTGAAACATTGGCTTTCCATTTGGAGTGTTAGTATTTACCTTTCTCCACTGTTACCATCAATTTTTGATCGTTCAGTATCTCCCTTCCCTAAATCGTCTGGACCACTGGTAACAACTAGGGATCGACCAATAATGTCCCAAACTTTAAGAACATTGTCAACTTTTCTGAAGGTAGCTCTTCCAGTTTCATCAGCAACTATGTTGCCCAAGTCTCCAAAATGCTGGGAAAATATGGAAAACGTATTTCTATTTCTTTTTTTTTTCATTTTTAAGAGTAAATTATGTCATTCAACAAACCCTTTTCATATGATGATCTCCAGGTCCTCCATGAGGTGCATTATACGGATTGAAATGATTACCCACACTATGAGGAACAATGCATTTTGAACAAAGTAATTTTCGACTTGACTAAATTTTTTTTTTTTTTTTGATTTTGCAGAATTCAAGGATATCTGCTGATTGAAATAATCTCATATCTCTCAGCTATATGTATAAACGATTCTTGAATCTGATTTTTCCATTTAGCGTCAAAATCTAATTCAATTTTTGGCTTTGTGTCAATGTATCGAAATGCTTCAACTGATTCCTTCAAATGAATACCACACCTAATCCTGGTGGATATATTATTTAAATTATCCCCAGCTGTGTTGAAGTTTTTTTTTCCAACAATAGCCGCACCAACACAAAAACTAGTGTATTGTTTAGCATTTTACTGGTATAGAACAAACAGAGATTAACATTGTATTTTCAATTCACACAGATAAATAATGCAGATCTGTCTCCAGCTGCGGAAAACGTTGATTTTTCCATTCAATAAGAGAGATAGACACAAGAAATTCTACCTTTCGCATCCTTTGGAAATGTCACCACATTCGTGGACATGTAACCCGTGTGAACCAGGACTCAATCCATCCACAGTACCATCTATGATACATTCTTCGCCCGTTTGCACAAATCTTACAACACCTTTAGCCTCATTACCAGCACTATATCCTGTATCCCCGCCTAACATCGCTACAGCATTACTACCAGGTTCTGTAATGTTACATGGTATGCGGTGACATATGTCATTTCAATTTTACGCATCGAATTGAAATATTATCTTACCTCCATATCCTTTAAGCACTGCTCGTCTACCGGAACTTTCAATTTTCTCTTGAATAAGCGAATACGGAAGGCTTGTATCGACCACAACTGTTCCATTTTCAAGTGAGACATCAATGCTACGAATACCTTCCGTGTTTGACAAAGTATCTTTTACTGCGTGAACACATTTTTCACATGTCATTTGCACATCAAATTCGATCTATAATGCGAATATCTCATCACTATTATGAACGGAATTCTGGACAAAGTACGAGGTTGCTGGATAAAATAGCGGAAATATTTCCAACAATATCGAAGAACTAAACAACATATAAATTAGTAAATTCCATTGTTCTATAGGATTATAGAGCTATGGGTTCGAAAACATTTTTGTAGGTTGCAAAAAGTTTCCACGTAAATTGTAATCTTGGGTGGTGGCTCATTTCGCATAATATATCATTAAAAAATATAGAGGAAAAAATTGTTCAAATACCTAGAAGCTTAACCTCGAAACATAAAAACCAAAAATATATTTACCTTGGCTGAAGTCATGGTTTTAAATCATAATTTGGCACAGTAATCAATGATAAATGACGAAGCTCATCATTAGCATTGATATTCGCTGTTGATGCGGTATATTAGATTATTTCAGAATATTTCAATGTCAAGTATCCTTATCAGTGAAGTTCCCATGGGAAGTTCCGCTCAACTAATCGACATTTTTGAATATGAGGGTTGCAATGGGTGTAATGATAACTAGGAATGATAATATGAGTTATTGGTTACTCTTGATTACTCTATATTGTGCATGATCACGCCGTATACGTTATTGCATATATAATATACACCGAATACACAATTACTCGTAGAATCTGATTTGAGCTGCGTTGTCGAATTTTCGCCGACAAGCATCGAATACGTTTATAATTTCCCGCGCTTATAGTGCACTATGCGCGCTATTTTGTTATACCTGCCCAACCGCAATAACTGTTCGTGGCTGCTATTTGCTGCTATTGCTTGACAGGCAAATCATTTACTTAATGTAATCGAAAATATTCGAACAATTGCCTCGAGTATTCTCTTTAAAAATAATTCGTAGTGATTCACAAAGAATATGCACCAGGATGTTCTTCATTCGACGCTATTGAAAATTGTTTTTATTACAGAATAATGAGGTTAGGTTTTTGAGTAATCGTATCGCAACAAACGATGGGAGACTATGAGGTTGCAGAAGAAAAGTGATCTGTCGCTTGTAATTAAGATTCGTTTGAAATATTTTTTCTCTGACTGCTGAACATCGGCGTAATTGATAATCAGTTATATGCTCATTCTATTATAATTATCAATTTCGTGATTATATGTCAAATGTGACATGAAGTTTTTGAAATGGCTTGAATTTGTTACATTCTAACAGGCTCTTCCTGTCTTCTACTTTTTCTCCTGACGAAACCCATCATTTTATGCTTCAACTTGACGTTGTAAAATGTAAGTGAAATACAATCCCATAAATGCATATTTAATCCATGGAGATGCAGTGCTGGTAAAATATTTATCATTCACAATGACTGGTTGTAGAGTAATCTCAATGACGTGCCACGTTATGTGGCAGTACGTGGGCTGAAATGCATTCTTCAAATAGGTATGCATAAAATGTATTTTTCATGATAATTCCTCTGTCATCTGTAAATTTGCTCCTGATTTAAAGATCTTGACCATTATTCTTTATTTCCATGGTCATATATGGACATTATGGTTTTACGAAAATTATGGTGTTACGAATATTGCAAACTCCTGTTATTGTTTACAGCTGTTGAAAAAATGGCTCAGAAAAACGAATTTTCTGATCTTATGGTGCCTGGAAACATAAAAACTTGTTGTTTTTGTGGACTTTCCGAAGATGATGAGCTTCAATATGGACAATTTTATGAACATGAAGATATTGTTACACATTATTATTGCCTGGTACTTGATTTACTTACTTTATCTCTGCATATTTTATTGTATGCCAAAGTTGCGTATCGTACAATTCTCGAAGATACAATTCTACAACTGAACCATGCATAGATCTTGGGAAGATGGTTTTAATTTGAGATGCAACAAGGAATGCTTGAATTTTGAGAAATTTCACTCATATACTATTGTAGATAGAATATTCACTAACAAAAATATGCAGAAAGAAAACAGTAGATCTATTAGATTGTTCATCATTTCCACACATATCACTTCCCAAAATTAATTTATTCCATTTTTATCATGTTCTTTTAATTCAAGCTCTGAGAAATCTTGCAAAGCAACTGGCAGTGTTTGTAGTGTTTAAGCCCTCAAAACCTTTAAGTAGTCCACCTAAATTATGTGCTGTATATCAATCTGAACGATTATGTGTGGATAAAAAAGATATTCTTTAGCTTTTGTCATCTAACATGGAACAAAAAGGCGAGGATGAAGAGGGTATCCTGGGATTTTTGACCATTGATATAAAAAAGGAACTACGCAGAGGAAAAAGACTTGTAAGTGTTCATTTTTCAACAATTTGGACAATTATAGTCATTGATATTCCATTAATAGATGTTATTTAATGCTATGGATATGTATTTATATGACGTATGCTTACAGTTTTGTTCTTATTGTAAAAAGAATGGAGCAACCCTAGGTTGTTGTAACGCAAGGTGTAAACGAATATTCCATTTACCATGTGGACTGCGAGAAGGAACGCTTCATCAATTCTTTGGTGAATTCAGGTATGATTAGAAATCAATGATTGCATTTTTTTTCACATGAATTATATCTGTCATCAATCATTGCAGATCTTTCTGTATAAGACATCGAGATGGACAAAACATTGATAAGCACATTAGGAAGGAGGTAAAAGCAGTAACCAGTGTGACCTGTTGTATTTGTTACGATGAAGTTAACCCTCATAATGTTCTGCAAGCATTATGGGCTCCGTGTTGTAGAAAAAATGCCTGGTTCCATCGAAACTGTGTTCAAGTATGTTTGGTCATTGTTATTTATAAATAAAGTGGACGTCTTTGATTCACTATTAGTGAAACTGTTTTGTCCAACAAGATTTATATTTTCAGCAATTAGCACTAAGCGCTGGTTATTTTTTTAAATGTCCTCTATGTAATAATAAGGAAGACTTCCAAAAAGCGATGTTGGAATGTGGCATTTTCATTCCACATCAGTAAGTATATTTCAATGTTCTTGTTATTACATATTCACTAGTTATTATGATACTTCATTGTACAAACAGTTTTTTTCAGTCTTCTACTTGTAATCTAGGAAAACACAAACCTCGAGTCGTACATGTCATTCCCATAATGTAGGGATTATTATTATTTTCCTTGTTTCATTCAGAGATGCGTCCTGGGAACTGGTGCCCAATGCTTACGAAGAATTGTTACACAGGCACGACCGGTGCGATGCACCTGAATGTCGTTGTCCTGAAGGAAGACACTATACCAGCCAGAATTCGTATGTACTATTGTGAAATGAGACAAATATAACTTCAAAAAATTATTAGTAACAACATTTTATGGTCGCGTAGATACTGTCACCATTTATGTGGTAGCAGTGATATTCTATTTTGAATCCCTGTCTATTTCAGCTATATCTTTTAATTTGGAAGTATGTCCTATGTAAAAGCAAAATCATTAGTAAATAATTCCTAATTCTATATTTACTAGCAAATTAGTAATAGCTTAGTCCAATTTAATACTGACATTTTCCAATACAGTAGATGGGATTTAATATTATGCCGACTATGTGGATCTCAGGGAATACACGTAGCATGTGGAAATCTGAAATGGACTGATTCTACCTGGGAATGTTTAGAGTGCTTTGCCACTTTGCGTACGTAGATACATCGTGTCATAATGATCCCATAAAATTTAAGTCATCTTTGTTTACTCATACATGCATTATATTCTGATTTTTCTTTAATTTATAGATAAATCCGCCGATGACAACCCATTGGTCAATGTGCACATTGCATCAAAGTAAGTAATCGAATGTTTGCCAACATACTTTTTTTTCGTATAAGTGGAGCATGTATGTATCGACGACTTTGATAGCTTTGGACTTCTATTGTGTTGTTAGATACGTGATACAACTGAAAGTTATGTTATCCTTTCCACTAGTGAATACTGCATACAAAAATTTAGATTCTTATTTACACGCAAATATCTTGCATGATAATTATGTTTTTTCTTTACTAGCAAGATGAATGCGCTTCCTCCGAAATCCGAAGCTGATGCTGAAAGTGATAGTGATGTTTCGGTTGGTGGAAACTCTCCAATTCATCAAACAGTCGATTCTTGTATTCCAGACTTACTTAAAATAACATCGATTAAAATGCGCCCCGGTCCTCTGTCATCAAAATTACGACAACTAGAAGAATTCATGCAGAGGTTATTTTCTTCACTCGTAAATTGCATATTATCATTGTTCTTATTCAAAATGCAAACAATTCAAAGGGATTGAAATTGAATTGTTGACTTTCATTATTATTGTTTATGTCATAGAAAAGAGCAAAACATAACAAAATGCAGTAAACTTGAGACGAACGAAATTGCTACTGTGGACAATAATTCGACTGTTCCTGCACTGCCTCTTCGAGATATATCAGCAGAGAAACACAAATTATTATTAGATATAAATGCCGTTGTCAACAAGAATTTGGCCTCTGAACAGGATAGGCTGAAACCTTTGTATGCTACTCCAATCAACTCAAATATTCAGAATGGCAATGAACTGGACATGGTTGTTCTCGATAATGAAGATGACCTTGAAGAGGTATGACCTGATATAATGGTATAATGAACTATATGCAAATATAACATGATAAGAAATTACCAATTCCTTACAATTGTTTAACCTAACGTTTGAATATTCATTCCAGCTAGAGCATTCAAAACATCCTGTGTCTGAGAAAGAAGACAATCACAGCAAAACGAAAGGAAATACTTCGCTTTCTAAACTAGCATCCGCCAGAGTTACAACTGACCATTATTCAGAATTAATGGTAAACAATTCATCTTGCGTTTCGAGTTGTTCCGAAATGTATTCCAGCAATTTTCAAAAGAAACACGAACCAAAACAATTTAACGGCTCTCTATCGCACATTAATCCTAGTGTTACAAATGCTAAAATACCAGAGGTGTCTGAAGTGAAAGGGAAACCGCATATTATTGAAAAGATTCAAGTATCAAATGACCCTGTTATGAATTTAAAGATTACAAATGTGACCTCTCTTACTCCGCACGAATTTACAAATCTATACAATGACAGAAGAAATATTGGAATCATGAACGATCATAATAATGTTCTTCGCACTGTGATCCGAAACTCTGCCAACTGTTCTGGATCAATCAGTTCCACAGCACAAAGTCAAGAAATAGCAGAAGAAACATGTTCTACATCACCAACCCCATATCGAGATACAAAATGTCAACTCAGTGCTGCTGCGATCACAGAATTAACGGTGAAGCGAAAAACTGAAGAATTTTATATGATTGACAAGACTGTTTTTAATCCTCCTACTAAGAACTTGCTTGAACAGTCAAAGAGAGCACGGATCAGCAATACTAAAAAGGAATCTAAAAAGTCAAATAAGAATATGTCTTTGAGTATAGACCTTCCCAGAGGCCGTGAACAATATATCTGCCAATCTGCATTTGGAACAGCCAATGGCATGCGAATCAGTGTACCAGTTACCAGCAAAGCTATACAAGAAAGAAATTCTATTCAGCATGATGCAAATCGACTTTCAATTAGTTCAATGGAAGAAAATACCAGAGATTCTGAAAAATGTATAGTTGTGTCATCTGGAAAAACGGAATCCCTAAAAATACGAGCAACATCCCGTGAACTTAATTGCATGGCAGAAGCATTAAAAATTTCCACACCAACTGAATCGAAAATACAGTCTGAGCTACCAATTGTCCAACAAGAAAATGTCATTGCTTCAGATAGAATACAAAAGAATTCTCAGCCCAAAAAAGTTGCGCCTTATAAAAAAATCCAAACGATGTCTACAACTATCGCCAATACAAATGTAATACCATATCAAAATTTCGACCATTTGCCAAAAGACAGTTCTAGTGTATTGCCACGTGAAGGAGATGATACAAGTGCTCAAGCGAGTTCATCCTTGTCCAACTGTAAAACCAATATATTAAAACACAAGTCAACGCCTATGACTTCCAATCAGATACAGGGTGATGACAGTTGGCTGCCATCTGTATGTGGGACAACGTCAGAACAGATTAATAAACTGTCGTTGGCAAACAACGTAAGTAATCATCGATCATCCATTGGTCCTTAATTAAGATACCTTTTAGGTAAGGGAAGATTTGTGCAGTAAAATATATTTTTGGTCATTTACATTATTTAATTAGAAGATAGTTTTATCAAACTGCTGCAGTTATATTGTAAAACATCTATTTAATTAAATTGACACATATATCTACAAGATTTAGTTATATTCATACTGTGACATCTCACGAACAATCACGACTAGTACAATTCAACTAACAGTAAGTAATCTTACAATGGATCTGGTGAGATACAAGGTACGGGGAGTATATGAGTGGTAATTGATCCCCGTACCTCCTCCCCAGTGTATATTTGCGATTCTAACAGTGTGACGGGGATGCAGGCTCCAGTTCCGCAGCTCAGGCCAAACCTGAATACCATGCACCTCTCTGGAATTCAATCGACTCAACCCACCAGCCCCAAGATACTATCCATCCCACCGTTAATTATGTTCAAGCCAGGTATAAAGACCATAACGTTTCCTACATGTAAGTATCACACGAATTTTCTTTCATATATTTATTTAGAATCACATTTGCTGTGTTATACAATGAACATCTATTTATTTAAATAAATAATTCGTCACTTTGATGATCAACGTGCACTGTGTTTACAGTTTCAATGACACTACCGCCATCCCAACCCAACTGCAATCCAGTAACAGTATCAAAACAAGAAGAAAATATGGTCATAGATCTCGAGTGATACCAGAAATAGTTTGTTTACGTGATCTCAAATTTCGTGTTCATGGCCCAGATCGAATGCAGGTACAAATATTATGACAGCTTTGTTCTTGTAAAACATATTGAAATACGTTAACTTTACAAACAGATGGTGGTCTACGATACCTTCACTGTGAACATCAAGCTAAATACTGAAAATGTGAGGAACGTTCAATACTCAAATGACAACAGAAATATTCTTATTGGTAACAAAAACTTGTTCCATCAAGAAAAATCTCATTCGTATTTTCAAGGAACGCAGTCTCCAGTAAGATTGAGTAATTCCAAAAAAAAAAGTACTATGCTATATAATTCTGATTTGACACGTGATCGATCTGAAATTTTTGGCTCTGACATCAGTGAACCTACTTTGAAAAAAGTCAAAATCTCATGTACGGCGAACAACCAAAACGAAACTATCCGAAAACACAGCAGCCGCAGCGTTTCCCGTCGTGGCAAATCAAAGTTTATGTGGAGAAGGTCTACTGGTGCCAACATTTTGAAAAGCCAGATGGTACTATTGCCGTGGGAAAAGGAATTCCAGTTGAAACATAAAAATGGATTCATGCGCGAGGCTACTATTTCCAGATATCCCGAAGCTAAGACTTCCAAAAATAACCCAAAAAAATGTATTGCACAGGAAAATAGCAGCAGAGATATTCACAGTGCATATATCAGAGATGTAAGCCAACTTTACCCTAATAATCATCAAGATCTGTTGAATAATGAAATATCGGTTCCAAATACAGTAAAACATGGATCATTAGAACTTTGTGAGCAGGAAGAAACGAATAATTTTTCACCGAAGGATCATAATTCAAAAGGTTCTAATGGGCATTCAATTCAAATAGACAATTCCAGAACTATCAGCTCTTTTAAAGGTCATAATGAAAATTTTGTGGACGGTTTCTGTAGTAACGTTCACAGAGGTAACAAGGATTGTCACAACTCATTCAGCTCTGGTTTACCTATTAATTGTTACAAGAGCATAAAAGAAAATATAGAATGTATGCAGTTTAACCATTTTATGAGGGATTTGAATACAAAAAAATGTAAGGTAATAAGACATGATTTTGATAATGTCGACTCTACGTGTGTAAAGAAACAGAATCATGGATTTGCGGTCAATCCGATTATACAAAAGTCTAATACGTGTTCAAATGTGCCAGATTCGATCAAATCTATAAGTAACTCTCAAAAAATTGAATACAAAAACCATTCAAATCCAACTCAGCCCTTCTGTAGTGTTAAAGTTCAAATTGATTTAGCAAAAATAGAAAGCCTAATGAACAATCAACCTAAACTGTTTGATAAATATACACGTATGAACAAGCAAACGGTAATCCATGAAAAACCCAGTGACGCATGAATAACAGATATTAAAATGCTGTGAAAAGTGGAAGTGTTGATAATATAGATAGAATTCTCTAATTATACGCGCTGAGAAAGTAAATTTGTATATTGTTTATCTATAGTTGGAAAATTACTGCCAAATTGATTGTATTGAGTTATAAGAATGTTTAAAATTACATGCGATTAAATAATTAAATAAATGTAAATATTATATATCAGCAGCTTGTCATTTTTTAATTAGGGTTCATAAAAATATAATAGTATTCAAAGTCTCGTATCTGACATTATGGACCATCCATAGTGTGACATGTGATAACCGATGAATTTCCAAGAGTAACTTGTCAGAATATCACAATTGCATGTTTATAATAGTTAAGTGGAATACCATGATTCTGTATCATGGTACTATGAACCAAAGATTCTGTTCGGCTTCAAATGCGTGTCGTTATGAAAATTCTTACATGTTATTCGTCGTTTTTAATCCTAAATATTCTAAGTCGAAATATCTGCTTGCATATTTTATTATTACGTGTAATAGAAAAATGTAATCATATTGACGCATATTGAAACTATTGCGATAGGTAGATCAGTCTTCAGAGTTATAATGTATCTCTCTCAATAACTTGGCCATTTTGTAATAATCATAGTAGTGCGTAGTCGTATTTGAGATCACAAATGTCCATGTATGAAATTTCTTAGCTATTGTAGACTCATCTGCAGAAGAAATTCTTCACTGCCTGGCAATGGATAAAGTTGGATACACATGAAACCCCAAGTCAATGGGGGAAATGGGGTTTCACAAAGTGTAGAGTTGCATCTGTCAACAATAATAAATATTAACGTTCGACAAGTACTGCGCATGAATCTGCATCTTAAATGCATGGAATGTGGCAGATAAAGGTGCGGGTGAGATACTAAAAAGCAGCAAGTCGCTACTTTTCCGTCTGTGTGGTCAGTTGTGCTTGCTGTATAATAGAGATATTAGTAATATGGCGGGAAGTGAGGGCGCTTGACGCTGCAACGAGAGATTTGAAAGAATCTGAACAAAATACCACAGAACATAGTAACATTCTTCTATTTTACTCAGATTTTTCAATTGTGTACTGTATTCTATCGGAGCATTCGTGTCTAATAAGAATTATCAGGTCTTTACACTTATTATTATCACATCTTAGATACGTCTTTATATCAGATTCCAGTAACCTGTTATAACCAAACAGACGATTTTTTGGATGGTACCACTGGTCGCGATTGAAATCAGAGTTAAGTTTCTTCATCCCGTTGCCCCTCCTGAACCACATCTTTCATGCTTTCGTCCTTGATGTCCATGTACATTTGTCCAGGGGGTCCATTTGTCCAAGGGCTTCATTGTGCATTGCCACTACTGATTGTCACACAGTCGCTGCGTCGCAGTCAGTCGCAGCGTTATATATATATCAGTTATCCGTACGCCGTTACACGTGAATTTGCGCGTAAGATTCATTGTCCAAGAATTAACGGTCGACTACCGTGCGATTAACAATCCACATCAACCATGAGGGAAATTGTTCACCTGCAAGCTGGCCAATGCGGTAATCAAATAGGTTCAAAGGTCAGTACAATTAATTGAAACAAATGAACAGAGTATTTTTGTACGAAAATTTCAAATATGTAACTACTACGCCCATATTTTCATTCCATCATGTACGAGGAAATTTCCAACGTTTGAGCTGTTACCGTTTTATTAGTCGTATACAGAATAAACTTAACCATTGCTAGCTCGCAATCATGTGTCGATATGTTCCTGATTTGATCTTTGGTGCATTCAATAATACGTTAAATACGCCCAAAAACAGCTGAATTTTATGAAGTAGTTGAATTTTCTTCGTGATTATCATCATTTCAGATAAGGCTTAAGTATAAGGCGTATAATTGAGATTCCGATTATTATACTGATTGTGAATAACAGCTCAGATCGGGATGATGCGTTCTGCCTCGTATACTTATGTACTTCGTTGGCTTCGATGTAATTGTAAACTGTTTCGAATGCTTGCAGTAATTATGTGGATTTTCTAATTGTGAAATATGGTCGCTCTTAAGGAGTGTTCACATAATTCTTTGAATTTTCGAAGTGATAACTCGTATCACCGAACTTATGAGTCATACGAATTATTCCGGCACTACTTCAGAAATCGAAGACGCCCGTGTGCCGGTGACGCTAAATGGCGGCCGGCAACGGCCAGTAACGGCCAGTTGAGCGATAAGAGCACCAGAACGGCGATAGTCATTTGTTAAAATTCCGCACATTTTTTATAGTTACTTGAATATCAATATTCCAATGAGATATTTGATGTCATTTTCAGCATCAATACAGCGTCGAAATATTTACTTGTATGAAATAAAACAACGGAGAATTTGAAATACCTTTAACCTTGGCTAGGTGGTTAGTGACCGCTGGGCACCACTGAACAATGAAATCATATGGCGTGATAATTCCTACTGTTGGCATACGTACGTGAATCATCTGATTCATCGTAAAATTGGCTACTTCCTCGAATTTTCTTACCATTTTTGGTAGGTTCTGGATACGATGTAATGATAGTGTCTTTTTTGGCGGCACTATATCACCTATATTTTCTTATAGTTATGGGAGCACTTCAATCTTTTGAATTTCGTGTTGTAGTGATAATTCCTTCCAATATTACACTTTGGAGTATGGGACCCTCAAAGTTGGAAAACAATGACTAAGATTAAATTTTGCTATGGATTTTTCAGTTTTCGTTACATCGCGGCAATTACCATAACTTAATCATGCGTGCACTTCAGCAAACTAAGACACACCACATAAACAAATGCATGCATAATTACTCTTTCACTATTTTCATCACGCGAGTGCCAAAATTCTTGATCGATATCTCATACATTCACAAATTCCTAACATGTTTCGTTTTTCAAGAAAATTTCACATTTAATTTTAAATTATCAGGGTAATCAAATTAACTTTTTAGTTGCAGTCTATGAAAATGACCTGACAACTAAGTTATGAGTAGCAGATACTTTATTCAAATCAAATCATATGTTTTAGCCATAGTCTATTGTATATGTTACACGCGAGAATTTTCATTCGCTAGTTTATAATATAAGATGAACATGTGTTGAAATGAATGAAAAACGTAGTATAAAAAATATTCATGAATGTTTCGAAACTCCGATGTACATGCATTGTGCTTTACACTTTTGTGTACAACATCTTCCCCAATGCACTGCAAAACTGTTTGTATAATTTCCAATAGAGATGAATTATGCATACTTTCTTGCGAATGGTGTCTAATTACATATGATGTACGAAATATGAAAAGTTATAATAGATATAAAGAAATAGTTTCACCCATTCCTTTCCTGACTATCCAAATAAGTTAAAATGACATTTTACATATTCACGCAATTGCTTTTGTTGTGATAATATTGCACCCATATCATTTCAACTTTGTAATTTTCTTATTGGTGCACTACTGTAAGTTTGATCAGTGCTCTAAATAAACTTAAATCGGCCTTCCTTCTATTAAGTTAAAATATTTAAAAAAACATGAGCTCTATATTTAATTCACTCTAACCAATGTCATAAATATTCAATCAAACTAGGATCAGTCATGATGGAGCTAATTATTTGGGGCCTTTATGGTGGCCATTCATGTATTTTCACATACGCACCTGCGTTTCTTTGTATGTGTAGCTGTGCTGAGCGTCACTAAACCGTGCCTACAATTTTATTATCAAATGCATTTTTATAGATTATCTGTTATTAAAGACCATTTAAGATACGGAGGCACTTTAAAATTTGTTTTCAGTATCTACAATTTGTTCTGAATATTTCTAGAATGTGTAAAGTTTACCCTTTCTCTTTTACAGTTCTGGGAAATCGTTTCTGACGAGCACGGTATAGATCCGACTGGAAACTACGTTGGCACAAATGATCTGCAACTAGAACGAATCAACGTTTATTATAATGAAGCCAGCAGTTAGTATTTTGAATGATCAATGTTGAAATTTACTCTACTGATAACCGAACTTGAATCACAAGATATCCACTTGTTGACTTGTTTAGGAGTACCCCCGCAATTTATTCTCAGGAATCTCGTACAATTATTATTTTCAACCATGGTGTAAGATATCATGAAACATATTTTTTTTCAGGCCATAAATATGTACCACGTGCCATATTGGTGGACTTGGAGCCGGGAACTATGGATTCCATTCGAAGTGGACCTATTGGTCAGCTTTTTAGACCAGATAATTTCGTCTTTGGACAAAGTGGAGCTGGAAATAACTGGGCTAAGGGTCACTACACAGAAGGTGCAGAATTAGTTGACTCTGTCTTGGATGTGGTCAGAAAAGAAGCGGAAGGTTGCGATTGTCTTCAAGGATTCCAACTGACTCATTCCTTGGGTGGTGGAACTGGTTCTGGAATGGGTACTCTTCTCATTTCAAAAATCAGGGAGGAATACCCAGATCGTATCATGAACTCTTTTAGTGTTGTGCCCTCTCCGAAGGTACAATTAATTTTCGATCATATATCACAATCAGATGAAAAAAATCAAAATATTGTATCGCGTCATTATCTTTAAAAAATCGATAATTATATCAAGAATTATGATTTTACGTTCTAGGTATCTGACACGGTAGTAGAGCCGTACAATGCTACGTTATCCGTCCACCAGCTTGTAGAAAATACCGACGAAACTTTCTGTATTGACAACGAAGCACTTTACGATATTTGTTTCCGTACTCTCAAACTAACATCTCCAACCTACGGTGACTTGAATCATCTTGTTTCCGTGAGTCCCATTATGAGACCTATACTATGGATATACGAGATCATTTTAAGAATTATCAATTGAAAAATGTGTTCATACTTTGATGTCCATTCTTCACGTAGATGACTATGTCTGGTGTCACGACATGTCTGAGGTTCCCTGGTCAACTTAACACCGATTTGCGCAAGCTTGCTGTGAATATGGTACCATTCCCACGTCTTCACTTCTTTATGCCCGGATTTGCTCCTCTCACTGCTCGTGGTAGCCAACAGTACCGTGCACTTAGCGTACCAGAACTCACACAACAGGTACAAATATGTTCGAATTTAATTTGAGAAATTCAGGAATATAATAGTAACGTGACGCACGGAACGAAACAGGCTGGAATAATTCTCTACATTTTATTATCTGATAGTACGAGAGCTTTGATATTGATATTCCTTGGCGTTTTTTTTCTTTAAATCCATGTTTTTATTTGCAGATGTTTGATGCTAAAAATATGATGACTGCTTGTGACCCGCGACACGGACGGTATCTGACCGTAGCTGTTATATTCAGAGGTCAAATGTCCATGAAGGAAGTCGATGAACAGATGCTGAACATTCAGAACAAGAACTCCAGCTATTTCGTAGAATGGATTCCGAATAACGTCAAGGTAGCAGCTTGTGATATTGCCCCGAAAGGACTCAAGATGTCTTCCACGTTTATTGGCAATTCGACTGCTATTCAAGAAATTTTCAAGCGCATCGGCGAACAATTTACCGCTATGTTCCGACGTAAAGCTTTCCTTCATTGGTACACGGGTGAAGGTATGGACGAAATGGAATTTACAGAAGCTGAAAGCAACATGAACGATCTGGTTTCTGAATATCAACAATACCAGGTGACTAAGAGACCAGTTATTATTGGGCGAATCATTTTTCTCGACTGCTGTTCAGAATTGTCTAGAATCTTTATTTTTAAATTTACTACTTCCATATATTCATTATTTTATACACGTTTCCCTGTTCATTTCCATATCGCAGGAGGCGACGGCTGACGACGAAGAAGCTTTTGAAGATGATGAAATCGTCGACGAAGAAGCTGCAGAATAAAAGTTTTTCATCGCATATTTTTTTACAGCGTTATGTCTTATTATCTACGCTATCGCATTTTGTTGTGAATTAAAACATTAAATTTTATCACCGATTACAGTTTATTGTATATAATTTAACAAATACTATCGATAAAAAAAAAATTGAAAAAAATTATTTCTCGTTCTAACTAATATGCAGACTCGCACTAATATTGTATATCAAGGCATTAATTTTGTAATAAAATTCAAACTATCAAATTATCCGGTATCGAAGTACTGCGTCTAATGAATCAAAGATGCAAGGCAGTTGCTGGCTTTGTCTAATAGGGAAAGAGCGAGCTCAGCGTTATCAATACCTGAAAATGTTAACCGTGGAATTTGCACGTGCTGAAATTACAAGGGCTCATCGAAATTTGGGGATACGCATAGACTGAAGCACAGAAACTGATTTGCTCTGTATACCAGGGAAAGGCAGCATAACCATGATAAACAACAGCTTGGAGAAATCCATTCATTAATGATTTTTTTCATCCAGCGTGCCATGGGAAACATTCGTTATTTTTTTCTGCTCGAAGATCAAGCATTTAATTCAAACTTATGATCAAGTTAGTGGAAATTGATAAAAATTAATAGATGTAAATTTACTAGTGAGTGGTCGAATGGATGAATTACAAAACAAGGTAGAATGTCATATATATTTACAAATATAACAATATTTAACATCGATAATACTGACAAGCATAAATCAGATTATTAGTTATTCCATCCTGGAATTCCTGGAATCCACTTTCTGCCGGAAACTGAAAGGACAAATATTCATGATCAAGTATTATATTTATTACTAATTTAAAACGCGAAGCTCAATTTTTATGAGTTTCAGTTTTTGCAAAAGTACAAACCACCAGCTACTGCATTCAGCTTTTGCGTTTCTTCAGGACTAAGTTTCAGTATAGTATTAAGTACTGGTATGAGATGACTTCGCTCATCTCCGTTCTTTAGTGTCACAAACTACAACATAGGATAAATGAATCAAAATAATGAAAATTCGAGATATCGATTCTTATTAGCCAGTTAAAAAATATAACTACTTTGAACACAATGTTTTTGAGGTACTCAAAATTGTTCGCGTGTTGTTCTCTCTCCAGACTACGCTGCTGTCTACGTATATGCTCTTTAAGTAATTGGTTGAGTTGGGTCAATTTAGCAATGTCTCTCTCCGCATCGGATAATAGAACTGTCAAATGTCGAATACGTTGTTCATATACATCCAATTTTTGCGGATCAACAGATTGTGCCAGAGGTTCTGTTGTATATTGGTAGTCGTCCGATGAATTTAATAATTCATCTAATGGCATTAACGAATGCCTGTAATGTTTCTCCGAGTTGACTACTACCAATGGAGCTGAATCAACACTCTCTGACCCCTAATATTGAAATAGGAATATAACAATTTTATAATGAAATGAGGATAGTTGAATTAATGCGAGTCTCCTAAGATTTGAAATACCTCGCCCTCTTCTCTCTCTAAAAGAACCATTTCTGATAATCTAGAACTAGGGTAGTGTTCTAACGAATTTTCGCCAGATTTATCAGAGACATTTGGTATAGTTGCAAAGTTATTAGAGTCGGTGAACGCCATTTTATGTTCTCTAATTTGCATATTCTGCAGTTTTCGCTGGTACATTGTCTCTAATTCTGATATATTATGCTGCAAATTAAAGTGAAGATTTTAGAAAAAATTTGATACGTAAATGCGAGCATGATAGAGATAAATACATCGATGTAGCATCATGTATGCAGTTCGTGTTACCTTGTGTAAAATTTGTAATGCATCTATTGCTTCTACATGCTGCCGTTCCATTTGTTTAATCTTATTAGTATTGAAACGCAGCTTTTCCATCACAGATGAAAGTTCTTGATGTAATGTTAGAATTTTTTCGTTTGAATCTTTTTCACTGCTTATTGCATGATTTCTTTCTTCTTTTACCATTTCAATTTCTCTCGTAAGAGATTCTACTCGTGATCTATAATCAAGTTTGATTTCACCATTTTCGCATAGTTTTTAAATAATTAATGTAATTACATTTTGATTACTAACATAGAAATATCCAGCTTCTCACGAAGAAGAGCAGCGTGTGTTCGAGCATGTTCCAGCTCTTCTGCAACTTCGGCTATACTTTTCCCACTATCGTTATTTTGATTTTGTTTCGTTCTGAGAACACTCTGTGCCCGCAATTTATATCCTAAATACTCTCCACGTAATGATTCCAATTCTTGATCTCTGCTATCAATCATTGTGTTTAATGTTGCAATCTTTGATTCTAAATTTTTTATCTGAAGAGATAGTAGGAATATTATTTTTCGTTTGAACACTACTGTCATTTATACAGCGTACTCGCTGAAAATAGATTCATTACCTGTTCTTCGTAATTGTTTCTTTCGAGTTTCATCTCTGCAAAAATTTTCTCTCGTTCTGTCACTAGTACTTCATTTTTTTCAAAAAGTTCACCCTTGTCTCTATTTACAGAGCTCAGGTCAGCATTTAATTGACCCAACAACTTTGTTTTCTCGATTACTTCTCGTTGCACGTCACATAATTCCTGTTTGATATCTTCATTTTTCTCACCAAGCACTGTTAGAAGATTAGCCTTGGAAAGACAAGTATCTTTTAATTCCGATATTTGTAATTCAAGGTTTGATATAGTTTCCAAATGTTTATCTGCCATTTTTTCAGTGTTAATGCGCTTAAACAATTCGTCATCAAGTTTTGCTTTCAAGTCTTCTACGCTTTTCTGAAAATACGATATAAAGAGCAGTTGGAAATATTTTTCTACGAAATTAGCTACTATTATTGAATGTACATCAAATGAATCATTTCATTTGGTAACATATCTTACTTCATAATTGTGTACCTCCAGTGATAAAACACTTTTAGTATTACATTCTTGTTTAATAGACTCCATTTTTGCCTTGGTTGCTTTATGTGCCTCTTTTTCCAAATTTAATAAATTCTTCATTTCATCGTATTCTCTATCTTTTTGTTCTCTTACAACCATATCAGCTTTTTTATTGGCTTTCAATTCTTTTATAGTTTCCTGGTATTGTTTGAGCACGGCTTCTGACTTTTGTTGCTCCTTGGTTAACCGTTCAACCTCACCCCTCAATTGAGTAGCAATTTCTTTACTTTCATGAAGAGATTCCTTAAGTGATGCGGTTTCGCCAACTACAGTTTCAAGATGTTTTGTAAGTTTTCTGTTCTCATTCTTCTCCTGTTCCAAATTATCCAATGCCTTGTCATATTCTGATTGAATAGTCTACACGACGATGAATTAAATGTGAGAATATCGTTAATGAATAATAAAATTCCCATACGATTTGGGGTGCGAAATTTTGTTTTACATTGACCTGCAATTTTTTAGCATTATCTGAGATTTGACTGATCTTATGTTGTAGTTCTTCCCGATCCGCTTCAATTCGATTTTTATCCGCTTGTGATTTGTGTAGCTGTTCAGTAAGATCAGATACTTTATTCCTCAGCTTAACAGCATAAACTCGAAACTGGAAAAATATGTTTTCAATTTTTATGGTATACTTAATTTTTGACATTAACAAACAAATGCCTATCTAGTATAATTTTCAATGATCATGCACCTTCCTACCTTGTTGTAACGTTCTTCCAAAGATTCCTTCTCATCAGATTTTGTTAGAGCAATCATTGTATTTGGTGTACATGTAGTTTCTATTGCGTCTGGTACAGACACAGGTTCAGAAGTCTGTAATATTTAATTAAAAACAAAAACGTTCAAATTAATCGGTAGTTAAAACTTATTATTGTGTTTGTCGTCTGCACTTTTGCCGTATATACTTGAATAATGGTTATCCGAAATTATTTTAAAGATGCCTTAACGAACAAATGACTACCTCATTATTCATCTTATCTCGGTCGATCGCCTGTTCCATTATTGCGTGTCGCCTTCACTGGTCTCAGATTCCTTGAATTCTATGCATCAAAATACGTAACATTTGTCAAACTACGAAGTGTCAAAGTTCTGTGCCACAAAGTATGCACTATCCGTTACAGGATATAAATCAGATCACAAAACAGCTGATAACACGTAAACCATGTATACACTGAGCCCATTTGGTGCGAACCAATTTATCGAAGCAACCAATCACGTGCGAGACTCTGAGGGAAATTTACGAGATCATCTCCGTTTATTGGTTGCTTCGGTAGTTGGTTCGCATCAAATCGCCTCGGTGCATTCACGCCCATACTACCGGCGGCTAAAGGAGGTTCATTCGTGACAACCACTGGTACCAACACCAAAGCTTGTAATATTCATTTTCGAATTCGGTCGCAACGATGTCGCAAACCGATTTTTTTCTGGTAGCGATAATTCTGTTTGAAAAAACGTTGCCATAATGTGAAGATTAAGCATTTCTATGAATTTGTATCAGTAAAGATTACCTACGTACGAAAAGTATATGCGCGTTGAATGAATATATGTATGTTGGCCAGGAATAAATTGATCGTGCGCACTGAGCATTTCATGCCGATGTCGGGAGAGTGGCACGCAACGTACGGATTGAACGCAACTTTATATCTCCGCAGTATAATTGAAAAGGCATTTATCACTGATTTTCGAATTCATTCATTGTAAACTTTAAAGACCAACGTTTCAGTGATGTTCATGGCACTTTTAACATTATTGCCTGCAACTATACCTTGATTATTTTCATAAGACTTGAAATTATCGCATATTTCAATGTAGTCGAATGTTACTCAGCATCATTGGCACATGGATTATCGGCTTTTACATTGATCAAATGTTTTACAACAAAATTTCTTTTGTGCAGAAGAATTTTCAGCACTGGGTGAAATAAAACTTTGTTTTACTTATATGTTTTGAGATTTTTGTTAACATGCTCTGTTAAAGTTTAAAACCAGTTATAACTGAATAGTAATTTGTAGATGAGTACGAACAATTGCTTTACTTTAAAATGCCATTCATCTATTGTTATGGCAAGTTGATTCTCTAATATAATACCATGATAGTAATGACTATTATCTTGTTCTATACTTAGCGATGATTTAACTCTATATTAACAGTAGATCTATAATTTAGCAATGATATCCGCAAACAAAGTTTAAGCCATTATAAAATTAAATGTTTGCATTTTCAGCATGTAACTGGTCCGTGTTACTGTGGAATACATTTGAAAACGTCCATGCACAAAGATGCTCTTAACTTTTTTCTACATGGTTGCGACGTGGATTCAATCGTGGAGGTTGTTGTCTCTGAAAACTCGACTAAATGCACTTTTGCAAGAGACATCTATACCAACAATAGCATATTTCACTCGATGTAGCGACACTAAGCAAGGTAAAAATTAGTTTTTAATTTAATGACGAAATAATTATCTTTTCCCTCTTGGAAATCTTGCTATCTAGATTGTATGTTTGATTTGTTCAAAGATTTCATCAATGTGAATTCTTCGTTTACGTGTAAAACTGACACTGATGGCAGTTTTACTTCACAATTATGTAACAACAAAAATATTGCAAAATTGAATGATCTAATTTGGTGTCAAGGAGATAAACAACTTTGCTCAATATATCCACAAGTATGATATGAACTCTCCTTGTTTGGATTACATATTGCATGAAAAAAATTCTTGCCGATATTTCTCAAAGGCAAATTTTCAATCATGATCTTAACACTGTCTCATGAATATTACCATGCTTCCATTGAAATGCATTTCTTCCTTCCTTAGCAAAAGATTAATGTGTCAGGGTGGTTAAAATATCCATTGGGAAAAACTATATTCCCTCTATATGTGCATAACTACAGAAACTCTACTGTACTCCAAGACTACAAGATGCATGTTCTAGTCGAAACTGAATTGAGCAACTATGGTCCAACAGCTTTTGCACAAGCGACCAAGGTACGATTTATGGACTGTATATGTTTTTCCGAATTTTTTTTTTCATCAGAGCGCTCATAACATTAATTCAATTTTAGCTTGAAGATTATGGCACAATTCTAGCTTGGACAGCAGATAAATATCTTGGCCTTGTACTTGAAACAGATCTGGACTATCTAACTAAGTTATTTCTAGCATTGATGCATGGACAACAATTTATCAATAATGGGATGTTATTAACTCGTGTTCAATGTGAGTTCATGAGTATATCAAATCCATACATATGTGATGAATTCTATTTTATGGGAGTAACGCTTCTCATAAACTCTCTAACCTGCAGTGAAGCCTTAAAAGTTATAACTCTTTAACAAGACTTGGAATTAGTCCGTTGAGCTACGCTATAGCTTACATTTATATAGTATATATTTTCACTTGCTTCGTTGCGGTATTCATATGTTTATATTGTTATAGCTGTTTTGGTGGAAGGAAAGCCATGTGTCTATAATAGTGATAAACTGGCTTCACTTGATAAAAACAGTAAGTTAATTATTTTATACATCCCGTGACATCTATTTTAGTTGCACAATAGTAATCCAATATTACATTATATATTCGTGTGATAGATATTTATTATGGATGATACGTTGGTTTGTGTGATTCTATTGTAGAATTAATAGGACAGGCGCAGTGGGATGCCCATGTAAAAAAATTATCCATATTTAGCAGCACTGCCAGAATAGTCTCACAGCAGGGAGCATCCATCGAAATTGCTGAGGCTCCAGGAATTTATGTATCACCTGGAAATGAAGCTTTGGTATTACATCTTCCAACAGTTCTGGAGATGACAATACCTTCGGACACAATAGGTGCCATTTCCATACATATCTTGATGAAAATTCATAATGTGAATATCTGTGATCTTTAGGCGAAATTATTTCCATTACATCTCCAATGCACTGTGCTAAAGTTTTTAAAAATAATTTCTATTGTTACTAAGAAATATCAGATGCACCATTTCCGTCAACGCCACCTCCAACACCAGCATCCGCTTCTGCTATTATCGATGGAACTGCTTTGAGGTTGTCCCAAGAACTGAGTAGTTCTATGGATTTGAGTTCCAACACATCATCGACTGCATCGACCATTATCGCCAACAAGATAAATTCATCAGAATCACATGAGTTTACAACGAATGAAATTAAAAATTCGAATCTTTCACAGTCAATCGTTGTAATTGATTCATTTCCTGCTGAACGCTCGAATATTTTACCAGCCACGACGGTCACCAAAACATCATCACAAAAATCATTACCACTCACAAGTACAGCAAAGTAAGCTGTTCGCTAGAATGGTTCAAGTCAAATAGCGTTGTTAATAGTGGTATACTAAATTCTAAGTACCATGATTTCAGCTATTCACCATCAAAAAAAGCAGTGACTGGATCTGGAAATTATGCTAAGCCTCCCAACATACTTCTGTATGCTGATAGTAACATCGCTATCGACAATGTGAAACAAGTGCTGGAATCTATTCTCAACCGAAACAAGTTCGTTGGTCAAATGCTCCCAAACATCAGTGGATCTGTAACGTTTACATTTCAATAATTATTAATATTTTACCAATATTTTGAAGATATACGATATACACTTTATCAAGTTCGGAGGCTAAAAGTGATGTCTGGATGAATCAAGCTGCATTAGTAGTTGTTTGCGGGAATGTCGGCACCGATATCGCCTCGCAACTGGTAGAGTACATGATTGATGGAGGGAAGCTATTGGCTCTTTGCTCAGATATACTTCACACGTTATTACCGACGTTTAAAACAGCCGAAGTACGTGAACGTGAGCTTGTACGATTTTCATACGGAAAATGGAAACACGTTCGTATGATGCACCATATCTTCTGCTATCAAGCATCACCTGCCAAAACAAAATTTTCACAGGATCATGATGACGTGAAGTAAGCTGTCAATATTACAATTACTTATTGATTTATAAATCATATCGAATGCTTGTTTCGAATATTTTCAAGTTCACCTGTATTCTCGTACTCGCATTTTTGCCATTTTCCAACGTTGAAACAAGAAGCCCGATCGGCTGTAAATATACATGTTTGTGATCGTCCTGTTGTTAATTTTTGTTGGATACCATTCCCTAATAATGTATACTTATGTCTCACGGAAATTTTTAACAGAATAACTACGCCGTCGACACCTACATCAGCAAACTTCCGGGATAAAGCTGGCAAAACGCATACCTTCCATGTACGAGTATTAGGTACCGAAGAAACGTGGCAAACACCGAGCCTTCTCCTTGCAAATCTTCCAGCAACTGGGGGCAAAGCTGTATTTTCTCAAATTCATTTAGAAGTAGATCCATCACAATATGAATATGAAGAAAGTAAATTTACGGCTCTAAAGCAGAGCAATATAGCAAGACTGGAGATATTCAGTGATCTACTGAGTACGCATTTTGGCATGGAGATTTGTTCAGAACCTCGTGTACCTCCAGTCTACAGCCCGGGTTATTTCTTGGGACGACACGAGGTGAATGTTGCTATTCAACTTTGAAATTCAATTGGTTGATATATTGTTAATGCCATATATCTGAATGATGCCTCAATTCCAATCGATTTCTTATATTTAACTTATTCTCTGATAATTGATAGCTCCTAATTCTATGATGGAATCATTGCCAGTTTGTTTACTCATTGCTTAGCATGTTGCGTTCAAGCAATACAATTATGTGAGAAAAATTATGAAAAATCAAGACAACCAATGCTTGCTTCTTGTTTCAAGTATTTGACTTTCGCTCAAATAATAAATTGGGATTGGGTAGCTGAATAATACAAAATTCTGTGTGTATTTTGTGTATTAGTAAGGAACGTGAATAGTTTATTATTCTGTATGTATTTTATTCAATCATATTAAATCACAATAATATACGGTATCCATTATGCAGCTTAAGTTAGAAATGCTGAAAAGGTGCAAAGAGAAGATGAAAGATAACGATGTGATGAAAACCGGCAAATTAGAAATTCAATTCTGTGGAAGAACGACTAAAGTAATTCCCCCATCTGCAACATTGTTTCCAGTAATGATTCACCAATGTCCAGATAATTTTTCGACTGTTGAATATTTTGAGGTAAATTGGTAGAAAGTAATAAGAAAATCAAGGGCTGAGTGATATTTCAATTACCAATAGTGAAAAATGTATGACATGTTATCTTTCCATGTGACTACGTTATTTCAGAATTTGAGTTCAGAGGAATTGGGCCGATTAGTAATTTATGCTGATGTTATGACTTCATCAATGGATATTCTTGCAAACTGTACACTTCATCATGGCATTGCTGTTATTCCATGCCAACAAACCAGTGGGCAAGGTAATTTTCACAATACCGACATTTCTCTTATTATCTTACAATTTTTGTTTTATAGTAATTAGATATCAACTCAAAACCTTGAGAATTTATTTTGGAGTTTATAGGACGAGGCAATAACACATGGCTCAGCCCAAAAGGTTGCGCGATGTTTACGTTACAACTGCACATACCATTGGACTCTACAATAGGCAATCATTTACCTTTAATACAATATCTTGCTGCTGTTGCTGTAATATCGGCAATTAAATCCATTCCTGGTTATGAGGTTTGCCCCTGCTGAATTTTCAATTGATACTCATGGAAATTATATAATATCTTTATCCGATAATAGTACAATTTTACTATACCCTTTTGTTTTACTGTTCCAGAATATCGATTTGAGATTAAAATGGCCAAATGATATTTATGCTGGAAGCACCGCTAAAATTGGTGGTGTCAAAGTAACAACATTGGTGGAGTCTAAGATTGCGATTTGTAACGTTGGTAATTATTTATTGTTTATCATGTGAACCTATAATTTACTCCATACGCCATGGTGTAGACTTGTGTTAGGTTTGTGATTAATTTTTTAAACCAATTATTCCATAGAAATAATATCCTTTTTCTGTTTGAAGGTGTTGGACTAAATCTCTCGAACAACGACCCAACGTGTTGTCTCAATGATTTGATTGTTCGCTACAACGAGCAAAATAAAACCAACCTCCCAATCTTGTCAGCTGAGAGATATTTCGCTCTTGTGTTTAGTCAGATGGAACGACTATTAAACGTTGTGCAAAACGACAACTTGAATCACTTCTACGAAATTTATTACGAATACTGGTTGCATACGTGAGCCCATTTATTGTTAAATAAATATGTAGCTAGTTTTTTATTGTTCTTTGAACATGGTATGCAAGTGCACTGCATATACTATAAGTCATCTTAACTTGTACATGATAATAATTTCTCTCCATTCATCCCTTTTCTTAGCGATGCTGAAGTTGAAGTCATATCTCAGGATGGAACATCACAGATCGTAAAAGTGTTGGGCATTGACGATTTTGGATTCCTACAGGTATATGGTGAACACGATAACATTTTTGCTGTCCATCCCGATGGCAATAGTTTTGACATTCTGAAAGGTCTGATAATCCCTAAATAATCAATATAGTCGGTTACACATAAAAGAGTAAACATATGATACGTTGCATTCAATTAAATGTTTATTATTAATTATCCTTAATATATTGGTGACGTGTAACAATTTTCATCTACAATGTTTTTTATCGTTGAGAAAAAGCACCACATAACTTTAAATGTGATAAAATATTGTTTTCTTTTGTAAAGTTTAAAAAAATGTTGTTATGTAGTACATTTATATAGGGAAAATCAAAAAGTGAATTTACAACTGCCAGCTCATTAGCAGTGCTAGTCTTAACCATTCGACAGTAGATCTATTTATGTGCTCACAGTTTGTGCATTTGGAAATTTTATATACTTTTATGATCGCTTAAATGTAAAACACAATCATTCGATCGCAGCTGCCTGAACTATTGATTGATAAGCCTACATGTAACTTTAGAAAATACTCATCCGTTACGAACAATATATTGCTCGAATAGCTGATTAAATAAACAAATATCCGATGAAATACTTTTTCCTGCCAACTTCGTTTCATTACAGAAATAGTGTACGTCCATTTGTAATCTGCATGATTTATTTAAGATACCTCAATACTAGGTTGATTAATTTAGAATCTCGCGTTCACAAATAATAGATTCAAGTCGATTGATTAATCATTTTTGTATGTATCAAAATGTCGAAAGAATCGTCATACTTAGAGTCGAATGAGAACTCGGAGGACTTGATGTATTATACATGACACAACATACGTTCATCCAAGTCTTGAAGCATCATGAAAATTTCATGATTTTGGTGCTTCTAAGCATGAAATAAAAATGTTGCATCAGTGGAACTATTACGACCATAACATCCAAAATGTTTTTGATACAATCCCGAGGAGTATTTTTTTGGCTTAAGATAATAGATATCCCCATGGATCTTTCAACATAAGTTCACGAAGATAAGTTGCTAATCCATATTTCTTGCAGTTAATTTGCCTGAGCTTCCTTACTGATTATAAAAAAAAATCTACAAATATGGGGCGTGTGGAAAACTATATATCTGTAAATTTTGCAAAATGAAAATGTAAAGCTTCCTCTACATGCTACTAGATTTGTTTATACGTTAAAGAATTTTCGGTTATAATTCATAATCCTAACATTATTTGCAGTAATTATTTGCGTTTGTTACTATCGTATTTATTCGCATAATACACAGTATATATATTACCTGTTTCTGAATTAAAACAGAAAATGTAAGAAAGCTCAGTTTAAATGATAATACGAAGGACAGTATACATATGAACCATCGATCAATAGTAATTCGAGTTTCTAGCTTCAGGACAATTTAAAAATAATGCGACATAATTAGATCTTAATAATGATTTGTTATACATTATTGGATAATAAACAGCAATGAATAACCGAGATTCATTTGCGTTAGTACTTATAAAGAAAAGAGATTATTCACACTGATAAGCTGGATTTAGAATTACTTTAAGATTGCTTTTATAGAACAATATCAGAGTGCAAGTTTTACCTGATGTACCAACAATTAAATTTTGTAGCGTAGAGCATGATAATTCAATGCCGCCGTTATAAATAGCACTGAATTGTATTTCAGATTCTGCAATTAGTGACATAAGTATAACAGTTATCACAGAGTTGAACAGATTCCATATGTTACTAATTACGTTGTTGGTGGTGTACCTTTTGAGGCAAGATAGAAAAGATATGTTTTCATCTAACCGCAAACATGTGTAAACTAAAACATACATTTTACATAAATTTGCAAAATGCTCCTAATGAATGTGATAATTGTATCATATATTGATGTAGTTAACAATCGTAATTGTTCGATTATTCAAGATCTTAATGTTTCATCTGTATAATACGTTTGGCTCAGTTTTTCCCAAATAAAATTATGTCCAAATCGTTATAATTTAAATTGGTGTCTTTGATAGGCAATATCAGTGCGGGTCCCGTACAACATAGTCGCAAGAGAACACAGTTCCACACTAATACTGATGAACATTTTGATGTTATTTCTGATTATATTGTTTATTTTTAGCTTATTTTTTGGAGAAACCGGCAAAAATGGTAGTGTTTGCTAATCGAGGCCCCTTCATCATATAAAAAATGGTAGTGTTTTAATCGAGTTTGAAATTATTTATTAAAGTCTCAATAATGGAGTTTGGAACAGAATTGCATGAAAATGTAGGAAGAGGTTTGTATACCTACACTTTATAGAACATGTAGAACACAAGAAGAGATGGCGAATTTAGGTGATTGATCATACATACGACTTGCTAATCGTATTACATCCGTAAGTATTATGCACTTTAACACAATTTGTAAACGCATACAAGGCGAATTCACAGCTGCAAGATTCAAACGGAGAATCACTGAAATAGAAAGGGACCAAAAACTATTATTTTCGTTTTTATTTCTATATTTGTTGTATAATACAAATTGTGAAAGGAAATGTTACCTTTGCAATGTTCTTGATTTTCATCGAATCACAAATTTCTTTTCAATCTTCGATTTGAACAGTCACGAATACATCGAAAATTCAATGTTACAAGCTATCGTCTTTTTTGTCTTTAAATTAAATCTCGAAGAGTCGACATCTAATATACAATATGAAATATGAAAATTAAGTTAAATTACGTTCCATTGTTTCAGCTGCCAGAGTATTTTGCCAAATGCATCATTTCATATAAACAAGAATATTTATTTTCAGTATTTTCGGATCCAAACAGTTCACAAATCACAGAAGTAATCTAATTTTTATATTACACGTGTACAGCTGCACTAGTTAGATCACTATTCAGGAGAACGAAGACTAAAAGATATAAATCTAAATAGATAGTTCGTCGGTTAATTCTTAAGTACGATCTCCTTAACTAAGCTAGCTCCGTGCCATAGTTGACTTATGATAATTTACAATATATTATGTACAGTTTATACTACGTACCTGAACATTGCTTTTCAATATGTACATAAGAATGTTAATATAAGGTAATTCGAAAGATCATGTTTTCACGAATATTTGATAAAATGCAACCGATCGACAAGTGTACTATGTCAGACGGTTGAAACGATTGCTATAGGCTGATGACAGATAATTTGATGAATACATCGATTAATATTCGTTACTCTTCGATACTCGTAGACAACACAAAAACATGGACTATAAGCTTGGTAAACGAATATATTTACAATATTCACCTCGACTGTTCTTTATTTCGTAACATTCGGAACTAAACATTTTTTTGTACCCAAAGTTTCGCAGAATAATTTAGCTGGTGACTTGAGGATCACGTTCCAACAAAAAGAATGAACATTTGAATTTTAGAATCGGTTAAAAAAATGAGAAATTACTATTTATAATGATTTTTTTTCTCAATACAATTAATTCTTGAACGTGTATATTTACTATTCATATTATCGTTGACCGATGAACCTTGTTTTCCTTTTCATCTTAAGCTTGATGTCAGCTGCATGAGATTAAATATTACTTACATTCATGACACTTTGACCAAGGAAAAAAATTTGGAATACGTTAACAATTCATCTGAATTGATCACATTTTATCTAGTGAAAACATTGTCTTTCAAATTTCTAAACGTACTTTCCTTCTCGATAACTTTAACTACAACTATATGCTATTATATAGAATAACTACAGAAGAACCTTATCCGATCTACCATATCAGATTTAACCATCTATCAGTAATCATATTTATATTATATTCTTGATGCGTATGCCAATATGTCTCCATAAACGTGCCCCAAGTCAAATAAAACTGCCATGAACAAGTTCAAGCAATATTGTACATATGTGACATAGAACGCATTCGTGCACGCGCGTGATCTTATAATCAAATGCTATTAAACTAGAAATCGAAAGTATATTTAGCAATTGAATTTCTTGTTATGAACTCGCATTCAGAAGGTTTTTTTGTAACAGCTTTCTCACGACAATAGATAATATTAACCTACGACTCACATATGGTCTTCTTTATCAAGATTTATTACGATGAGATGGTCATTTTATTTTATGAAATTGAACGGAATATATTGTAATGGTATCGGTAACGTGTGAACAGTTGGTGCTAGAGAACTAGGATATATTACATTTTCCCTGCAACTCCGTCATAAATATATGAAGCTGACATTTGGCAGATCTTGCAGAAGTTTAGAATGTCGAATTCATACCATATTTTTTGCTAACAACAGTAACCACTTATTTTACATCTAATTCAATGACTACAATTATTAATCGTAATATTGTATAATATTCTTACATCTTACGCGTACCACACGATAAAATTTTTGAGGGATGTTTTTCTCGAATATGAGGCAGGACAAATCCTTGTATCTGAGCATTAACAAATAATAGATAAATAAGGAAATAGAAAAGTCAATTCGTGGTATGATATCTATTCACCTTTATGTTAACGTGTACTTTGCATGAATTACAATCTTTCATATTCCTGTTCGTCGCTGATGCACCAGTATCAATGAAATACCTACTCGATAACAATGACAACTATAATTAGTTATTATGTACAAAATAAATTTTCAAAACTGAAATAAATCAGGATATCAGGCGGGAGATATAATCTCAAATATAATTATCAATTAAATATATGAGGAATATGTACATACAGTTCACACAAAAAAAAAATTGAATGAAATCTCTTGTTGAGTGCGGGACGACAATAATTTAGGATGCTCGATAATGTTTATCACATTCAAATGGGTAATTAATATTTCTTCTATTATATCAAGTGTAAGTCATGGATTGGCAGAATGATTTCTAGATATAATTCGACATACTATAATAAGCTGCAGTCTTATTTTTCTGTATGCTGTATCCATTTCTACTAGCTCTGACGTTACATACCAGTAGTCTACATGCTTTTATTTGATCCAGAGTCATAAGCATACTGTTATTAAGGCAACTGTTTTTGGTTTCCACTTGAGAGTGTTTGACCAATCCAATTCTTATTTTATATTCCTAAAGACTAATTGTACATTTGTGTGAACGACAGCTTGCTTATGTGCGACCCATCTCTGTTTCTTATTAAATTCTATTACACGTTTAATCCGAAATGTAAGAGAGAACTGTACTCGTATGGACCTACGGGTCCAAGTCAATTAATAAATGAAATACATATATGATACGTTCACACGTATAATTTTTTTTGTACACTTTTAAGTTCTACAATCTGTCAGAAAAATTTATAATTTATTAGACTTATTGGTACGCAATATCGTATTGTAATTCAATGTGACAGTTTTACAATTCTAAGAATTTTTTGTTTTGATGGCTGAATTTTGGACAAATATTTTTAACTCAGCTGATGTGCCAGCCAACACTATGTTCTTGGTCGACTGCACTCGATGAATATTAAGAATAAACGGTATGATTATTCAATCTTTTATGTAATTAGTTTAATAGACTACAAGTACGTAACTTCATATCAAGGAAAGATAATCTCTACTAGCTTCCATGAACTCACAATAAATATATCGGGTGTAAGACAGGATATTACTCATTCATGTGCTCTGCCAAACAAGTATCAAATTTTAGCGATGTTTCGACAGGCAGCATTCATAAGAAGAAATACAAAGTTTATTGCTAGTTAGTGCAACAGATAAGCTGAACCTATCAACCCATCAAATATATATACACAGGGTGATTTAAAATTCTCCTTACAAACTCAGAGGGATTGTAGGGGTTGGTAATTGAAGCATTTTGGACATAAGAACTTGGGGTCGTCATGGTCACCGAATGGCGCTAGGCATCATCGTAGATCCTTCCATCGTCCGAAGTTTTCTCGGGTTAGAACAAAGGAAGAATTAGTTTTTTCAATCCGAGGACACTTCAGAAGACGGAAGGATGTATGACGACGCCTAGCGCTGTTGGGTGACTCCGAAGACCACAAGTTCCTATGTAGAAAATGCTTTAATTACCACTCCCTACAACTTGAGTTTGTAAGGGAAATGTTAAATCACCCTGTATATATGCATAATTCAAGCTTCGTAGCACTGGAATTTCGGCATAGATATTCTACTTCATATCTGCGACCATTGTAGGACAATTTTTGGGTGCCGCATAACAGTGTCAAAATATGACATTGATAAGTTAGTGAAGTGTAGTGAAATTTCAATTGGTAATAATAAACATAAGTAATAAAGCACAAATTAAAAAAGTCAGGTGAAAGAAAATCACAAATTAGAAAATAGTCGTTTTCACCACATTTTCATACTAATTGTTGATGTAACGAGAATCGATAGGATACTGTTCGAGAAAAAATTTTGCATATTCCTTTTATGTAATGTTCGAAAGTACGAAAAAAATCAATAACAAGTCTTTGAATGCATGGTGTTAATTGATGAACTCCTGTCTTACATGAAATTCCAACAATACTCTCTGGTCAACATCACAGTACTGCAGTTAGATTGACCTTTATGCGGGGTGTGATGAAATAAATATTGTGATAATTCATATTATAAATATCGATAATAATATATTAAGGGGTATACAGATAGAGACAATCGGCTCACATCGCATCAATGCTGCACACCTTATATCTGCTAGCATCACTGGTGCTATACATACTAGAGTCCACTAGATTTAAGCAGTTAGTAGTTACATTGGTCCGATATGACTGATACCTCATTCAGGTCATCAGGTAATCTACCTCCATTGCACAGTCTTCCTGGAATTCAGAATAAATGAAATTGTAGGTGATCTAACTCTTAACATATTGCATAGATCGTTTCTCACAATGATCAAGTTAGATGAGGAAAACTATCTGTTTGCCGCGCATACGATGTGATAAAGTTTGACAGACTGTAACAAGTTATTACGGTACCCTAACTGACTGATAAAAAGCGACTTCTTAACAATATGAGCCAATCAAAAAGTATTTCTTATGCAATCACTCAACGATTATTTTATTTGGTTTACACCGGGCTCATCGGTATATCAGTTCCTTTACTACATGTATGATACGATTTATTATCCAGAATTCGATCATTTCACTGGGCTGAAAACTGCATGAAATATGAAATCCGGTGAGCCAGTTGAGTGATAATGATTTTCATTATCAGACCGCAGAAATGGTGGAATATTTTTTATCGAACAATCAAGAGTTAGATTTACACAATTATCGTACAGAGCAAGTTGCAGCACGTATAATGCAATGATTGATTAAAATCGGTCGATATATGAAAACGTTCGTACGAAAGATCATAAAACAAATAATAAATCGTAGCAGAGAATGAGAATTAGTATATAGTAATGCATAAATTTATGCTCACAATTTTTTCGTTTCGAGTATCCTTAGTTTATTTTCTATAGTTTACACAATGGTGAGTAAGTGGAGTTCTGAAGCTGTCTCCTATATTTATTTTCACATTTCATACCTACGAACTTCGATACGAACATAAATCCTTAATACTGACCTTTCTAATGATGCTGGCTCAGAACAATTTCATATGAATCTAGATGGGCCAGTTCCTGGACGGGGGTGAGAATATGGTGGCGGTGGAGGACCTGGAAATCGTCTTTGGCGTTGATGCGGAATCAGTGGATGCTGGGGTCCCATGGTACTCGTTGACGTAGGAGTGTGCTGAACCAAGTGCGATGCTCCATCTCCAAGATCGAGCTCTAATTCCTGCTGTTCTGCCAGTTGAAGTGCTCCAAAAGACGCTGTTGCCATAGCAACGTCCGGCATTATGTCTGACAAGTGTCCATCGCTACACGAATTATTTTCCATCTGCTGTAACTCGACAAAAAAATACACACCATTATTTGCTGTATCATGTAAACGAAGTTCATTCACAATCCTTTACGTAACGACGAAATAATTAATCCAAGTAAAGTATTAGTTACTTCTCCAGGTAGTCTATAGTTCTCTCCTTCGGTAATAATAGCTGGAAGCTCGTGTCTATGAGTGTAAGCTGATGTTTGACGAGGGAAGGTCATGTTTCTGCCATAGCAAGCAGCTCCTACATGACCAATATTAGCCCCTCCATTTCCAGCACTGATTTGTTTGATCCCCGATATATTCTCATCAAGTTCGGCTATATGATAGCAAGCTGCATTCTGCAACAAAGAAAAATCAGATTGCATGTTTTGTAGAGTTTTCACGATCAATGGAATAATTTTATTTTTTATACACCTTCCCTTCCGCCTTATGTAAAATGATTTTCGTAGATAAAAATAACTATCTATGACAAATCTATATTCTATAAATCGATAAATATTTTTCAAAAAGAATTCATGTTCGAATAGATCGCAGTATAGTACTTTCGATAGTTTCATAATTCAAAGGTTCTTCCATTATCTCGGTATTGTAAGACAAGAATTGAATTAGTAATAGCTTCAACATCAACGATGCTTACATCGAATAGCGAGTGCCAAAAAGGTTTGTTGTACCTTAAACGAGTTTTAATACGCATATTACATGTCAAACCCTAATGGTTTTAACACTACATGTTATCAGAACAGCCTAGTTTACGATTTTCAAACGTAGGAAACGTGGAAAAAATTAAAAACATTCAAATAAAAATTCTAATTATCGCCACGTAAATATCTTACAACATGTATTTCGACCAAGGACGTCTGTGATAACACGTGTATGCAAATCGAGGAATCGTTACATAATTGTACAACGACTATTATGATGGAAAGGTGAAAAATTAAATAATCACTAAAACGCCTGGGTATTTAAAACTTGGAATAGATTATGAAATTAAAGATCAACTGAAGAAGTTGAAATAATTGTGTATGAAGAAATTGCGAATGCAAGTAAACCGGACTCTCGTATGAATAATAATTAGTTATTGATAATTACAATGAGCTATTTTCGTATTTTAAATGAATCGCATGCACGTGAATTATGCGCATTAATTGTACGTGTTAAAATGCGAATGTTAAAGTTTTAATGTACGGTTCCAGACAGTACAACTGTGTATTCCAATAACATATAGATTCATTGAATATGAAGATAGATGTATGGGTGAACCAGAGTTCTGATAATCGTCATTATTCGTCTCAAAGGTGGGGGCATCTAATACGTGATATCTTCCCATCCCTCCTCAAACTGAAAACGAGATCAATGATAACGAGACAAATCAGTGATGTAAAGTTTGTTTGCTAGGTTTGAAGTACACATAGAGATTCTCAACGTCGGTATACATTTTTAATTGAATTGATGTTTCTGGTAGCAACAATAGCAGATAAAAGAATAACTAACATTAGAACGAGGACACCGTTGGATGTTCGCCATACTAGCTTTGCGCTGGTTATTTATACTACAGTAGTAAGATGCAGAGAATAGTGAAGTCACATGGGTGCTGAATTGCAAGAAGTTTCATGATATGAAATTGGTAACATTTGAACCTGATACGCGTCTCACATATGTCACAGGAATTTCAAACTACAGTGTTTCTAACAGTATATTCAAAGTGATTTGGCGGTTGAACCATGACGTTAGTGCACGAGGTAGAACGTTTCTAACCACCATTTAGAAAACAAGAAAAGAAAAAAAGATTATTTATTGGGTTAATAATTTTATACGACCTTGTGACCTTCACTACCATGTTATGAATATGACACTCAATTTGCAAGCTGACAATTCAATTACACGTTGTAGCTTATTTGAATATTTTGATACAGAGTAAAAAAATATCCAATCCATTTTAGGAAAAAATAACATGCAGTTTTTCCATCAAATGATGGAGAAAGAGAAACTCCAGAAAATATACAGGGTGAGTGGGAAAAATATGTTGTTTCTTCGAATGAGAAGAAAAGAAATCTTCGAACAATATTATTAGACAGATTGAAGGAAACAGAAGCCTCCTTGGACCTTTCTGAACCTTGAATTTAGTGAAAAATAAAAATGACCCGATTAGGATGTTAAAAATATCGTTTGTTATTTGATATCATGCTGAAATAATTTGTTATTAAAATCATCTGGATTATTTGATTGGAATTCGGGTCATATGTTTGCTAACTGCGACAAATTTGAGCCATGATCGCATGCATGCTACGATTAGGCTTGATAAATTGATGACAGGTATACGTACAACGTTCCCCAAGTGGTATTGCGGTTATCAGTTCACATGTGCATGATAGCAATACAAAAAGGGGGAGTAAGAAGGCCACTAAGTCGAGTCGAATCTATGTAGTTGACGTGACATCCATGCGTTACCCATTACGTTCCAGATAATCAACGCGAAAACTTGACTTGGTCAAATTATCTGAGATAGAGCGAGTTAGGAGTTATATTTATCGAAACTCAGTGTTGTGCGATAGTTGGATGGTGTTCACCGTTCGGTTTACGGTGAGTTAGTCACTCGATTCAAGCAAAAGTTTACAAATTCCAGTTGAAGAAAAAAAAGAAAAAAAAGTTTGAAAGAAATTCTTATTACCTCATTTGGTCGTATTCACATGTGTGGAAGATCAGCTTACTTATATTGGGGTACGGGTTTTATGACATGTCATGATATCGTTACACAATATATAAATCTGCGACAACGGGTACAAAACTTGACTCATTTTCACGAGATCATTGTATAGAAAAAAATGAGCGACCTGATGTAATGAATAGTTTAAATTTGAGATTTATATTTATGTGAAATGTTTTATGACAGAGTTTTCTCAAACTTTTAACATCCATTCAAATATCGATTCGCATCGATGTGTCCGTAGACGTGATTCACGTTTGTGGAAGTAACATGTGCGTGGATGTACTGTGTATAAGTGCGTAGCACGACAAACGCGACTAATAACTTCCTTCCACCGGAATTAAATCATTACATCGAATTTGTTGATAGGAATAAATTATATTTTCATACATATCAACATTATCACAATAAATTGCTTTGAAATTCAATGAAAAATAATCAAATGCAGCATTTTCGTGGATACAAAACTCAAATTTCTCATGCATTTTCCAATGGTAGTATCTTGATTATTCGTCATGATTAGAGAGGGAGAAAGAAAGAGAGAGAGAGAGCCGAAGAATTTCACATTTTCCATACCTACGTATTTTTGTGAAGTAAAAATGTTTCATATTTGTTAATAATGTATTTCATAAATAAAAAAAAGAAATTGGAGATATTTGCAAGAAGCGCACATCAGACTGTCGCGGTTCGTCGATCCAGGGGCTGTAAAACTGACATTTTCATGCAATATTTGAATATTACCAAGAAATCTGAGTACAGTTCTCGTAAACTGTAAATTGCATTTTCCTTAATCATGAAGAATAGTCATCTAATAACTGACAATTCAAGCAGTGAGACCATAAGCTGACGATGGTCAAATATGGTTTCTGCAAGCATTTTTAGAAAAACGTCGTATTAAATAGATCTTAGTCAATATTAGTTTTGCCTTGATAAGATAACAGATAAATTGATAGCGAGACTGTCTGGTCATATGTACTGAGATTTCCGAGTTCAACTCGTCGTAAAAGACAAAGACATAGACCAACAAACATTCGCAAAGTAATTCTGTAATTATTGCTATTGTAACCACAGCTTGATTTCAATTTTTTCTGTTTACTTGAGGCAAGTTGACGATCAAATCATAGGTGCGTAGCGTAAGAAGTTCCTTAAGAAATAGTTGTTCTACACAAAATAAAGAGAAAAATGTTTGTTCAACAATTCTATTTTTATCAACTTTCACAGAACAATGCTTTTCAAATGTTAATTATCAGCTGGAATTCAATAGAAATAAGTGATATGTATGAGTTGGCCGTTTTCTCATTCGGTGTATCGAAACAGCTCTTATAACCGCAAGGTCAAATAAAATCACGTATTAAAACGTAATCATCCAACAAATATATCAAACTATTTGACATATCACTTAGGTCAGCGTCACTTGAAGTTAATATTTTTTAGTCGAACATCAGATAAAATAATGTATAACGTGATGTCACAATTGCCTTTTAAAAATATTGTATTTGTCAAATGTTGATAAAATATACTCTGCCAAAACAAGGAACGCTTTTTTTTAGAAAACAACTTGACTTTTTCATTTATCATATAATAATACTACTACAGTGTCTTAAATTCAAGTGAAGGAAAATTGAATCTGAGATGAACTGAATAGTGCGATAAATTCGAGGTCAGGTGACATAAGTGTTCGGTAATATGTTGTGCAGTGTGTATAGGTGCCACAGGTGTTACAATGGAAAGCAATCAGATTTGAAAATAACTGATTCGATGCTTTAAAAAATCTACATGGTTCACGCAAGTCGTGAAATTTTCGTTGGTGATTAACAAAGTAGAGCCCTAATTTTATTCGAATCGTTATTGTATGCACGGTACTAATGATACCATTGATAAATTTCAGAAATGGAAACGAACGATGTACCTGTGAGGCATTTGGAACGTCTTATCACAGATACCTATAGGGTGCCATTCAAAATCGTAGACCTGAAATGGAAACCTTTGACAGGTCCTGGGGAAAATTTTGGAAGTGTGATATTTGCTATTGACGTTACGGTTGCAACGAACGAAGAGAGTGAAAATTTGAATCTTGTGGTAAAATTACCACCGTCAACGCAATATTTTCTGGATTTATTTAATAGCCCGGTTACATTCTGGAAAGAGTTGGAGTTTTATCGAACAATTGTACCTGCATTGCATGAATTTGAATCTGAAAGTGGAATTGGCGACTGTTCAATTGTTGATACGATGCCACGATATTACGGAGGGAGATTAGGATTGGAAGATCCTACGTTATTCGATGAACAGGCTGCCATTGTTATAGAAAATCTGCTCCCACGTGGATATATTATGCAAGACAGACTAGTGGGATTAGATAAAGTGCGAACAGAACTTACCATTAAAGCATTGGCGAGATTGCATGCCCTAGGAATTGGGTTGAAAGTAAAAAAAAAGCAATCTTTTGAGGAAATTGTCTTGCCTGGACTTGCGAGTGCTACGAATCATGCAGCAAAACAAGGGGTATTGGGCATGATACAACAAGCGTACGAGCAATTAAAGAATCTCCCTGAAGCAGCTCCATATATCGATCGTATTGAGAAGACATTGAAATATGATTATGAAGGAGATTATGAACAAAATAAACCCGAAGAACCATGGGGAACGGTGATACATAATGATTGTTGGACGAATAATATACTGTTCAAACATGATGAAAATAATAAGCCAATTGCCGTGAAAATAGTCGACTTTCAACTCTGTTTTTATGATTACGGTGTTAAGGATTTTATTTTCTTTATTTTGTCAAGTGCTCAAAAATACGTCTTGGACAATCATCTTGATGAAATGATTGATCTTTACTACGATTCGTTCATTGGTAATTTAAAAGCATTGAAAATCGACACTGAAAAGTTTTCCAGAAATGAGTTTAATAAACTACTACTTCGGTGCGGTCCAGAAAAATTTGGACAGTGTATTATGATGATACTGGTAACTATGCGGCCAGAGAAAAATTCAAAAAGGACAGAAGTAAATCAAGATCAAGACGAATTTCTAAATATAGGAGATAACACATTATTTTCAGATAAGTTGTTACACACGTTGCACATCTTTGACAAAAAACATTGGCTAGTAAATTGATATGACTATCATAGTTACAATTCTCTGACTTTAGAAAAAAATATATTACTACAAAGATATAAAATTCATTACATTTAAAAGAATAGCAGATATTATGATAAAGAGTGGAATATGCGGATTTGATAATATAATTATTTTACATTTCAAATTGTATAGAAATCAAAGTTTGGGCAACATTAAATGGTATAGGTTGAATGGCCAAGTTATGTTTGTACACTCAAACAACAGTATATATATATTGACAAATAAAATGTTCCCGGATAATGTCGATGTATTTTGAATACAATATTAATACCTGGGTGATTTACAGCTGATAAATTAAATGCATATTTGTATTTCACACATTTCGATAAAGTGGACTTTAATTTGACAATAGAAGAAATACAAATTGTTACGATATGCATGAAACCTGCTCATATATACTTTGGTAAGTACTACCTCATCCGTGTCTAATCAAACTTGTTTTAAAATAAAATTCTAAACTTACCTCAAGAAGATCTGCAACTGCGTCAGGTAAATTAAATTCTCTGACGACACGTAACCTGACTTGTCTGTTGATTTCATGACGGGATGACAAAGGCAAAGTGATTGCACGCTGGCAACTCGGAGACTGTCGCAGTTTCTGTTCTCGTTTAAGCATTGCAGACATAGTTGCTGAATCTGGAACTGAACACAATTTATTTTTAAAGCAATTCCATATCACATTCCCTCAGGTAGTTTGAATCTTATGTATTACATTGTTGAGAGGGTTCAAATTTGAGTTACAACAAATACAAAACGGTGCGAAAACTGATATACTTTCATTCAGATGGAAAGTCTTGTGGGAATGAATAATTCAAAGTTCTGAGAAAATATTAGCTTGGAACATTACCTGGCAAAGCAGCAGCTAAAACGTCTACACCAGCAGCTCCCATTGATCTAGGTTTATCCTCGACCATGTATAAAGTATCTGGGATATCTGGAATGTAGCGTGCTCGTCGTAATCTTACCAACTCGGCTTCTTGTACTAACTGCTCCTCGACCAAAGCCTTCCGAAAAAATTATACAACGTTATAAAACTAGTTTGGTCAGAAAATCGAGCGTTTCCCAACGATTTGCAACTGAAGAAAGCGCAACGAGATATACAATGTACCTTTATTTCTTCGTAATATGGCATGAATAATCGAGGTCGAACGAAAAGGCCATTGTTTTTTCCACCCCTAATCCACGCATTCACACGTAAATTTTCCCGCTCATCTCCGATCATGTGACTCGGAGGTGTGGATACGAGACCTCTTCTAATAGCCTGCAAAGTAATATATAAATGAGATAGACATACATTTCTACTTTGAACGACGCGATGAGAATATTTAGCGTCAATACTATGTATTTACCTGGGCTAAAACTTCACTGTTAAGTGGAAGAACATGATCCATTCGAACAAGAGGTAATAATTCACAAAGTATCTCGCGCAATTCAACGTCGCTCAAATCGCGTTTTTTAACCCCTTTCCTCGTGACAGAATGAGCAGTATGACTAAGTATATTCGGTTCGCGATCCTCCATTCTTCGCACCAACTCCTGTTCACCCCACCTGAGAACGGCTTGTAATACTTCGAGCTCGCTCGCTTGTAAGAAATGACTTTGTAAGATGCTAGTTAAATGGGCACTATCTAATTGGTGCAGAACCGGAGATGATGCAATTGGTTGAAATTCTTCTCTGAGGAAATGTAATGCTTGCCTATGAACCCACGCTGAACCATGTGGTTGGCTACCCCATCTAGAAAAGTAATTTATTTTTGAGAAATTTACTACCTAAATCCTGTACTGGTGACAAAATTGAAATTGATATCTCGATCTTCCATCACATATCTTGTTTATCACACAATTGTTAATTCAATTTTGTCAATCATACCTAATAAGTAGAGTTTATAAATGGTATTACTCATTGCGTATGAATTATATGATGAATTTTAATTCTATTAATTCAAATTTTATCAATTCTTAAAAGATTTCTGCTTGCATAAATTTTTGCATATTGCATTTCCAAATTTGCATAATTTCTACTTACTTTAAAACTGTTGGGAGAGAGTCTAGTGTGAGCCACTCCAGAATTAGGTCCTCACAGCCTTGAGAAAGTATATCAAGTTCCAGGAACCTGCCTATTTGATATAATTCCATAGCTTCTTCTAGAGGACTTGGACGCACCCGACCGGTATGCGTTAACGCTTGTACCTGCATGGACATGAGAAATTGGAGAAACTAATTAGATAAATCAATTGATGATTATCACACGCATTGATCATTAAAGGATGCATCTTTTTACACTTTCAACACTGTTTTTACTGGAAAAAAGTCTGTTCCTCACCTCACCAAGACTTCCCGCGCTATTTCCACAGCCACTCCCTCTCAGTATTAATGACAAATCCACCGTGTCTAAGTAAACAGCATGTAAAAGTACTCTCGCATATCGCTTAGGTATCACACATTCGTCCAAAACTATTCTAGTAGGTATGTGAAGGGCTCTTTCTGTGTGATCTTCGCCGGATCTCGTACGCCTTTGTATTAAATTTCTAAAAAATGGAGATCTGGCGGACAGTATTGCCTTGTGACAGGGCAGTTCTAGCTTTGGTCGGAAGCCATACTCTGAACTACCACTATCTGGCCTTTGATAATCACCGTCTGAGGTAAAAACTAATGCAGCATCTGCATAATCACCAGTATCAAGTAAGTATCTAAGATCATGTTCGAGAGGGTTTGGCGTGCCAAATTCATCGCTTAACCGCCTAAGCAGATTCATGTCCAGAGACGTGTCATGTGTACAAATATCTCCAGTATACAAATATCGGAGGAGGGCAGAGAACATTTGCACATCTATACCAGGTGTCCTCAACTCCAAGCATATTCGAGCACCATACCCTACAACAAAAAATGGTCTGTAATTATTGCTATTGCAACACCCGTTGAAAAACCTTAGTTCTACTTGCTATAATTTTTTTCCAATTTCAGAATACTGTGAGAATGTAATTTACCAGGACATCCTGCCAATAGTTCTCGAAAATACGGACACCGAACGGATAATAAAGCTCTGTGGACTGGGAAACATGCTCCTCTATAAACAAGATCTACATCGGTACAATGCTTGTAGTCGTACAACGTGGAAAGATCTTGTTTGAATATGGCTGCTGGAGGTCGGGCCAATTCAGCCTGGACATGCAAATCTTTCAATGCAGCTAATGCTTCGTATTCTTCTAGAAGTGCCCCAGCTTCCAGAGGATTCCATGTTGAGACTAGCTCTCTGATAACTCTGCCATGATCGCAAGCTTTCGAAGAACGTCGTCTGCGGATAAACTTTTTTCGTAATGTTGCAAATCCTGTGACCTTCTTTTTTCTTTCCCTGAAATGTTGATATGAAGTTGAACTTTGGTATCAATTCACAAATAAATTTATTAGAAAATCATTCTATGAAATATTTTGCTGCCTCATTTGATCAATGCATGCAATTCTGTATCATTCCAGGTGAAACCACTTCTGAAATTGTTATATACCCTTGTATCAAATTACTCTGTATGGTATTCGTTGCTCAATTATATTTCCTGTGACAATTTTGAATAAATTCGTTCAAGTGCAACAAGGAAATATAGAATTAATGGTGAGTTGCGCTCCTTCAGCTTATAAATTAGAACTACAAATAATACATTTCTCAATTAATAATTAGTTTTTATCGTTGGTTCAGTCAATTTAGAGAAACGCAGTTTGTACAATATTTTATGCTCTAAGCATAATTACATCCTTAACACCGCATATATGTTGCACAAGTGATGAAAGGCTTTCGATAACAATGGATTAGCTGCTTCATAATTGCTATTAGCTGTGGACTCAAAATGATCCACAGCGACATATTCGTTCCGACGTAATAGAAATAACAAAATTGAATTATCAAATTTAGGAGAATTTTAGTTGCACCCAAACTTATCATATACCACTTTATTTGTACATTTACATTTGATTTCTTTTTTTTGTCAATGGTTATACCGCTGCACTACAACATGACATTTTGCGTCCACGTGCAATAATTGAGGCCTAATATCATAGACTGAACGTAATATTTCTTCTGATATTGAAAACAGAATATAAAATTGTGACCGATGAGCTGTCAGTCGCAAAAATGGATAAAATTTGGTGTTACTGCACCTGAGTTTGATTATCAGGAAGCTTTTCAAATCCTCAATATTAGTATTGTGACTAGTAAAATCAGCTTGCTAGCAAACTGATAGCAAACCTATACGAATAGAATATGTGACCATTTCATGATATTGATATTACGTATCAGTTATTTGGTGAAGAAGCATTTATTTTTATACAATGTATCAAAGCTGTGTACCTCACAACGATGCCCGATTGATCAGAATTACCAGTGGATGAAAGCCTAGCCGCCTGAATCGGGTCTCCACCAAACGGGGCGGGACTAGAAGAAGCTGAAGCTCCCATCCTCTGGGTCATGCAAGAATCATCACCTCTTCTGGTTCCAATCAACCAGCAACCTGCACTACCACCTCCACTTCCGCTCTCGCCACCACGCTGCAACGCACACGGGATTAGGACCCGAAATACGTTCATCGCTTGCCCAGACACCAGCCTGAATGACACATGTAATCAAACATGTTATTTCATATTTCTATAACCAAATTTATTGTCGATGAAAATGAAATGAAACAATTATTAAATGAAACTGCGATGAAATGATTTTTTTGTACAGTTACAGTGTTGCGAAGATCAACGCTATGATTACATGTACCCAGTTTTATAATTATGGGTTCCAGCTACATTAAAAATGATGATAGTTTCATGGAAAATAATAGATTGGTCGCGAATTTCCTGAATTACGCTTATTTCTTCATAGAAATTTGTGAGATGAATGTCAGATGTATTATTATTCTCCTAATCTCTATTTTCATCATCAATTAACTGGCAAAACATTTGTTATGGAGCAATATCTGTTGAAAGCATCAAGCAAATGAAAAGACACGTTTCAGCAATAACCAAGCTCATCCCGCTTATGAGAGCAAAATAAATTCTTTCCCATAATTCATGATGACTAAATTACTTCTTCTCAAATTTCATATTGATATCTTTGAGTACTAGTATCTCTTTCAATGTTGGATCTTTTCATCCGGATATGAATTTTTTTCTATGAATGAATGAACATCTTGATGTCTTTGTACCAACAGCAAAACAACTTGTTCGCTAACACTTCTTCGCTGCGAATTCAAAAACTGAATCAAGTTGAAAAACCACACTACGTAATAGTACACAATCTTAAGCTGACAAGACATTTGCTTAGATGTTGCGTCTAAAATCAGAAGTTTGAAAATGCTTAAAAAAATTGTGGGACCGCTGATAATAATAATTTGAGTTTTTCTTATCCCAGGATAAGAAATGATATGAAAAGATAACTTTACGTTAAGATCAAGGATTCTTGTTAATGGTGACGGGTATATAAAAAGTAACGCGTCAGTAATTTGTAACATTTTCAATTATAAAATGAATATGGCTGAAAACAATTCTTTCTCCCAGAATCTGATATTAGATATGACAATAATTTGGAAATTCTGTATTATTTGTGGATCATTTTTTGATCAATTAACATTCGGAAATAAATATCATGTTTTGGATTGAACTAAACATTTGTGTACTATTAAATAATAAGAATGTAAATATGAGGGTCATCAGATTTGTACACAATTAATCTGGACAAACAATTCACGAGAAAGATTGAAGTGTAAAAAAGGAAAACCACGATGAAAAATCAGAAATAATGAAGGTCTTACAATTAGAAGAAGTAAGAATATGCTTTGTTTATTACAGCGAATTATTAATATCGCAACCATTGCAGAATTCGAGTGATTTTGATTGCCTCTTTTTTTTTATCTCTGTAGTAGAGTTTATAGGTCAATCACTAGTCAGCTGAACCACCTAGCAACCCAGCTGTTTTGCGGGTTACACGAAGCGCAAATCACTTGGTTTTATCTGATCATTCGTAACTTGAAAGTTGATCACTTCAAACCACTTGATCTTATCACTCGAACGTAATCGGCCTAGATAACGATGCTCCGAAAAGTAATTTGCATTTCGCAACAACAACGCACGAAACACTTCACTGCCGTAATTGTTAACTCCCAAACGAGCAGGAATTGTTGATAAATAAAATGTATACAATCTTATTACCTGGGTCTATTTTGCACATATTTGTTACATTAATAATCATGCCTTTAGCATAACATAACACTCGTCAATCAACACACAAACACCTATCAGACAACACAACGGCGGCCATGTTTACATTCAGATGCACCCCGGATATGCTACGACGCGAATTTTATCACTTCGCTATGAAATTTCGAAACATATCTCGGATACGCGAACGGGTCAAGTTTTTTTCGATAACAATTAAATTCCATACTTAGGATGCGATTGTCAACAAAATTTTGCGACCTGGGATTCTAGTAAACGCGAAGAGCTGAGTCAAACTAATAGACTCGCACATCAAACTTTCGAAAATAAACTTTTCGTGGCGATGAATTAATCTTCGTAAATTTAGACGATATAATCACGGGTTTTCGAGTAGCCGGGTATATAGAGAAAAATCTAACTCAGGCCGAGTATTGACTCTTCTTCAGCCAATTCTCTCTCTCCATACTTCCGGGTTCCTCGATCTCAAATCTTTAACACCTTACGTCACGAGCTGACCGGGTGATTTACTGAAACGAGAACTCTTTTCGAAAACGTAAAATGTTCGTCGCAAAAAAGATCGTTCAATTAACACCGCAGGCTACACGCCTAGCTGTTCAACGAAGAACTCTTATATCCGGTCCCCCCAGAAACAGAGTATCCTTCACTGTAAGTATTTTCAATCGTCTGCTCTTCCTGACATCTTATGTAACCTAGCAATATCATTCCTTTCATATAACAACAAAAATGTTCAACTCAACCATATTTTCAGATTTATCCAATTACGTATTATAAGTAACAATATTCGCACACATCTATGAAACTTGAACCCTTCACTAGTCAGGCTATCGACGCGTTCAGATTATTCCAAACTATTCGTATAACCTATTGGTGTGCATGTGATATTACTGCACTTGCCGTAACGATGGGATCCTTTGATCTTGAAAATATACTTATTTAATTCTGATTGTTTCCAGGCAGATAAGTTTATAGTCGTGTCATAGACTCTCCTGTGCTCAGGCGAATGAAAATAATAATTCCTGAAAAATTCACTGCAATTTCATGCTCGCCTTTAAAAATTATTGTGAATTGCTTGTGGTAAAATGGGATGATGATTTGCTAAGCTGTGTAGATATCACGTACGATCCCCTTAGTTTATGGATAGACCTGTACCTGAGACAAATAATTGGAATCAAAATTGCTCTATGTAGACAATTATTGGAATACTTGTATGAAAAATAACAACTCCAATTAATTTTCATGAACATCATCGCAGTGGAAATTGTGCCATTGGCATTTTTAGCTAAATTCCATAGAATTGTATAGAATTTGATATTATATGTTAAGTTTCCTCGATTTATTTACTTGATCTGCTCGCTGTAAAAATCTTGATCGATAACTATAATAAGATTTGTATGTGATTTTACAGGAAAAGGTAGCACATGGTCTCTTCATGTGCGTTGGTATTTCTGTCGTGCCGCTGTGGGTTCTCCAACATTTAGCGCATTACCGAGGCGAGAAGTAAAGTATTCCCAAACTTGGTACGGTACCCTGGTCATGTTCGATCAGCTAGTGGACTCAATGATCTATTAATATTATATATTATATGTACATTCTGAAGAATCTCTGTGTTGTAACTCTAAAAAAACAATAAAACAAATGATTGTAATGTAAAATCCAATTTTTTGACTGTATACATCGTAGAAACCTGGCAATTAGCTAGCGAACAGCATTTTGTATATTTCCGCATCGACATGAATAATATGCGTCGTAGGACATGTTCATAAGGCACATCGATTTTTAAGTAAACAGCCAATCACAATTTGATTCAAAATAGTTCGTTACAGAATAAAGATATCTTACGATCGATAACAAATGTTGATTATGAATCGGAAAAAATAGTTGTGTCTTAAGCAAAGGAAACCGTTTGAGAGAAAATCTAGAGCACTCCCATAGGATCCTGTATTATAGATAACACATAGTTTTTATACCCGAAAACATATCCTAACTATAATTTTCTAGTATTCTCATAAATATTCGAATTATTTGTTAAAACTAAAAAATGAACGTGTGTTCAAATTGCCACACACGTTATAAAGATGAAAATGTTCCTCATTCATAAAAAAATGTTGCTAACAGCAGGGATACGAAAAATGTTAAAGTTTAAATTCATTGTTTTCTCTCTTCATAACGAAAATATTATTACGAATGGATTGAATGTCAAAATATTCTGCGCACTAAGCAATATTAAACGTTCTCTTGAAGAACATTAATAAATACAAAAATATGTACGTTGAAACTCAGCTTAGAACAATGGCTGTTTTGGTATCTAATTTCGAGCGTTTGATTAGGCAGATGACAAGTATTTTTATTTAATGTTACCACATTTTGAATTCAAAATATTCGAAGATTGGTATTGTCTTATAGTTCAACTAAATTTTGTCTCCAAGTATACGACCGTAGATTTCGACCTACAATTCGTTTTGTGATCTATAATAAGTTTCCAAACCATATTTGTCGTTAAAACAAGAACTGTACCACGACAGCTACGCTAAAGATTATTATTCGAACTGAGCCGAAGAAATTTTCCTCCACTTACCTCAACACATTTCATTTCTCGGACGTTTACGTCTAACTGTTGCTCGACTCTTTCGCACGACCACTCCAATTCACAGACTGACCGAAAACTTATTACAAAACTCAAGTATCAAACTGATACTCACTCATATCTACCCTCGCTGGCGTGATATGAGAATTTACTGATAGGAATCGACGAGTTTTTGAGGTGAGCATTGCCGTGCTTCGTCACCAAATCTACGTGTCGGCTCATTGCTTCAGCTCCCCTCTACCTGATATGGGCACACCGACCTGGTGAAGACAGCGATTCACATCTCGACAGACCTTTGAGCCGAAAGGATGTTAACTAACGTAGCGAACACCAGTCGAGCAGTCATCAAACCCGTCCTGGGTGTTTTCCCCAAGGTATCGGCTCGCAGCTACGGCGGTTACGTCCGCGACTGTAGCGGACCTCCCCGCGTACGCGTCTCTTTTAACGTGAGTATCAGTCGTAGTCGCTATTTCCTGTAATGGTATGTATTTGTTTTTGTTGTCCTTTGCTATCGAGGTGATTCCTTGGGAGAAATTCATCGGTTTCTCCCATTTTTCAAGAATAGTTGGTTTCATTGGACTAGCTTCTATCGAGTACCACGATCGCGAGATCAAAACTGAAAAATCTGGAGTCGTATTTACTACGAAATAAACTTCGAGCTACCTGGACTAACGTTGAGTCGTAACAATTGCTTTCGCTCGTGCAAGCACAGATCGGTTCTAATCGTTCGATGGTACTGATATCGGCTTATCGATATCTCGTGATGCCTTGGCATGGTTGTGTAACGTCAGTCGAAGACATCGCGCGTGATTAATCCATTTCATTGTCAGGCATTATTGCTCTTCAGTGTTTTCGAAAGCAATACTACGAAATATTTGAGAATTTATCATCGTCATTGTATCACGTTGATTTCAGTTTGTAAAACTATGTGCCGGTTTATTAACGGTTTCCAGAAAGCTAAACGGTTACGATTAATCACAAGAGTCTCATATTATTTAGTTACGATTATACGGAACAGAGTTGTACCTCGAACGCAGAATGTATTTGATTACCTGGAAGTTTTTTGTATTTTGCTCGGATTGTTTCGACCCAGAATTTACGCGGCTCAATTTTGTGAAATACTCGTACATTTATTTCACTTCAAACATGTAGTATAATATAAAACTGCTGGGGAATACCAAATTTTTTTAATTTCAGGAAAAAGTCGCTCATGGGATTGTCATGGTTGTCGGAGTTGGCTTCATTCCTACGTGGATCACCACCAAAATCAGCGTATATAATGGATCGGATGTGAAATCAGAAGAGTAGTTGATCAGATGCACGACGCATTATTAGTGTTCTCCAAGTAACATGATTACCAAGGATCAGTTTATTTATATAAAAACAGTAATGTATCTGTAATTGAATAAATAATGCCAAATTCAAGTGATTTCTTCTATGCAATATGGACTTATGCAAAAGACCTTTCGTATAGGCTAATTTCACATTGGCAACTTTCAAACGTGATTCAATACCTAGCCAATTACATGTGGAACAACTGATTTAAAATACTTAGGATAGGGTCAGTAGTCGCGTAGCACGATTCAGCTATCAAATTTCATGGTCCAGTCGCCAGTCTGAAAAAAACCTAAATTGCGTTGCCGTACTAGATACTATATAAGTTTTGATTGTTGGGGGGAAAATATTGTGAATTGCGGAAGATTAGGGAAAAATAATTTATTTTCATACTAAACATATAAATTATGAGAATAACTCGTATAAAAATTATTAATAAATAAATTACCACAGCATTTGTTCGATTATTTGGAGGAACATAAATAATTTTCAGTCTTCTACACGTCTACCAGCCAATATCTATCAGCTGGGTGGTCAATTTGCAAATGAAAATTCCGTAAAATGATAGTTAACTAAAATGTTCTAGCTATCGAGTAGATCAGTCCACCTCCTCCACAGTCGGACCGGAATGATGACCACCCGCTTGTCTGAATTGCGATCCACAGTCCTGAGGACCGGTCGCTCCACCACCCTGGTGCAACTTAGCCATGACAGCGGAGCACTGTTTCTGGAGAGCTTCGAGTTTGTGTTGGTACTCTTCCTTTTCCGCGAGGCTGTTGTTGTCCAGCCAGTTGACGGTTTCGTCGCAGAGCCTACCCACCAAATCTCTGTCCTCGGTGGATAGCTTGGATCCGTGCTCCTGTAACGCTTGCTTCACACCGAAGACGTAGCTCTCCAGTTGGTTTCGCGAGGCAACCCGCTCTCGTTGCTGGCGATCCTGTTCCCGGTATTTATCAGCCTCGGAGAGCATTCGGTCGATTTCTTCTCGGGAAAGGCGACCCTTGTCGTTGGTTATCGTCACGTCGCTGCTGCGTCCGCTCGCGGTGTCTTTGGCAGTCACGTGGAGTATTCCATTGGCATCCATGTCAAAGGTTACCTCGATTTTCGGAACACCACGTGGTGCGGGCGCAATACCACTCAGCTCGAATCGTCCGAGTAAATTGTTGTCTTTCGTCATGGCACGCTCACCCTCGAAAACTTGGATGGCAACGCCTGGCTGATTGTCCGCATACGTGGTGAACGTTTGCGTCTGCTTGCAGGGTATACGTGCGTTTCTCTCGATGATGTTGGTCATGACACCTCCGGCAGTCTCGATGCCCAGCGATAGCGGGGCCACGTCCACCAGCAGTACATCTTGCAGTCCGGAATCGGTGTTACCTTCTCCGGTAAGAATAGCAGCTTGAACGGCAGCACCATACGCGACAGCCTCGTCGGGGTTGATGGAAAGATTGAGCTGCTTGCCGCAGAAGAAGTTCTGCAGAAGCGATTGGATTTTTGGAATTCGCGTAGATCCACCGACGAGAACTATATCGTGGATCGCACGCTTATCCATTTTAGCGTCAGCTAGGGCCTTCTCTACAGGTGCAAGGGTGGCTCTGAAGAGGTCAGCGCACAACTCCTCGAAACGGGCTCGCGACACCTTGGTGTAGAAGTCGATCCCGTCAAAGAGGGCATCGATTTCGATGCTAGCCTCCGTGTTGGAAGAAAGCGTGCGCTTGGCTCTCTCCGCGGCGGTACGCAGACGCCGCAAGGCCCTGGGATTGTTTCGCATGTTCTTCTTGTACTTGCGCTCGAACTCGGTCGCGAGGTGATCGACGAGCCTAGAGTCGAAGTCTTCTCCACCAAGATGGGTATCCCCAGCTGTTGATCTCACTTCGAACAACGAACCTTCATCGATGGAGAGAATCGATACGTCGAAGGTTCCACCACCCAGATCAAAGATAAGAACGTTTCGCTCGCCCTTGAGATTCTTGTCAAGACCGTAGGCCAGAGCTGCGGCCGTCGGTTCGTTTATGATTCTGAGGACATTTATTCCAGCGATTGCTCCGGCATCTTTCGTTGCTTGTCGCTGTGAATCGTTGAAGTATGCTGGGACAGTGATGACCGCATCTCGCACGGTCTGGCCTAGATATGCCTCTGCAGTTTCCTTCATCTTTATCAAGACCATTGAACTGATTTCTTCCGGGTTGAAACGTTTCGTCTCACCTCGGAACTCCACTTGAATCTTCGGTTTGCTACTCTCTTCTACCACGCGGAATGGCCAGTGTTTCATATCAGCTTGAATCTTAGGATCGTCGAATCGTCGACCGATGAGTCGCTTAGCATCAAATACCGTATTTGCAGGGTTCATCGCGACTTGATTCTTCGCTGCATCGCCGATCAGACGCTCCGTATCCGTGAAGGCCACGTAGCTGGGGGTTGTTCTGTTACCCTGATCATTGGCGATGATTTCAACTTTCCCTTGCTGCCAAACTCCCACGCAGGAGTAGGTGGTTCCCAAATCAATTCCAATTGCAGGCATCTTCAATTTGTGATTAAAAAGTCTCTCGAATAAAATTCACTGTTCAATACTGATTATGAGAATCGATTTATATTTGATTTCACTGTTTCTCTGTATACTTGTTTTGAAGTAAGGTTTGCCTTGTAGACTCGCTTGAGCGTTTAGACTTTGCTTGTTACCGTTTCGCTTCAGTTTGAATACTGCCGGTATGAGCGCTGCGCCGTGTATTTATACCCCGTCCAGTTATTCTCGTAGCTGCACGAAACTTCTGGATGCACTGCAGCCAATCACGGCCCAGGAAAGCACACCGATCTATGGTTGCCAAGGTAACGGCGTCGAACGTTCCCGACCATTCTGTACGGTCTGGAGGTTTCGAAGGTTTTCATTGGTCGCGGCCACCGAAGCGCTCACGGTGGAAGCTTCGAGCACTTTCGCGGAGCATACGAGAATTGACTAGAATATGCGGCGCAGTCGACCACAACATGTATCACATTTTGTAGTCATACCATGTCTTCATAAACAATGTCACATATATTGTATTGTAAATACTGTGAATATTTGTTGTGTCTATTGTAGACTAAGCGTCACGCTTCCATATCGGGTGTATTACGATTCTAAGATAAATCTTCATTCGACGAAATAATACTGTAATTGACGAAATAATAATATTATTGTTTGAATGTGTATGTACCCTTATAGGGTTCACTTGAGTAAATGTTTTCTGGTTGATAAATTGAGATTGATATTGAGTACGTTAAACTGAATTGATATTTTTTGGAGCTCCACGGATACGATATGAACAGAAATACAAAGGAATTACAGCATTGTGCCTATTTCTGTAATACAATTTGCGTACATTTTGTTCTCGTATGTTCCGCGAAAGTGCTC